>JANCRC010000010.1:23905000-24505000 GCA_024362995.1 Heteromeles arbutifolia
TTCAGTCTACCGCTTGAAACAATCCGGAAGAATGTGGTATAACCGTCTGAGTGAGTATTTGACTAGTCAGGGATATGTGAACAACAAAATATGCCCCCGTGTGTTCATAAAGAAGTCACAAATGGGATTTGCGATTGTTGCAGTATATGTCGATGACATGAACCTTATCGGAACTCTTGAAGAACTCACGAGAACTGCCGCGCACCTGAAGTCGAAATTTGAGATGAAAGATCTAGGTAAGACTCGATACTGTCTCAGTCTCAAGATAGAGCACTGTTCGGATGGAATCCTAGTACATCAATCGAACTACACCTAGAAGGTGTTGCGCCGCTTTAATGAGGATAAAGCGAAGCCTTCAAGTACTCCTATGGTCGTTCGTTTGCTAGATGCAAAACGAGATCCCTTCCATCTGAAAGAGGATGATGAAGAGATTTTGGAGCCTGAAGTTCCTTATCTAAGTGCAATAGGCGCTTTATTGTACTTAGCACAATGCACTAGACCCGACATCTCCTTTGCTGTTAATCTTTTGGCAAGATACAGTAATGCACCTACACGCAGACATTGGACTAGCATGAAAGACATCTTCCGTTACCTTAAGGGTACTACGGATTTGGGCTTGTTCTATCCCTACGAATCCTCGAATGATGCCGCACCTTATGCTCCTCGAGTTGATTCTCGCCTTATTGGTTATGCCGACGCATGATACTTGTCTTCTCAGCATAAGGCGCGTTCTCAAACGGGTTATGTCTTTACCGTTGAAGGCACTGCAATTTCTTGGAGGTCAACTAAACAGACCTTAGTTGCCACTTCGTCTAACCATGCTGAAATTCTCGCCTTACATGAAGCAACTCAGGAATGGTTTTGGTTGAGATCAGTAGTGGGCCATATTCGAAACTCCTGTGATCTTTATCTCGCCGTTGATGTCCCGACGACGATCTTTGAAGACAACGCAGCATGCATCGAACAACTCAAGAAGGGTTACATCAAAGGAGACAATACCAAGCACATTGCGCCGAAGTTTTTCTTTTCACATCAACAACAAGAACATCAGAAGATTGAAGTCACGCAAATCCGTTCACAAGACAATCTGGCCGACCTCTTCACCAAATCACTGCCGAAGATGATGTTTCAGAAGCTTGTTCATGGAATTGGTATGCGTAAACTTTCTGAGTTGTAACATTGCTATTTCTCTTTGGAATTGTGTCAAACTCAGGGGGAGTATTCTCAAGATACTTGCTTGACCTCAATGTACTCTTTTTCCCTACGATTAGGAGCATTTTTCCCACTGGGTTTTTGCTACCTAACTAGGTTTTAACGAGGCACCTACCTTGGGTTGGTCATATTTTCTTTTAACTTTGCATTTCTCATGCATTTTTCCTTAGACTATGGATTTTGTCCCTACTCGGGTTTTTGCCATAGCCTTAGGGTTTTTTAGTGAGACTTACTTATGCAAGTTCCTACCTTATTGAGAATAAGCGTTGTTCCTTGGAATCAGTGCCAACGAGTCGACTTCCTCAACTTATGCATGATGCTAAATCTAACTTGAGTATTTACACACTCAAGGGGGAGTGTTGTAAACATTCCTAGTTTAGGTGTGATTGTGTAAATCCTAGATTAAATTTGATTCTAGTTATCCTTTCCTATTGTATCATAAGGAATATCTCATCTCCTCTCTTTTACTATAAATAAAGGCACAATATAGAAGGGATAACAACACACATATATTCCCCTGCAATTCTACAAACACATCTCTCTCTACACTCCTTGTTGTCGGCCACCCTAAACATTGTCAGATAGAATAGACCATAACAAAAATATTGTTCTTGTTGTTTAATTAATTTAAATTATATTTTAAAAATAAATTATAGGTGCCATCCTATGTGTCAGATGTCAATAAGTGGTACTCGACACTCAGCAGGTGAACCCGTCACCTAGAAAAATTTCTCCAACGTCACCCCATTTTAGGAAAGAAACACGCCCCGGAATAGAATATGTTCACATGACGGGAGATTAATTCAAGCCGAACGATCTCCCATTTCGTGCTCAACCGAAACGCAGAGTTGCTCGTAAGCTTTAGATAATCTGTGATTAATCTAACTACTAATCACAATTAGTAGTTGCAATCTCAAATCGCAGCAAGCACACAGACTGCGAGAGAAGCTAAAAATGGCGAACGCAATTCGGTTTTTTGAGTTGAACACCGGCGCCAAGATTCCTTCCGTCGGCTTGGGCACATATCGCGCCGGTACTCATGTCGTCAGCGACGTCATCGCCGCCGCAATTAAGGTACAGCTGCTGTTTTCTCAGTTTCTCAATCATTATTAATTCTAAATACTGATCAGGAAGATTAAATTACGTGCTTATAATTTGATTAGTCTGAGTTGAATTTTGAGTTGTTTCCTGTGGGCTCTGTGTGTGTAGATTGGGTATCGTCATATTGATTGTGCTCAGATGTATGGAAATGAGAAGGAGGTAACACAAGAATTCATGCTTTTGTTTCTTATCAATTTTTTGCTGGAACATTTTATATTGTTGGGTACTTTCTTCTAGAAATTGTTGTTTTGGAGAAGAACTTACTGAAACGGGATCCAATGTGGCAGTATTCCAAACGAATTACGCACAGCTATCTAGGAAATAAATGCATGATAGTATGTAATGGTTTGGGATACAGCCACAATGACATTTCCGTTGTAGGAGAGAAATTGGGTAGGCAGCCCGTACCCAAGTTTTTTCTCTAGTTGTAGATTAGTTTCTCCAATTTTTCTTCAATGGTCTAGCCACTAAGTAGTACGGGAATTGAACGCTCAAGATTGAATTGTGGAGATACTATTTTTTCTTACTTACCAATCTAATGGGGTAATAAAGGCGGACTACTCTCAGTAGCCCGACTATTGAAGACTTACCTTAGTTTCTCTAGTTGTTTTGAGACTTTGAAAAACTTTGTGGTTTATGTATATAGATTGGTGATGCTCTGAAAAAGCTATGTAATGACGGTGTAGTGAAGCGTGAGGAGATATGGATCACCTCCAAACTCTGGTTTGTTTTCACTTTCGCTTAGATGCGTGATTTCATACTCTGCCCACAAGCTAGTTTGCTCGGCTGTCAATTATCATGGCCTTTACCATCACATTCTAGTTAAGATTACAATTAATGCAGGTGTAGTGATCATGAACCAGAAGATGTACCACAGGCATTTGACAAGACTTTGCAAGACTTGCAACTTGACTATCTGGATCTTTATCTTGTATGTCCTCCACCTTTAATCTTTCCCTTTTCAGTTTTTCGTGCACCAAAAAGACGTCACCAGAAAGCGATCCTTCATATTTCTGCTTTACTATTTTGCTTTTGGAGGTAATAAATGATCAAGTAATCACATGTCATGTAATAATCAAACCGAATTTGAAGAGACTGAGACTTTGGGAGCTTCACTAGCAAACCTATTAAGTTTTGATGCATTCATAGAGAGTATTTGAGTTGTTCATTTGCAATCGAATGCGACAAAAATCTTTGGTATAGGTGCACTGGCCAGTGAGCATGAAGAAAGGGTCAGTTGGCTCTGATCCTCACAACCTAACCCAACCTAATATACCCAGTACATGGAAGGCAATGGAGGCACTCTTTGATTCTGGCAAGGCCAGGGCCATTGGAGTCTGCAATTTCTCTTCAAAGAAGCTCGGAGATCTGTTAGAGGTGGCACGAATACCTCCTGCAGTTAATCAAGTGGAATTGCACCCTCACTGGCAGCAACTAAAGCTGCACGCTTTCTGTAAATCCAAGGGAATTCACTTAACTGTGAGTATGCTGATATAAAGTCGTTTTTTGTTCTTATAGGTAGTAATATCTCCTGAGTAGTTATCTACTGTTATACTACTGATGCCATGACATAAACTTGTGTGAATGCATTGAAAACACAATGTGCTAGTTCTCAATCTTTGCCGCAGTGGCTAACTACTGATATATTTGTCCTATTCCAGGGATTTGCACCATTGGCGAGGAACAAGGTCCTTACGAATCCTACTGTGAATTTGGTAGCAGAAAAATTGGGCAAGACTACTGCCCAAGTGACTCTTCGGTGGGGGCTGCAAATGGGCCACAGTCTAGTGCCTAAAAGCACAAATCCAGAAAGGATACGGGAAAATTTTGATATTTTCGATTGGTCTATACCTGAAGACTTGTTTGCCAAGTTTTCTGAAATTAATCAGGCAAGTGCCTTTTCCCCTTCTTTTCATTCCTTATTTCTCGTTCTATTTGTCCTAGTTTTTGCACTTGATTGTCATTATAAGACAACCTTCTGTCAGTCAAGTTTGTTCGATGTATCATTTGAATGACCATATTGATTAGGCACTTGTAAGCTGTGACTTTATGATAGTTTGCATATTCGTAGTTATTCAACCTTGTAAATATAAACTAGAGACATTGGTTTTCTAGTATGCGAAAGGGGTTTAGTTTCTTTTGGATGATTGAATTCAATGTTCTGTTTGATTGATCATGCAGGAGAGGCTTATCAAAGGTACTGGTTTTGTGCATGAGACTCTGGGTGCATACAGGACCGTGGACGAACTATGGGACGGCGAGTAATGAGCATAACCTTGATGTTAGGAATGTCTTCAGTATAGTAAGTCGGGGAGGATTATGCTGTACGTGAAGATATTGCCGAATGTCGAAAATGTTGCATCTGTTAGGTGTTGAAATGGTGGAACTGTTCACTGTTGCTTGTTCAATTTTCTTTCCAAACATGTTTTTTTCTCATGTCTGTACAATGTTACAGAAACCAACTAGTGGTGGTCCGATTTCTGTGCCTTGCCTTAACAATGGCTCTCATAGTCTTTCACAATCACGTTTGCTCCTTTTGCAAAAAAGAGCCTTGGGGTGAAAATCAAGGTGCAAAAAACACTGGCCATCTCTATAGGAAATTAGGAATGTATTCATGATTGTTTTGTGACCAAAACAGCGATTTTTCTTCAATGCTATGTAGCATTGAATGATACTGATAATAATAGCTGAGACTGAAAATAGAAGATCTAAATAGTTGTATAAATCAAACATAATATACTCGCGACACTAAATGATACGTAACATCAAGGCCAAACCTACTAAAATTGAACACACAATTTTCTATCTTCCCCCGTATTACTAGTGCTTTGAAGTTCATTATTATTATTTTTTAATGAGAATAATGGGTCTCAAAAGAATTTGAGATGTCTTCACACATTGTAAAGACAAATGTCATTTACCATAAGTTGATTCCTATTAAATTTTCTGCTATAACAGACATCTATCTCTTCCTTTTTTTAAATAAAAGGGGGAGAACCGGTAGTGAATCACGATTATCTACTCCTTCTGGGTCCGAAAGAGACTAGTTGGAAATTGCACTTTACATGTGGCAATGATCAAGCATACTCACAGCTTACAAAGTATCTATAGAAATATATCTCAATCAGTGTTGTTGGACTATTTTAGTATGGAAAAGGATCCTCGCCAAATCATGTTTCTCTGGATCCCGTAATTGTGACCGTTCATCGTATATCGTGCGGTCAGTTTTCGTTAGATACTATTTATATTTAATTTTAAATTTTAAATCATTTCTGACCGCATAATATACGATAAACGATCACGATCACGAAATCCAAAGAAAAAAGATCCGGCGAGAATCCTTTTCGTTTTAGTATGACCATTGCCCAACTCCCTTATAGTCCTGACACTTGATTAACCGCACATTAGACTACCTAAAAACAAAAAGTTATGCACACATGACCAGTAATGACCCATTTCTAAAGAAACAAAACTTCTTATATGTAAAAAAACCAAGTATTTTATTCTAAATATCTTGAAATTTAAATTAAATGAGTTCATCAACCATGACATCCGAGATCACTAATACAAAGTTATATAAAAAAAAAAGTGTTACACGTAACTTTGTAACTCAAAACTTAATGAAATTGAATTAAAAAACTAGTTTGACTTCGACACACCATGAAAATTCACAAGATATCCTTTCCCTTCCACTCGTCGAGTCCCATAGAAAAAGATCGACGTCCCTTTTTTTTATGTCGTTGAATAAAACGCAAAGAAATAACTGGTTGATAACTCCAGCACGTGTCTTACCCTTGGCCACTCGATGACTGGCTTTCACTCCGCAAAATCTACGGCTACCAAAGGTGGCGTTTTCCATATCAACGGCTCAGATCTCCGGGTGCCATCTGAGGCCAGGACCAGTGGAACACTACCACATTCCGAAAGTGGAAAAAGTAAGTCTCTTGTCAAACAGTCGTAAACGATGACGCATCGGATTCTCCCACCCGCTTTCTTATATAAAGAGCTTGAAGTCGCTTTACATGGAGATCACTCGCTGTCTCTCTCTCTCTCTATACACTTCACTATCTCGCTTTGGAGCTTTGGAGAAATGGCGGACGACGTTCGTTTCTTCGAGCTGAACACCGGTGCTAAGATCCCGTCGATAGGGTTGGGGACCTGGCAGTCCAGCCCTGGCGTCGTCGGCGACGCCGTTCACGCCGCGGTCGAGGTGTTTGTCTTTCCCTTACTTTACTCATATCATTTGGTGTCTCTTTCGAACTGAAAATCGAACATTTGTGGTTTTCATATTTGCAGGCAGGGTATCGGCATATTGATTGTGCTCAAATCTACGGCAATGAGAAGGAGGTAATTGCACTTGCTTTTTACTAAGTTAGTTATTGAAGTCCTCGTTTGTTAACTATTACGTTTAGTTTTTAGATTACGATTTTTGTGCTAGAGATGGAGAGTAAATATATGGAGAAAAAGAGTAGAGAAAAGTGATGGAGGGATCTATATCGAACAGAATTAAAAAGGAAAACTAAGAACTAAAAATGAAATTGTTATCAAACGAGCTCTAAACATTTGTTGCAGTTTTCGTTATAGGAGCGCCATTCGTCTTTATGTGTTAAATCATGTTAAGAAAATTGCTCCCAGTAACTGCAAACATTAAGGTTTTAACTGTATTTTTTTTTTCTTTTCTGAGAGCTGATTGATTGCCTCTTAAATTTAATTACGTTGCGGGCATTTCTAGGTATTCAAATCCAGATAAAAGTTGGAATTATTCATGTTAGACTCATTCTTTGAGTGGTTACCAGAATTTGGTTTGACCAACATGTTTTTATTTCTTGTAGATTGGTTTGGTTCTGAAGAAACTGTTTGAAGATGGTTTGGTGAAGCGCGAGGATTTGTGGATTACCTCCAAACTCTGGTTTGTTTAATGTTTATTTAACTGAGTACTAGATCTGGAGGAATTTCCATGAGGGCTTGATGAATACTGCTTTGGTTGTTTATCCACAGGAATACTGATCATGCTTCAGAAGATGTACCAGAGGCATTGGACAGGACTCTGAGAGACTTGCAACTGGATTATGTTGACTTGTACCTTGTACGTATTACCTGTCTAGGTCTTGCTCTCGAGTCATGCCTGTTAGAGTCTGATACTAAATTGTACGCATTTTGTTTTATAATTTAGTTAGTGCAGAGGTCCTTTTGAAGGAATGGAATGGTAGCCTGCTGTCCGTAATATGATCTTATAATTTACCTTCAAATGCATTGATTCCTTCTGAGTCTGGCTATGTTACCTGCATTTTGCTATACATTATCAGGTTAAAATCATAGATAATCAACCTCATCATCTTGAATTCATTGTGGTATTCTGTGGACGTTATTGAGCTGTAACTAATGAACCTGCTGAAAATTTTAAAGATACACTGGCCAATCCGGATGAAGAAGGGGTCAATAGGTTTTAACCCTGAAAACTTTATTGACCCTGATATCCCTGCGACTTGGAGAGCAATGGAAACACTCTATGATTCGGGGAAGGCTCGAGCTATTGGTGTAAGCAATTTCTCCACAAGAAAGCTGTCAGATTTGCTGGATATTGCACGTGTTCCTCCTGCTGTCGACCAAGTGGAGTGCCATCCTTCGTGGCAGCAGGACAAGCTACGTTCTTTCTGTAAATCCAAGGGAGTTCACCTTACTGTGAGTATGCAAATACTGAATCGCATTGTCTGTGTCTTGAGTAGTTACAACATACCTGTCTGTGATTGGGTAATAGTTTATTTAATTTGCTTGGCATGTTCAAATGGGAGATATCATATATTTTGTTTTCAGGGATACTCACCACTGGGCTCTCCTGGAACAACATGGATCAAAAGTGAAGTCCTTAAGAATCCGATTCTTGTGACAGTCGCTGAGAAATTAGGCAAAACTTCGGCACAAGTTGCTCTTCGTTGGGGACTGCAAAAGGGTCATAGTGTTCTTCCGAAGAGTACCAATGAAGCGAGGATCAAGGAGAACCTTGATGTGTTTGGTTGGTCTATCCCAGATGACTTGTTCGCCAAGTTTTCTGAAATTGAGCAGGCAAGTCGTCACTGGAATTGATTTTTCTCTATTCTCACTGCTATTAGTGCCCTTACTTATCTACGGGGAGGATGCCATTGTTGCGTTATCCCGAGCGAATCATGCACTAATAATTTCTATGTAGTCTTTTCTCCCAACTAACTACATTGATTTCAAATTATGCAGGCAAGACTGATCAGATGGCCCTCATCTGTTCATGATACTTCTGGTCCGTACAGGAGTTTAGAGGAATTCTGGGACGGTGAAATCTAGATTCTAGAAAGGCGGATGAACCTTTAAGTGGTCTGCTACATGTAATTTAATAGTAATATAATATTATAGAATAATGTAGATTGTGATATGTAACATAATAAGAATGTAACATTAGAGAATAACGTAGATTGTAATTTGCCTTTACATCTACTTTGGCGTCTTCAAATATATAGAGATTAACTGTTTTTATCTAGAAAACTGAGTCAACGTTGAAATTTGGATTGAGAATGTCCTCAATATAGTAAGTTGGGGAGGATTAAGTTGTATGTAAAGATATCGCCGAAGGTCGAAAATGCTCTCATAATCTTTCACAATCACTATCCTTTTGCACTCATCCCTTGTTTTGCCTCTTGATTTCCATTTGATTTAATCAATATAATGACTAGAAAAGAACCCAAAAAAGAGTCTAGTGGTGAAAATCAAGGTGCAAAAAACACTGGCCATTTATGTAGGAATGTATTCATTATACGTGGCATTGAATGATGAAGATAATAATAATTGAGATTGAAAATAGAAGATTTAAATAATTGTAGAAATCAAATCTAATCACTATAACACCTGTTGCATTAAATGGTATGTAACATTATACGCACAAAAATTGAACACTAACAAGTTTGCTACATTCCCCTTATTTCATAAATTACTAGTGCTATGAAATTTCTTTTATTATTACTTTTTTATGACAATAATTCGAATTTGGAACGTCTACAAACATTACAAGGACAAGTATCATTTACCAAAAGTTGGTACCTATTAAAAATTTCTGCTACAATAGGCATATATCTCAATCACAATATTGTCAAACTATTTTAGTGTGAATGTCACTTAACTCTTTTAGTCCTTACACGTAAGGAGTCATCTTTTAACAAAAAGTTATATACACGCGTCGAGTAATGATCCGTTTATAAAGAAGAAAATCCTTTACATGTAAATAAAAGCAAGTATTTTATCTTAATATACCAAATTATTAGAAGATTTAGATGAAATGAGTTCTTCAACCGTGACATCGAGATCAATAATACAAAGCTATATAAGAAAATATCTTACACACAATTTTGTATCAATGACCCATAACAGTAAAATAAAGGTGTATTCCATAAAGATTTTTCTTTAAAATTAGAGAATATCACAAATAAATAAATATTTAAATTCAAAACGCAATGAATTAAAGTGAACTAACCATCAAAGAGAGAAATTTTTAGTTGTGAAGGGAACACAGATGGTACAGCAAGTGTTTTTATGTAACTAGTGGAAAATTTTAATTTTTAAGTTATTAACCTTTTAACACACATAACCTACTATTTATATAAGAACACGTGGTGTACCATCTCGTGTGACGATCACTGAAAAATCTATCCATTGAAGAGAAATATTTCAGCTATTTAATTTGGGAAATACTAGTTTGACTTCGACCTACCTCGAAAATTCACAATACATCCTTTCTCTTCCAATTGTGGAGATTCCCAGTAAAAGATGGACGTTCTTTTTTATGCCTTGAATAAAACGCAAATAAATAGCTTGTTGATAACTCCACCACGTGTCTTACCCTTAGCCCCACGATGACTGGCCTTCACTACCCAAAATCTACGGCTACCAGAAGTGTCATATTACATACCAATGGGTCAGATATCCCGGTGCCATCTGATACCAGGACCAGTGGAACACTAACCACATTCTTCCGGAAAACGGAAAAAGTAACAGTCCCTTGTCAAACGGTTGTAAACGATGACGTATCCCGTTATCTTAAAGCTTTAAAGCTCGTTTAAATACGTTTTTAAAATAATTAAAAACATTTTCAAAAAAAAAAAAATTTAAGTTTTAAAAGTACTTTAAATGTTTTTTACGAGATAATATGTTTTTCCATGAATTATTAGCATCTTGAAGTCGCTTTTCATCTGGATCACTCTCTCTCTCTCTCTCTCTATCTCACTCTACATTTCACTCTCTCGCTCCGGAGAAATGGCGGACGACATTCGCTTCTTCAAGCTGAACACCGGCGCTAAGATCCCGTCGATAGGGTTGGGGACCTGGCAGGCAAGCCCTGGCCTCGTCGGCGACGCAGTCCACGCCGCCATCAAGGTACTTTCTTTCCATTGCTTTACTCATTATTTTGTGTTTTTTCTAACTGAAAATTCGAACGTTTGTGGAAGATAAGTGAATTTGTGGTTTTAATAATTTCAGGCAGGGTATCGGCATATTGATTGTGCTCAAATCTACGGCAATGAGAAGGAGGTACTAAACGAAGTCCTCGTTTGTTAACTATTTCGTTTTTAGTTTTTACTTCACGATTTTTTAAGCAGAGATAGAGAGAAAGTACATGCGGAAAAAGACTTGAGAAAAACGAAATGAAGGATGCATCTATGTCTAACAGAATTAAAAAGGAAAACTAAGAACAAAAAATGAAATTGCTATCAAACGAGCTCCAAACATTTGTTGAAGTTTTCATTAAGGAGCGGCATTCGTCTTTATGTGTTTAATCAAGTTAAGAAAATTGCTCCAAGTAACTGTATAAGTTTTTTTTTTTTTTTTTTCTTGAGCGGATTAATTGCCTTGCATTACCTCTTAAATTCAATTACTTTACGGGCATTTCTAGGTATCCAAGTCCAGATAAAAGTTGAAATTATTCATGTTAGACTTATTCTTTGAAGATGTTTGAGTGGTTACCAGAATTTGGTTTGACCAACATGTTCTTATTTCCTGTAGATTGGTTTGGTGCTGAAGAAACTGTTTGAAGATGGTGTGGTGAAGCGCGAGGATTTGTGGATTACCTCCAAACTCTGGTTTGTTTAATGCTAATTTAACCGATTACTAGATCTCGAGGAATTTCCATGAGGGCGTGATGAAATGGAATGACTGTTTCGGTTGTTTATCCACAGGAATACTGATCATGCTCCAGAAGATGTACTAGAGGCATTGGACAGGACTCTGAGAGACTTGCAACTGGATTATGTTGACTTGTACCTTGTACGTATTACCTGACCAGATCATGTTCTCGAGTCATGCCTGTTAGAGTTTGATATAAATTGTACGCATTTTGTTTTAAAATTTACTTAGAGCAGAGGTCCTTTTGAAGGAGTGGACTGGTCGTCTATTTTCCGTAATATGATCTTATAAGTTAACCTTCAAATGCCAATATTCCTTCTGAGTCTGGCTATGTTACCTGCATTTTGCTATATATTATCGGGATAAAATCACAGATAACTAACCTCATCTTGAATTCATTGTGGCATTTTGTTGGAGTTATTAAGCTGTAACTAATGAACCTGCTGAAAATTTTGAAGATGCACTGGCCCGTCCGGATGAAGAAGGGATCAGTAGGTTTTAAGCCTGAAAACGTTATTGACCCTGATATCCCTGCAACTTGGAGAGCAATGGAAACACTCTATGATTCGGGAAAGGCTCGAGCTATTGGTGTGAGCAATTTCTCCACAAAAAAGCTGTCAGATTTGCTGGATATTGCACGTGTCCCTCCTGCTGTCGACCAAGTGGAGTGCCATCCTTCATGGCAGCAGGACAAGCTACATTCTTTCTGTAAATCCAAGGGAGTTTACCTTTCTGTGAGTATGCAAGTACTGAATTGCATTGTCTTTGTCTTGAGTAGTTATGACATACCTGTGTGTGTACTTGAGTAATAGTTTATTTAATTTACGTTGGCGTGTTTAAATGGGAGATATCATATATTTTTGCTCTCAGGGATATTCACCACTGGGCTCTCCTGGAACAACATGGATCAAAAGTGAAGTCCTTAAGAATCCGATTCTTGTGACAATCGCTGAGAAATTAGGCAAAACTCCGGCACAAGTTGCTCTTCGCTGGGGACTGCAAAAGGGTCATAGTGTTCTTCCCAAGAGTACCAATGAAGCGAGGATCAAGGAGAACCTTGATGTGTTTGGCTGGTCTATCCCAGATGACTTGTTCGCCAAGTTTTCTGAAATTGAGCAGGTAAGTTGTCGCCAGAATTGATTCTCTATTCTCACTGCTATCAGTACCCTAACTAACCTTCAAGGAGGATGCCATTATTGCGGTATCCCGAGCGAATCATGCACTAATAATTGCTATATAGTATTTTCTCCTGACTAACTACATTGATTTCCAAATTATGCAGGCCAGACTGATCAGAGGGGCCACATATGTTCATGATACTTTTGGTCCCTACAGGAGTTTAGAGGAATTATGGGACGGTGAAATCTAGATTCTTGAGAAGCTGATGAATCATGAATGCCTTTGTGGAAGAGATTCTGGGAGCAATTTTTATGTAATAGATTATGATTAGTGTGACCTTTGATGTCCTAAATAACGATTAGCTTGATTACGCTACTTGCAACTTTCAGCATTTTGTTTGTCTTGATTGCCTATTGTTCAGCTTTGGCTTGACGGTATCCATGTTTGGTAATTATTTTGTTCTTAGTTTTTGGATTTTGTTGAGTATCTCACAACCAAAGTCGAGCATAAAAACCTGCAGCACTTGTGACCAATTGATTTTAGATCGAATGTTCATACGTTGTTATCATGCCATCCAATAAGAGTTGAGAAATTGACCAAAATGATCAGTTTTTCAAGAGTCTTTTAGTCTTCCTTATGATTACAATTTCCCTATTTTCTTTACCGGTGGGTGATTTTTCTTAATTATTTGGTGGACTGCATACATATAGCTAAGCTTAATCTATATATGCATATATAAAGGGAGTAAAAAATTTGAAGCTTTCATAATATCTAAATTCCCCTTCTCCCATTAAGATTTAAAAAAAAAAAAATCACGTATGTGGGGGTTACGTTTGTTATTTTTTCAAGTATATTTTATTAAAAAAAACTTAAAATAAGTATAGATTTAAATCTATATAAAGGGAGAAGGTGAAACTTAATTTTCAATCATCTGGTCGAGTGAATTGAATGACAAAAAATTAACAAAGTTTGTAAATAAAATGAGTGTGAATATCACTTTTCAAAAGAAAAATCACGTAATAAGGGTGAGGATTGTTATGTTCATTATTTTTCAAAATATTTTTTTTTTTCAAAAAAGGCAATTGTCAAACATGTGCCAAGAGGGTAGTTTTCAATTAAAAAAGGGCTTGGGGAAAAATTGGATTTCAAAATTTTCCTCGGACCAAACCACCAATAGCTTCCCATCCGTTCATTTCGTCGCCACCGGCCTTTGTCGGGGTGGTGGTCGGTGGAAAATCTATCCTTTTTCTTTCTATTTCTTCCTATCGCTTCTTTTGCTACCTCTTCCCCCATCTATCCTTCCCGATTTACCTTGTCCTTTAAACCTCATGGGCGTCCATCTTCTTCGACCACTTTCGGCCCGGTCTCTAGTCAGATTTCCATGCATTTTGATGCGATCTTTCGAGAGGGTGTGCAGAGTTCTGGTGGTCACGCCGGGTCGAGTGTTTACAACACCACCTCCTTCTCTCTGTATGCTTTTGTTGGCAGTGTTGTTCGTGGTAATCCTACAGGCTTCTATCAATTTCTGGCTGATATCGGTGCGACGTTCGTGGCCAGACGAAGGGGTATTACTTCATTTCATCTCCAATGCTGCTTGGTTGGAATTGCGGCGTCTATTGTGGGAATCAAATTGGGTTGATCGGGAAGAATTATTGCGGCGGTGGTAGGAATTTGGAACGTTCTTTTGCTCTGTATCAAACTTTGGACTCTTGGTTGGGCTTTATTAAGTTAGCTTGAGTGGCCTTTTTTGTCTTGTTTATATTTGTTTGTGGGCCTTTGTTATGTGAACTACTATTGCAATAAAATTTTGTTCAAAAAAAAAAAAAAAAAAGCACCAATCGGATTTCGTTTAATTCCAATTTCTGATTCCCTCCCGCTAACCTCCCGCTCCCCACCCCCCAAAAAACCCCACACAAAATATAAACAGAGCGCCAAGTGGCTGTTCACTGCTCCATTCCACATCACTCGATCTTCTGAGAAATCGAGAAATGGCGGACGATATTCGTTTCTTCCAGTTGAACAACGGAGCTAAGATCCCTTCGGTAGGGTTAGGGACCTGGCAGTCGAGCCCTGGCCTCGTCGGAGACGCCGTCGCCGCCGCCATCAAGGTCTTCCTCTTTCCCCGCTTTCAGTTTTGATCAATCTCGACCTGTGATTTGGTGAACTTATCATTTTTCGATCTCACTAACAAAATGTGACTATTCTAACAAATTACAGGCAGGATATCGCCATATCGATTGTGCTCAACGCTATGGGAATGAGAAGGAGGTGATTTGAGTTGAATTTGGCTCAATTATTAGATTAATATTTTAGTTTTTTAGTTAATTTCCATTAATTATTTTATGTTTTTGTTCATTTCTAAAATTGCTTCAACCAAAATGTAAACTCTCCCTAACCTAATTGATTGCATTCACCTTTGTAAGTTTGATTATATGCCGGTACCCTTATGACTCGCATTTTCAATTTTTTTTTTATTAATCAACAATCGTCATCCATGAGATTCGAACTCATAATCTGCTAAGTGGTCATTGGCTTGCGTATTCGATTCTAGTTTGGATTATTAATGTTTTATTCTGGTGATTTGAATATGACAAAGATGTAGTTTTTATTTCTTGTAGATTGGTTTGGTTCTGAAGAAGTTGTTTGAAGATGGCGTGGTGAAGCGCGAGGATTTGTTTATTACCTCCAAACTCTGGTTTGTTTCAGTTTTTAATGCTAATTTCGTTTACAAGGAGATACAATGAGTTATAAATTGTATAATGTGGTGGTGCTGCTGTAAGCCTTGTTCAGTTATGATTTGGCATTATCTAACTCTTAGCGTCTGCTTAATATTGTAGTTTCTAAAAAACTAGATGGTCTGCAGGTGTACAGATCATGCACCAGAAGATGCATTAGCGGCAATGGACAGGACTTTGAGAGACTTGCAGCTTGATTATGTTGACTTGTATCTGGTAAGTGTTACCTGTTCAAAGCGTATTCTCTAGTTATTTCTGTTAAGCTCAGCGCAAGTCAATGCCAAATTGAAGGTGTAATACTGCTTAGAACCGATGCTCCTTTAAAAGACTACAATTTCCATTTGTTTGCCAGCCATCTTTGAATTTGTTTGAAAGATAGAAATTACTTCCAAAATGATCTTTTTCAGTCTGGTTATGTTGCCTGTATCTAGGTATAAGATAGCGGGGAAAAATTATAGATAATTAGCATTATTGTGTTGAATTTGTTATACCTTTGTGGGCATTACTCAGCTGTAACTAATGACCTGCTGAAAATTTGAAGATGCATTGGCCAGTCCGGTTGAAGAAGGGGTCAGCAAGTTTTGATCCTGAAAACCTGGTTCAACCAGATATCCCTTGCACTTGGAGAGCAATGGAAACCCTCTATGATTCGGGTAAGGCTCGAGCTATTGGCGTGAGCAATTTCTCTACGAAGAAACTGTCAGATTTGCTGGATGTGGCACATATTCCTCCAGCTGCTGTCCAAGTGGAGTGTCATCCTTCGTGGCAGCAAGGCAAGCTACATTCCTTCTGTAAATCCAAGGGAGTTCATTTACAGGTGAGTATGCAAATATTGAATGACATTTTCAATGCCAAATTTCTTATTTCGTTGACATTTCTCGAGGGAGTTACCTATATAATTGGGCAAGAATTTAGTTAACGTAGTCAGCAAGTTAGCTTGAAAGTTGAAGTAACTGCGTACTTTTCTTTCAGGGATACTCACCACTGGGTTCTCCGGGCACATCATGGATCAAAGGTGACGTCCTTCAGAATCCAATTCTTCTCATGGTCGCAGAAAAACTAGGCAAAACTCCTGCACAAGTGGCTCTTCGGTGGGGACTGCAAATGGGGCACAGTGTTCTTCCCAAGAGTACTAATGAAACAAGGATCAAGGAGAACTTCAATGTCTTTGGCTGGTCTATCCCGGAGGACTTGTTCGCCAAGCTTTCTGAGATTCAGCAGGCTAGTAGTTACTGTAATCGGTTTTCAATTCGCCTTGCTATTGTTATCCTTGCCAAGATCTTATTTCATCATCTGGGTCCTAAAGCAAGAAACACATTCCACCTTAAAATATCCAACTTCTGTTCTTCCATTTGCATTATTCTTCGAGCTCGGTTTTGTTTTCGGAGCTCCGGAAGTGTCCTGATTGTCTTTACACCTAATTCCTAAGTTTTGCTTTGATGTTCAACTATGCAGGCAAGATTGGTTAAAGGGACTCAATTTGTTCATGATACGTATGGGGGCTACAGGACGCTTGAGGAATTGTGGGACGGAGAAATTTAGAAGTCCGGATGAGTGCTTCAATGGAAGACAACGTTGAAGCAATTTTTCAGTTTCTTTTCTTCAAAGTAATGAGTTTGGTTTTTTCCGGCCTGTATGAATGTAGTGAAATGAGTTTCGCCAAATATACACAAACAGAACCGGTTGCAAAGGCTATTTTTCAAGAATAAAGGGCTGGTTTGGTATTGCTGTGCTTTGAAAAAAAGCTGCTTCTGCTGTGCTGTGAGAATAAGCAGCTGTGGAATAAAGCAGCAGAGTGTTTGGTAAACTTTTTTTGTAAAAGTGCTTTTGAAAAAAAAAAGTAGTATTATAGTGTTTGGTGAACTTTTATGTAAAACAGATGTGAAAAAAAGCCGGTTTTTCAAAGCTGGGTTTTGCAGCTTCTTGTTTTTGGCTTTTTTTCACCCAAAACTGTGAAAAAAAACTGAAGCTGAATGTTTACCAAACACCAAAAACTGTCACAGCTTTTTTTCATAGCAGCTTTTTTTAAAATCACCTCAACCCCAAACTGGGGCTAAGACTAGGGTGAGCTCAAGCTTATGTTTACATTTGGGCTCTCTTACATTGAATTTTTCGGTATGCTCCTGTGTAATACATACACTAGGAGTTTTGGTTGTTCAAATTTGGCTCCTATTAACTAATGTCCGACGACCAAAAATCTTGTTGCATAATAAAATCTTCTTCCGTACAGACATATTTTCGGTGCTTCTATTCACTTTTTTTTTTACTTCTCACACTTTTTAATTTTCATTCGTCGGATATAATGAATTGAAAAAGATTAAAAGAAAAAAATTAACAAAAAATGTGTGGCAAGTAAAAATAAATGTGTAAATAACACTACTCTATATTTTTCGTACAAAAAAATTATATGTTAAACTAATCTAAACGGCATAAAAGTAGTTTAAATTTAAGTGCTTATGAGAAACACACCGCTCTAATATAATGCGTTTAAGCCCACGTCTTGTCTATTACAATTCCAATCCCAAAGCCGTAGGCCCATAGTCCAATACTACATACATATTGCATCTTCCTAAAACCTCAAGCAAAAAGACAAAACCCTGCTGAAATTGCAAAACCCTAAACCATCTGATTTTTCAGCAATAGCCGGACCTCAAATGGCTCTCTTCTCGATGCTCCGCAGGCCGTCCTACTCCGACCTAGCCCTCGCCGTCCGCTCCGTCCGCTCCGTCTGCGCCGTCGGATCTGCACCCACCTTTCACCGCGCGATGTCCACCGTCCCTGCTTTCAGCCCACAGCTCCTCCGGAGAAGCTTTGTTCCAGTTCATCGATTCTCCACGGCCGCGGCCACCTCCGTGGAGCCGATCGGCGAACAAAGTCTGGTCGAAGTCCTTGAGTCCGAGATCAAGTGTGCCCAAGACGTGAAACCCAAAAAAGCCGTAAGCGTATCAAAATTGCTGTTTTTTACTTTAAAGCTGCATTCTATTTTGGTTTGGTTAAAAACAACTTAAAAGAACATCTCTTGAAAACAGGTTTTTTTTTTTTTTTTTTTTTTTCAAAATCCAAAAATTTGTTTGGTATTGAACTCAGAAACTGTTTTAGATCTTAAAATTAGGAAAGTCCCAGTCATTGGTCAGGGAAGTAAGTTAGGATCTCATTGGCAACTACCTTCCCCACCAGCAAACTAAATGGAGCTACGGTGGAGTCGAATCGACGCCGGTGGTGGACCCAAATCGACGCCTGGCAGCGAAGATCACAAAGAGAGATGAGTGAGTAGAGGGTGAGAGTCGGGCTATAGAGTTTTTGGAGGTAGTTAGGCATTCTTTTTAAGTTATTCTTAAATTCAGTTTTGAAACTCAAAACTCAAAACTTGTTTTTGAGTTATAACTGTATTTGGATTGAATACCAAACGGGCTCTAAATTTTGTTAGTACTTGAATGTTGGGTAATTTTTTTTTATTTGTATGATTTTCACACATTAGGAGGTCCCAGCGAAGTTTCCTTTTGAAATAGTGGACAATCCTGGAGACCAAACCATTCTGCTCAAAAGAGAATTTGAAGGCGAATCCATCCAAGTATGTGTCGATATTCCTAGTTTTTCCGCAGATGATGAGGACGAGTGGGAAGACCCCGGGATTCCGATGGTTGTGAGCATTTCCAAACTTAATGGACTGCAACTGGAGCTTGGTGTTTCTGTCTTTGAAACTGAGATTTCGATCGATAACTTGTCAGTCAAGCAGCCTGAGCTTTCTTCCAAAGAGCTTGATTATGCTTATGATGGACCTGAATTTCCGTAAGCTTTGTCTCAGTGGATCGTACCTTTTGTTTGCATTGCATAGATTCTGATGATGGTTTCATTCTGTTCTGATGTGCTCTGTTTGTTTTTTACTCAGCGACTTGGATGAGAAGTTGCAGAATGCTTTCTACAAGTATCTCGAGGTTCGAGGGATCAAGCACACCATGGCTGACTTCTTGTATGATTACATGAAGAACAAAAACAACAAAGAGTTCCTGATGTGGTTGAAGAACGTCAAGCGTGTTGTTCAGTAGTAAACGAAAAGAAATGGAGCTGTTTCCTGGAGCTGTATCAGTTTGAGAACCTCTTATTGATACCGTTAGTTAAATTAATAGTTAAGTATAGTAGATTGAGAAGATTAGAACTAGGTCAAATATTGTTAACTAGTTAATCAGCGTGGATGGTATTTCGATACCTATTAAGAATTGTAACGTATTAACTGGATCAACTACAGCTCCGTATTAACTGGATGGTATTTTGAAGTGCCTGTTTGGAAGTTGTTTAGAATGATTAGAAGTGCTTTTGGTTTTGATAACGTTGTAAAAGCACTTCTGAAGGTGTTTCTCCAGGCTGTTACTGCTCAGTGTTCGCATTACTTGGCAACAAAATTACCAAAGCTCTCAACTCTTGCCTTCCTCTACCTTGCCCTCAACCTACTCGTGACCGAAGACAACATAATGTACTCGTATAATACCAACGGTATTGTACGACACATGTTTGGCCGAGTTCGGTAACAAATTGGCGTGTCCGCATTAATATTTAAGGACACAGAAGAACCTAATTAACTCTTTGTACTCGGTTTGTGCGTCACCTAGGCTGCATTTTTCTTCTAATTTGAAGTCATTTTTCCTAGTTTTACGGTTAGGGAGTAATGATAGATCATAATTTTTTGCCATCAAAATCTGTCCAACACATAGCTCATGCCTCATCTTCCAAGAAAAACTTTTGGACATAGAAAACACAGGTGAGTTGCCTCTGAAATCTTGCATCTCTGTCATTTTTCCCGACGTTCGATCCAAATAGGTAATATCTTCTTCAGTTCGTCACCCACCTGGTGTCTGAAATTCATATTCAAAGTTTCAATAATATGATTGGACTATGTTACTGTAAGTTTCATCTCGGTTTTTATTGCATGTTCAGTGCGTAGATTCTGGGCGAAAACAAATCGGAAACCTTGTATTTTGATCTGAATCCGGGAGCTAAGATTCCATCTGTTGGTCTTGGGACATGGAAGGCTGAACCGGGCTTGGTCAGTTGAGCTGTCATCGCGACAGTCAAGGTTCTTTCTCCATATAAGCTATGGTATGTGTTCATTCTCTTTCTTTTAATTCGTCGTATCTCTGACTGACGAAGAACTTGGAACAATCATAATTATGTTATTCGCGAAAACTTATAATCTTGGACGCCAAACAAGGCCTTGATGAAAAACATTATGTTTTTTCCGTCTCTGTGACGTCTACAGGTGCAGCGACCGTTCCCCAGAAGATATCTCCAAGGCACTGAGCAAGACTTTAGAAGATCTGCAGCTTGATTATATTAATCTATATCTTGTATGCAACTAGTACTTTATATAAGCAACCTCAACATTTTGCTAGACTAACATTTTCTTCCTGAATTCGGAATTCCAATAACGAAGAATTTTAAATGGTTATGGTGAACATTCTTCTGCAGATACACTGCCATTTCGTACAAAGCCAGGCTCAGTAGGTTTCACTCAGGAAGTCATGGCTTCATTGTGCCTTCTAGAGACTTGGAATGCAATGGAGGGCCTGTATGCGTCTGGTCAGGCGCGAGCAGTCGGGGTGAGCAACTTCTCGTCTAAGAAGCTAAAGGACCTCCTTTCTTATGCAAAAGTTCCACCTGCAGTAAATCAAGTGGAGTGCCACCCTATATAGCAGCAACCGGCTCTTTATAATTTGTGAAAATCTGCTGGGATTCATCTATCGGTAAATTCTATATGCCAACTTGAGAAATTTTCTGTGCAGGACTTGCTCCCTCAGTTCTATTCAATATTCAATATTGACCTCATTTATTGATTGGGTTGATAACTTGATGATTTAGGGCATAGAATGGTTCTTTAAAGCCTGAGAGACAAAATGTGATGCTTCAAACCGAAAATCGAACAGTCAAGTTTTCCGAGACTGGAAATCTATTGTCTAAGCTCTAATGATAATTCTACACTAAAACAAATGTCTAAAACAGGTCAAAGTTGAAGAAAGTTGAGCAGAAGTGAGATTTCTCGAGGCGTCCTGCAGGGAGCTGCACTGATACCAACTTCAAATGTTCAACATCCATTTTAATTTTCAGAAGACTGAGCAGCTTATTATTTGATCGAAAACTCTTCCTTTCCTTTTATGCATATTCCTGGGTTCTCCAGCGGTCTGGGTGAAGGGGGAAGTTCTAAAGGATCCAGTACTGAATGAAATCGCTGAGAAACTCAACAAGTCAACAGCGCAAGTATGTCTTCGTTGGGGCATTCAGAGTGCACACAGTGTCCTTCCAAAGAGTGTAAATGAAAGCAGGATCAAGGAAAATCTAAGCTTATTCGACTGGTCCATTCCACCGGAGCTCTTCTCGAAAATTTCAGGACTCCACCAGGTTTGTATAACACATGCTTAAATACATCCCTCAACACATTTTATCACCAAACTTTCTACTGACATTAACTTGCTTGTCTGTTATGCAGCAAAGGCTCCTATGGGGTGATTTCGTAGTCCACGAGAGCTTGAGTCCTTATAAAAGCGTTGAAGAACTGTGGGATGGTGAAATATGAGCTCTTAATTCAATTTGATCCATACAAATTTGTCAATTTTCTTGCTTTCTCTGCCACATTTTCAGATGGAAGAAACTGTTTTTTTTGTGTTTTTCACTTTCTTAAACCAGTATCAACCTTGTCTTTGTAGTACTAAGATCTGCTTTTATGATTCAAATCCTTCCTATACGATGGCAAGGCAAACCTTTTGAATCATCGAATGATAACTTGTATCGAAATCAGATGCGAGTTCATGCACCTCAGTTAACGATTTCATGCACAGTGAATACAAAATTTGAGAAACTTGAATTCCAAGTATTTTACTTGAACTATCTCATTCAGTCATTGCTCCAATCCAACTTGAAATGACAGATTGAAAAAGATTAAAATGGCAGCAATATTTCAAGGTGAAGTGATGAGATATCAACATAAATTTGCTAAAAAATGTTTTTCTCTAGGGTTTAGCATTATAAAGAAGATCACGTCGGATCTGAACTTTGAGACAAATTGTATTTGGGTTAACAATAGAGGTAGGCACATTTTTAAACCAGACAGAAGACTGGTTAAGAGTATGTCTTACTGAAGCAAACCTATCTGATATTATATTTAACTCACAATAGATGACTCAAAGATACTTGAGAAATTTACCGACAGCTCAAACAGGTGTAAGATTTTTATTTTATTTTTTCTCTTTTTTATTTAATTTCAGTTTTTATTAACTAAATTTGTAAAATGTGAATAATGGCATGACATTGCATGAAAGGTAAAATAGACCAAGGGAGGCAGAGGATGCAGTTCCTCATTGTTTTCATAACTACGTTGTCCCAAGCTCTCTCCTTTGTCTGTTGGATTCGGAAAGACTCCGTCACCGTGCAACAGATCGTTTCCGGCCTCAAGAGCGTCAGAATTTAAAACTTTTTCAACGGAATTGTGCCTTTTAAATGACCGTTTCCGTCACCGTGCTGCAGTTCTTGCCTTAATTTCTTATCTAAACATATCTTGAATTTTATGAGTTAATCAATATCTTCCAGTTACTTGTCATCAAACCAGCCCTTCTTCTAATATGATTGTCGTCACATATCATATGAATCCTTTTAAATGAAAAAAAAAGATCAAATAAAATCAGATAAAGATGAAAGAGAGAGATAACAACCATCTTATCTCTTATTCTGATTTTTTCCACTTCAAAATCCTTAAAATTTCTAAAGCATAATTGTCTTCTCTTTTTTCCTTTTTTTTTTTCGACAAACGATAGCATTAGTGAGTTAAATAATTAGTTGTTGCCACTTAGTACTACGGTCTAGTTGCATTCCTCTTCACTTGTAAGTGAGAGGTCTTAGGTTCGATTGTCGTCAAAAGTAAATTTGAACCATATTATTGCTAGCTCATTATGAGGCTAAGCCCACCCTTCTCCTTAGTATAGATTTTGTCAAAAAAAAAAAATTAGTTGTTAGACCAACTCCAATGGTTGGGGTTAAACCTAAATTTTTAGCCAAAAAAATTTAAGTTCTAATCCAAAAACAGTTTTCCTCCTCCAATGGTTTTGATTTAAAATTTTAGTCTAAGATTATTTAAAGAATGAATTTAAGCTATTTTTTTTTTCGGTAACTTTAAAAAAAAAAATATTTATGTAGATTATCTTAATTTATTTTGTGAACATTTTAACATAACAATGTAACATCCCACATCGACCAACGGAGAGGGGATGATGTGCCTTATATGTACATGCTCCCCTCCGCACGAGGCATTTTGGGGACTCACTGGCTTCCGATTTCATCAGAACTCCGAAGTTAAGAGAGTTCGGGCGAGAGCATTCCTAGGATGGGTGACCCACTGGAAAGTGCTCGTGAGTTCCCGAAAACAAAGCCGTGAAGGCGTGGCCTAGAGCGAACAATATCGTGCTACGGCGGAGCCGGTCTAGGATGTGACATAATGGTATCAGAGCCACTCTGCCGTGTGGTGCGAGTGTGCCGACGAGGGCGTTGGACCCCTAAGGGGGGTGGATTGTAACATCCCACATCGACCAACGGAGAGGGGGTGATGTGCCTTATATGTACATGCTCCCCTCCCTATCGCACGAGGCCTTTTGGGGACTCATTGACTTCGGATTCCATCGTAACTCCGAAGTTAAGCGAGTTCGGGCGAGAGCATTCCTAGGATAGGTGACCCACTGGGAAGTGCCCGTGAGTTCCTAGAAACAAAACCGTGAGGGCGTGGCCCAAAACGGATAATATCGTGCTACGGCGGAGCCAGTCTGGGATGTGACAACAATATTAAGATTCCGATAAATAATAAAAAATCACTAAATCTAAAAAAAAATTTATTTAAATAAAATATTCTTTTAGCCGTTGGATTTAATTTGGACCATTAGATCTTTTTTTTCACCATTAAATTTGTAATATTCGATCTCAGTTGTTGGATGTAAAGTATTTATAAATTGAAATTGAAAAAAAAAGTTTGAATCTAAACTATTGGATCAGCCAACGGTCCAATCACCAACACTGTCAGATCAACAAAGAGTCGTTGCGGGAAGATTTGGTGGCCAACAAAGCTGTCAGTGGTGGGCCCCACCTGCCGCATCTTTGCCGCGTGCAAAGGCGTGAGGTACGTCAGTGCGCCTTGCATAAGAAAATTGTTTAAAACCTAAATTTTAGATTTTAACAAAATGGATGGAGATGATCTTAGGGAGAGGGAAAGCGGTGGAGATTGAATCCATACCATAATGTATAGATATGATTGTTTTCCACCATTACGGTAAAGCGCCAACTGCTTTCTTTTAAAATTAGAGAGGTTTTTAAGTTAGTGCACTCAGCACTTGGAAAGTTCAAAGTTTCTCACTGCACGTATTGATCAAAGGACAAAAATAATAAAAACTCAAAGGACTACTATAAGACTCTCTCTAATTTATTCATGATTAAGAGGATGATTACATGAAGGCCCCTTAATTAATCCAGGTAACAAAATTCTGGCAAGGGGATAACCGTCGATTTTATACGACAATACAAATACATAAGAATATTTCTGCAGGCAATCGAAATCCTAGGCTGTCATTTGATAAGATATATGTAAAAACTAAGGCTAACAGATGACCATAGGTGTTATATCTGTAAGTTGTCTGCGACAAATGCTTTTAATTGAGATGTTTAGGAACTAAGCAGGTCCTTGTGGGTGTACTCGACTCCTCTATCCGCGTCTACAATCTGCCCGTTCCCTCTCAGAATCCTGCATTTTGTTACGCAATCGAAGGATGATCGCACAACAAGAAACAATCAGTATGCTTAAAATTCTAAGGAAACAGAAAGAGAACTTAGAAATAAAGGTAATGCAGGATTGATATACCATCTTGTTGTTAGCAATCCTTCAACTCCTACAGGACCTCGAGCATGAATCCTGCTCGTACTTATCCCGACCTGTTCATCCACCAGATCAGTGACAAATGAGTGGAAGAAGAAAATGTAACTCAAAGACGGAACTATTTTGAGAGCACTTACTTCTGCACCGAGTCCAAAGCGCGCCCCATCACAAAACCTTGTACTCACGTTATGAAAGACTGCAGCGCTGTTGATGCAAGCAGTACAGCCATCAAGATGTGTGACATTCGGAAATTTTTGTGTAAAACTATTAACATATGTGGCCACATTACTAGAAAATATCGTTCATAATTTTCACAAAGAGAATATGGTTCGGGAAACCAATGATGAGAAATGCTCTAGTTTGTCCTATTCTGTAAGACGCTTTGAACGCATGAAACATGCTTACCTGTCGACTTGAGTTAGGAAAACTTCAGCAACTTGACCATCTTCAGTGACGATGCAATCAGTATGAGCACTGCAAAACAGGGGATGTGGAGAGGAGAGGCAATGAAGTTAGAGAAATCGCCGGAAAATAATCAGTACAGCAATGATACCTGGAAAAGGAAGAGATGAAATATGTGAATGTATATACCTTCCATGTTCATGAATGTGGTCAATTGCAGCGTTCACATCATCAACGATTTCAACTGAGCAAGCCAATGAACTGTACTCGTAATGGAATGAGTCTGTCTCTGGAAGGTGTAACGCAGTTGCTGCCCTAGGTCCACCATATAAGCTAACACCTGCAACCGACTTGATTTCGTTAACTGATAGTCGTTACCAATGTTTGGAAATGAAAAATGTAAATAGATTGTATCCATGGGAACAGAACCATAGTTCCGAAGTCCTAGGATAGGAACAAACAAAAGTTTAGTCGCGGCTTTATGAATAAGTTTATCACATTGTTAGGCATCAAAATATTTTTCTCGATTTCAATTAGAAAAGAGGTTACTATACAGATATATTTTATTAACTTCCAGCAGTTTGTTGATAGAAAAGCACACAGTATCATACCTGAATTTTTGAGTTCTGAAATTATCTGCTTAAACCCGCCATCGTCACTCAACAGATCCTTGTGTACAAGAAGTGTTTCCTGAGAAAGAGTGCAACATGTTAAGGCATGCAGTACGGCAAATTCCAAAGTCAGATACAGCTAAATAAATGGACGTGCATAAACGATCAGTCATGGATAGCAAAAAGTGAAATTACCATCGCATTGCAGGCAGCAGGGTAGTCTACTTTTGCATCCAGAACAATTCGCTTCGCCATATCCAGATTTGCGGACTTGTCAACATAAACGTGACAAATACCATCTGTGCATCAAAATCAGCAGTTTACTAGTAATTCTAGTTTGCAGTGGTACGGTATTACATTGCCAATACTATTTCTCTTACCGGCATGACCAAGAACAGGTATCTTAGTTGACTCCTTAATTTTAGAAACAAGCTCATTGCTGCCTCTAGGGATGACAAGATCAATCACATCATCGAGCTGCAGCAAAACAATTTTTTTAGAATTCATCGTTCTGAAAAACCATAAACAGTTAAGTTTCTGTACACACCTTGAGTAGGTCAGGAATCTCATCTCTTGTATTCACAAGTCCGATAAGTTTGCCACCAACAGGTTCTGGGATTGCTGAGGTGATGACCTGCAAAAGGAAGGAAGTAACCAAGCCAACGCAAATTAGAAACGTTTCAATGCAGAGAAAACCATGCTCCTGAATTTTTACTTTGTAAATAATAGTAAAAGGCCAGAATCTAGAGTCTCAAACCTTGTGCAAGATTGCATTTGATCGCTTGGCTTCTTTCCCACCTTTAAGCAGAAGACCATTCCGACTTTGAATTGCTAACGCAGCTATCTGTTGAACCATTTGGAAGAGAAAAGTGTTGGTAAACTGATCAAGAAACTACCATGTGAACAAAATCAAGAAAACGTCAATAACCAAAACAAGACTGTAAAACTGCAAATTTCTGCATGCTTAGATGCTTAAGGAGTCAGGAGTATAAATGGAGTGGATATTTTGTATACCTGAACAAGGGCATCCGGTCGAGACTCAAACACAACTAAGAGAACACCCAAGGGACATGACAGTTTCTCCAAGACAAGCCCTTCTGCAAGCTGCATGTAAGAGCGGTTGTAAAATTGTCAAAAGTGAGTTCCAGTGCAGAGGGAAAACAGTTTATCAAAAGGGATTAACAATTAGTTCTGTGTAAATTAAATCATTAAAACTCTAAACCTGTACCATATGTGTTCAGTAATACTGAATCAGAAGAACAAGAAAAGTGTCCTGACCTCGGTCTTCTTTAGAACACGGCCAATGGGCTCTTCCATGTCAGCCAGTTTACGTATAGACTTTGCAAGAGCAGAAATCTGTAGACACATTAAATACAAAATAAGAAGACTTCATCCAACCGGAGTGATGCAGGTTTTAATTTCAACTACTCAAGTACTAAACTGCATACCTTCCCAGGCTTTAGGGCTAAACGCGATATTAGGGCCTTCTCATATCCAACCTCCTGAGCAGCAGCAACATCAGCTTCATTCGCAGCTATAATTTCACCTTCATTTGCCTCCAAGGCATCAGCTACGTCGAGCAAAATTTTCCTCCTCTCTTGAGATCCTAGAGCCTGCAAGGAAAATGATTCAAATCAGATGTTGAATCTCTCAACTTAACCACTTACTCTATATCCAACTTCTTGAGGAATACTTCAATCTCTATATTAGGAACCTCAAGCTTCATTGAAAAGGAAAAAAAAACAATTTTATGAAGACAATTACTCGGAACTGTCTAGATGCTTCCTGCGCTGCAACAGCCATGTCACGTGCACCTTCTTCCTTAACTACAGTCCACAAATGTGCATCTTGATGAAATACAGTGCCTATTCGGTCTCCACGAAGCACTTTCTTTATGTTGTCTGTGGCATAGCCACTATAAATAAAATACAAAACTAGTTTAGCCCCAACAAACTATTGCAGTACGCCAGAAAATTCCAATGAATACGCCAGATAATGTTTCGATTCCCACAGGCAAAAAAAATACAAACTGATTATTGTATATCAAAACAATCAGATGATAGAATTTACCTAGTGATAACAACAGGGATTCCACCATAAGCTGCACACACAGCAGCATTGACTTTAGCGGTCATACCGCCTCTGCCCACCCTTGACTTGTCGCCAAATGTTATTTCTCCCTGATGTTTCTCTTTCACGTAAGTATGGATTAACTTTGATTTTGGGTCCGTAGGAGGACCGCTATAGAGGCCCTCTACATCGCTTAACAAAACTAGAAGGTCAGCTTTTAGTTCCAGAGCCAATAGACCAGCCAAACTGTCATTGTCCCAAAATATGCCAGAAGAATCCTGCAAACATAACTCCCATTCAGAAGCAACAGATGTATATTTTGACAGAAGGAAAATTAAGCGCCCATCTGGTAACATTTGCATTTCTAATTTTCATTTGTTTTGTTAACGCTAAAGAGATGGAAGGAAAATGCACATCATAAAGTCGGGAGGGAGATGAGAGATTGCAGAGGTGAGGAAGAAATGAACGGAAATGTATAAAACCTTAAAAATAAAACTGCTCAAAATTATTCGTAGTATCTAGTTTGTAGTTTTTATTTTATGAATCATTCTACATCTATCATCTCTCTTCTCACTTAATCTCACATTTTCCCTTCTCCGTTTTTAATTAAAAACAAAAACCGAAAATCAGAAACAAAAATCTTACCAAACGGGCCTAAGCAGTTCATGAGATTTGTTTTCAAGGGAAAAAGAGTGGGAGAGGGACAAAAGCATGAATGTTGCACACCACACAACCAAGAACATAGGCAGTATAAATCCATACGCCAATCAAAAGCCCTATGAAAACAAATTCAAACAAAAAGTATAGGAATAAGGAGATTTGTATACCTCGTATGGAGCTTTCCTAGTACTAACAGCGTCATTTTCATTGAAGATTGGAACGACCCTCAGTTTTAACAGCGACTTCACAGTTTCAGAAAGTTGCTTTCTGAAAGCTTCATCCCTAAAAACGCTATCCGTCACAAGAAGTTGTGAGGAAGTCACATCAAGCTGCAAGTTAAACAAAGCCAAAATTGTTAAAAGTGATGAGGGGCAGGTCTGAAACTGCATATTAAAAAAACCCAAAAACGCGCACACGTTGTAATCCTAAATGAAACTGCAAGAAGATTTTAGTCTTGCCTGGCTGAACATGGTATCATAAAGAGCCATGAGACTACTCTGTCCAACAGCTGCACAAGCCTTCCCATCAAAATCATTTTGTGGATTTTGGAGATCAGCAAAGCTGCAAAACCAGGCATTAACTTGTTTCAGGCACTTTTATATGGCGAATTCAATGCCAAAAATTTCGACACACAACTGATAAATTTACACGTCCTTGCATATAAACCTGCTATTTGCCAATCTACGGTATCTTAGCCTTTGACGGCCAAGACCAACAGCTCCTGAAGTCACCAAAATAACTTCATACCCCTGCAAATTTATATCTTTAAGCTGCAAATAGCCCATTCAAGTATGTCATCACTCATCAATCTCAGATACCATTTTTTTAGTCAGTCTAAAATATGAAAACAGTGCATATAAATCAACAAAATTGGAGATCTTCCTCCTAGTTCTGGAACCAATTACATACCTGCTCACAGAGAGCACCTAGTCTGCCCAATGCTAATCTTCCATCACCGCGAGTGACCACAGCTGTTCCTACCTTCAAATCCGAACAAAAAAGTGAGCAAATTGGAATAAAAATCATAAAAGCATCATCAACAATTTCCAAAAATCAAGATTCCGATCAACCGAAAGCGAAAATCCTATACAACCCAACTCTTTTTTCTCTCAAAACTTTTCCTCTTCAACTTACATGGCATTGAACCTATTAGGAATTAACATATTAGTCATATTAACTGATATATTAGTAATATCAATAACATATTAGTCATATTAACTGATATATTTATAAATAAAAAAATAAAACAGAAAAGCGGTCTGCAAATTGGCTCAGACAAAAGCACTCATATGATCATCACCAAAACAGACAAAAATTGCCCAAATATGTAACAGTGTGATATATATTTGTTTTCACAACTCAGAATCAATGTGTATATGTGCGCGCACACACACACACACACACACACATACATAATGATGAAACGGGGGTGTACCTTAACAACGATACGCTTGACATTCTTGATAAAAGCTCTCGTAGGATCCAGAGAGTCCATGTTTGCCCGCTCGATGGAGTTTTACTCGACTGGGATCTCACCAATATGCACAGAAAACAAAACCCAGGTTTTCCTTTCTTTTATATTCTTCTGGTTTTTCTTGACCTTTTGGTGTTGGCCAATGGAAAGCTAACAGCAGCTTATGAAAGAAGCAGAGAGAGAGAGAGAGGGAGCTCGAGAGAGGAGAGAGAAAAACTGAGAAACCCAGAGACCAAGGAGAGAATCAAAACAAACCTGAAACAAAACAACTACTGACCCCTTATAAATTAGTTTAAAAATAACACAAACTCCGTGAAAAATCGACAGCGTCGAAAAAAACAAAATTAAAATAAAATAAAGTTCTTGAGAGAGTATAAAAGGGGAACAAAAAGTGTAAAATATCGGCTGGGGAGTGAAGTCTCGGCCGAAAAACGAGGACGAGACGCCACGTCCCGTGGTTGCCTGGGGACGAACTTCTTTTGCGCTCTGTGAAGAGAGTCACGTGAAGGAGTAGACTGTAGAAAGGCAAAATAAAAGAGCGTACGTCGGGACGTTGTTTACGTGATCGGAGGAAAAGAAAGATCGCACGTCAACTCCTGTTATTGGTTTATATGGTTGAGACATTTTTTTTGGAAACTATGATTGAGACATTTAGTTCAAACTTGAAACAACACATTAACAATTTGCCACATATTTTTAAGAGCAAAAACAAATGCAATCACGTCACAAAATTGTCAAGTCTTAATTTAGATATATTATGATTTATGTGACTAATTTACGCAGCGTTGTTGCAATTTTTGTATCTAATACGCAATTTATAAAAGAAGGTATTTATTATCTAATAAAGACGTAATGACGTGCATAGGTTGAATACTTTGGCAGAGTGAATTAGGTTGTGATACTATTTACGTAACTAATCTATATGGTAGTGGTATGGTTATAATAGCTGATACGAAATTTATACACTATGATATCTAATAAAGACAGAAGGAGGTACATGAATTGGATGCTTCAGTTGAGCAAGCCACGTGGTGCTATTAATTTACGTGAAATATCTACGCAACATTACAACCGTTATGGCCAATATTTTTTTTAAACTACGTGATTTATGCATGAATTGGTAACTTTACATGGCGGTGCTTCAACCACACTGAAAAATATATGCTCGACTGATTAGGTCTGTTAATGAATTAGGACTATATAAATGGTATGCTTAGCATAAATGGCATATACACTATGAGATAATTCTTTCTCAACATTAGTGCAAAATGATTATTGTGAATATAAAGTTATTAAATCGAACAAATAACTTTAAACTAATATGGAAATCGGGAACAATTATCGAGTGTCTACTTTTAATGGTTAAATTGTGTACAAAGAATATTAACAGTACACATCTAAATATCGTATTTATTGTTAATTCGAGCAAATATTCTAACATACAACATGATATACGATATTTTTTCAACAAATTAAGTCTATTATATTGATGTAGTCAACTTGGTTACGTCTAAGTATAAAATATGATGATTATTTCAATCAATTAAATTTATTGCTAGGATCTAAATTTACATGACTATTATTAGTGATGAATTGTTTTGATGGATAAGTCTTTCACTTCAACATACAATGAGTAATATTCCGCAAGACTAGTTTTTTAGACCAATGAGTAATGTTTGATTCCCACCAATCTTCCTTTCCCTAACAACTAACAATTTAACCCACTAGCTGGCACACCCCGTCCTGAAGGAGGGTGTGCTGGGCGTCACGGGTGTGTCAGTTGGTGCCGTCACGGGGTGTGTCACTAGCACTATCATTATAAAAATATAATCAACACTTTGTTATTATGTTTATTTTATTAGGTTTTGATGAAAATTTAATTAAGTCGAACTAAACCTAAGTTTGTGCTTGTTCAAGAATGAGTTAAGCAGCCACTGAGTACGTACTACAGTCTAGAAGTATTCCTCTTCATTTGTAAGTGAGATGTCTTAGATTCGATTCTCATCAAAAACGAATTTGAACCACATTATTGCTAGCCCATTGTGAGACTAAACTCACTCTCACCCCCTTAGTGTAAGATAATATCGTTTGTTAAAAAATAAATAAAAAAGAATGAGGTGAGCAAAGCCAATCAAAATATCATGTTTAGTTAAAAAAACAAGCTCATGCTTGAAAAGAAATTATCCAAGCCGAGTTTGGGCTTGCAATTACGTAACTTTTTGCAAGTTTGAGCACGAAGAATATCATTTAAGTCAAGATTGAGTACGTTGATTCGGCCTGGCACATCACGTTCACACTCCACACTACGTTTAACATAAATCTTATGTAGTGAATTCTAACTTCAAATCGACTTGTCGTAAACTTCAAAATGAGGTCTTTTCTAAACATAAATATTAAATCTTTTTATTTTTAAAGATGGATGAAGGGAATTGCCCGGGTCATTGTACCCACGATCAACCTTTTGTTTTTTTGGTTAAAAGTAGATCTTGGCCTCAACCCACTTGATTGCAATGGATTTGGGATTATTCGATTTTAAGATTCGAACCTCATAAATTATTATTTTTGTGTTTCAAAATTCAAAAAAGTAAAAAGCTCAAGTAGCAAACAAAAGCAGATGAACCAAATTTCTCAACAGCAAGTCCCAATCCTCCACGATCCGTCATTGATGCGACCCCTCAAGGTTCAAACTACAGGGCCGACCTACGTACTGCATGTGTCAGTGTTCAAAACCAAATTAAACTTGAATACTCGTTTTTTAATTGTTACCACGTCATCTAATGCACTGTATATGCACAACTCTTTTGGTTGAATGAGTATTCTCTCCGGATCTCTTGGTGAAAATCCTAGGAATTCTCAAATCATGTCCGTTCATCGTACATTGTGCGGTCAGAAATCATTTTAAATAATTTTATTTAAAATTAAATATAAATAGTACTTGACGAAAACTGATCGCACGATGTACGATGAACGGATATGATTTGAGGATCCGGAGAGGATCCTCATTCCTTTTGTATAAGTTCAATTGTTACCAAGTCACCCCTACCATCATTGACCACACACTTGTTACCGCGTCGCCTTTTTATTTTATAAAGGGCTGATTCGGGAAGTGCGTTTGAATATCTGAAAGCACTTTTAGAAAAAGTAAAATCAACAATTAGTTTATTGCAAGTTAATATTCAAAAAAACACTTGAAATGCTTTATTTAAGTGCTTTTAAAACCTAAAAGTATTATTTGAAAGCACTTTTAGTCATCAAAAAGTATTTTTCAAACAAACCTAAACTCTTATATTAAGTATCTGTTATAAATAGGCAAAAGTTAGAGAAATAACTTGTCATATCCCGGCTTGGGGTGGATCATTTCCCCGGCCCGCTCCACTACCGTAGCACTATATTGTCCGCTTTGGGCCCCGACCACACCCTCACGGTTTTGTTTCTGGGAACTCACGAGCAACTTCCCAGTGGGTCACCCATCCTGGAAGTGCTCTAGCCCCCTTCTCGCTTAACTTCGGAGTTCCTACGGAACCCGAAGCCAGTGAGCTCCAAAAAGGCCTCGTGCTAGGTAGGGATGAGAATATACATTTAAGGATCACTCCCCTAGGCGATGTGGGATGTCACATAACGTTTGCTAGGGATAGGAGCGAAGTGGGTACAAAATATCACACTATAACTTTAGTAGCTAGAACACAAAAGAATGGCAGATAAGGAAAGGAAGGGAAAAATGCTGATATTATTTCTTTAATTCTTTCTTTCGCAGTGAACGAAATATCACACTATAACTTTAGTAGCTATAACACAAAAGAATGGCAGATAAGGAAAGGAAGGGAAAAATGCTGATATTATTTCTTTAATTCTTTCTTTCGCAGTGTATATTTTGATAGCACACAGAGTGCTCTATTTATAGAGCCACATCCGTCATATACAAATGAGGGAAATCATTGCTCCTTTTGACAATATCACACCTCAACTATTAATTCACTATTATAAAGTCTTCTCATCTTTTGCCAAATGCATTCATCCCACTAATTTTACAACAGTGTCATATTTTTCATTTGATATTTGATACATAAAAGGGAGATATGGTGGGTGTCAAATAAGTCAATCCATTTTTCTTTCAAATTCTTTAGAGGATAAAGTATAAGCTGAAAAGAGTACTTAGGAGAACGACATTGACTTTAACCAAAAGTGACCCAAAACTATACTACTAATACTAAAAACGACAAGAACGTCCTAATCTTTGCTATTTTCATGCAGGACAATGCACCGAACCCTAGAACAAGATAAAACGCATGCCGTTATTATCTCCAAAACCAAACCCAAACCCAAAAGCCCACGGACCTTATTTGGGCTGCCTGATAAAAAGGGTTTAGTATTCAAATTTATCGTGTCCGAAACCGAACCCGAAAGCCCACGGATCACAATTGGGCCGACGGATAAATCTCCACCCGAGGTCAGTGGGCCAAACGGCGGGCGTTTCGTGGAGCCAAATCATCATCTCTCCTTTTCCCGTTTCGAGTTAAAGCGTCCCTCCATGTCTTCTGCACCAATCTATCCAATCCTAATGGCGTGCCGTATTAATTTCTCTCTCCGGTGTCCCTCCTCCGAGACCCCGCGTTTCGGTTCCACTTGTCGCCTCCAAAACCCTAGCTCCTCTCTCCTACTTAAACTCGCTCCCGCCTCTTCTTCTTCTTCGAATCCCAAAAAGGTAAAGGTCCTCGCTTTTTCCTTTTTAGCTAACAAAATAAAAAATGGGAATAAATCCGCCTTTTTTTTTGTCTCTCTCGGTGTTTTAAGCATTCAACCGGGTTTTTTTTTGAACCGGCAGATCTCGTATTCCGGTACGCGGCGGCGCAGGTCCGTTGCGGTCAAGTCTCAAATGGGCACGGAGGAGAAAGTGGCTTCCGGGAACAGAATGCTTGTTAGTTCACTGTTCACTTTTCGCCCTTATGCTCTATTTGGTTCCTGATTTATTAAGGTGTATTCAATTGGGATTTTGAGTGATTTTAATTCTTTTAGTGAATTTAGAGATATTCAATTAGGATTTTAAGTGATTTTCTGGACTTATTCAATTAGAATTTTAAAGAAGTTTATAACATTTAAGGTGTATTCAATTAGAATTTGAATTTAAAGAATTTGGAAAAGTTGAGGAATTAGAGGGAATTGGAGAGATTTCGTAATGTATTTTAAGTATCCACAAATCTCACATCTCATCATGAAATTTCGAGAGAATTGAATAAAAAATTTTCATAAAATCTCTACAAATCCGTTAAACTCTATAAAAATGTATGGATTTATAAATCCATTAAAATTTCTCAAATTTCCAATTGAATACACCCCAAAAATTCTATGAATTTTGAATTTTTAAAGTCGTTTTGTATGTTTGAAATTTGCTGCCAAATTTTGGGTGAATTTTAAGAACTGGGAATATATAATGCTGTCAGAATTTGTGATTTGGTGTGTGAATAACTGAATATTATACTGAATTCAAAGGCTTGATTGGTTTTTTTTTTTCCAGGTTTTCGTGCCACCGCACCCGTTGATCAAGCATTGGGTTTCGGTTTTGAGAAATGAGCAAACCCCTTGTCCCATTTTTCGTAAGTTTCAAATTAGTTTTTCTGTTCTACATAATGTGAATATTTGAGTGGATTGGAAGAGTCCCAGATGATAAATTCAATGTCAAACTATCTATAGCTTGATTGTTAAACTCTTTGTTACTCTCTAACACTCTGTTTGGATTATCGAGCTTGAAATTTAAGATTACTAAGGAATTCAAAATGACGGAAATAGAAATGACAGCATTTTATTTTCTAGAATTTACGAATGTTCTTGTTTGGTTAATCTAAAAGGATAATTGAATTTGAATAGTAGAATATTTTATTTTTAAACCCTGACTCATAGAAATTTGGAAATGACACCTATTTACATGGAATTTAAACTTGGGAAATGGAGGTTTCAAATTCCAAGTTTTTTCTTTTCAGGCGGAAATTCTAAATTTCTATGTTTAGGAATCCAAACAAGGAAATTGGTGCATGTCAATTTATAAATTTTAACTTTTGTCAAAATTCCTAATTCATTTCCCTTATCCACACATAGTGTAAGTGTTTGTTTTTTATTTGCTTACGAGGCATTGACATTCGTATGCTTTAGGAAATGCCATGGCTGAGTTGGGGAGGCTTCTTATGTATGAAGCTTCAAGAGATTGGCTGGTTAGTTTTTCATAATTTACACTCACACATCCACAACCGCAATGATTTTGAGGATTGCATTCTGTTTTCATTATATGAAGCAATATTGCTTTGTTTCTTTAAATTTCAGCCTACGGTAACAGGAGAGATTCAGTCACCAATGGGTGTCGCATCAGTTGAATTTGTAGATCCAAGGGAGCCTATTTCGGTTAGTTTTAGTATTAATTTTGTGCATTTTTCATGTAAAGATGTTGCTCCCTGTATAGCTGAATTGCGATTGCATATTATATAGAATTGCTCTATTTTCATTTGGTGGTTGAACATCCGGTTCACTTGTTCAGGATGTATCAAATCGGCAATAATTTACGTCCTCTTTGAATTTTCATATTTTGGTAGTTGATTATGGTTTTCTATTAATGTTTAGTTTGTTTCTGTGGTGCTCTTATCATGGTACTCTCACCAAGCAGATCAGTGCAGGCGAGTATTATTTTATGATGTTTTTCTTTTAGTTTTGCAGGTTGTTCCAATTTTGAGAGCTGGTCTAGCTCTTGTAGAACATGCATCGTCAATCTTGCCAGCCACAAAGACGTACCATCTTGGTAAGAAAGGTTCATGCATTGTTCACTATACAGTTGAAGTAAACAAAAATGTTTGGCGTGTATTGAAATCTTGTTATTATAAGTTTATAGCCATGAATGACTGCAATATCTTCTGGTCATAAAGTACAAGTGAAATTTTTGTTATCATTTGGTGCTATGTTGTAAACACTCAATTTTGTTTGCTTTTTGTTTAATTAATTTTTTTGAAGTTCATGAAACTTATCTTGTATAATCTGTTTGATAAATTTTGTCAAACTGAGCATGTTTTGAACTCATCTATGTATATTTATTGTTTTACGAATCTAGGGTTAAGCAGAGATGAGGAGACACTTCTACCAACAGTATATCTGAACAAGTAAGCGTTCCTTGCCTAAACTTGTTTTCCTGTTTGGGTTCTTACCTCTTGCTTTCGGTGCTGTTGGGAGTTAATTTCCAAACCTCTATGTTATTAGTTGCAGCAACTTAATAGTAGATTTTCAAGCGCTTTGATAGAGTATGAACAAATGAGATGCACCCAACTCATTGTGAATTTCGTAGTCCATACCTAATCTTAGGGCTGGAAAGTTCAACATAAGGTGGTTACGTTTATGAATACCCTACCTATATGATAGTTTTGGGACTGACCCTTCATGTGATCTTCGTCGTAGGTTACCTGACAATTTTCCGGAAGGCTCTCGAGTATTTTTGGTTGACCCTATGCTAGCAACAGGTATTATTAGTATACTTGTGATAGTATCTGAATTTTCATTTTTGAGTATTTAGGATTAGTGAACCCTCTTCAAGTGTCCATGTGCTGTATTTTTTCTTTCCCTCATGAGCACAACTAGTAAATTTTATCAACGAATAAGCTTAGCCCCAGTTCTATAGTATTTCTCAATTTCCTTCGTTTTCTTCAATTTCAGGTGGCACAATAGTAGCAGCTTTGGATCTTTTAAAGGAACGCGGGCTTGACAACAAGCAGATCAAAGTGGTAAATACAATAGATGCACTTTTGTGTTTGAGACTTTGTCCCTAAATTTACATATAATATAGGTATCTTAATATGTAAACATATTTGTCAAACCAGCCTATTGAAGTTTTATGTTGAGGCAATTTACGGTTGCTTATTCCATTTGATGAACTGTTCTCGCCTCCAGTGAGATAAGCTGGTTAATTTCATTTGATTTCATTGTTTCATACATCTCTAAGCCTAAGATAATCTGTCATGTCATAGATATCTGCTGTAGCTGCGCCTCCAGCACTTCAAAAGCTGAGCGAGAAGTTTCCAGGGTAATAATAATATCAATCAATAATTACAGTTTGGAACGAAACTTATCATTCCTTAACTCTGCTTTCGTTTATTTTTACAGGCTTCATGTATACACTGGAATTATTGATCCTACCGTAAATGAAAAAGGGTAAGTACGTCGCGCTCCCATTGATGTAATGCTGCTATTGTGATGAATGTTGCAAACTGGTTTAACATATTTTACTTACGCTCGTCCTGATTTCAGGTTTATAATCCCTGGACTGGGTGATGCTGGAGACCGCAGCTTCGGTACATAAAGTCAATACTCAAGTGTGCGGGGATCTGTTTTTAGTTTGTACTCGTGCAATTTTGGAATGTTGAGCTTATTGATAGGAATGGTTTTTGAGATTTGTTTTTCGTCAACGGTTTATACGGTTGATTCATTTGCAAGATTTGGTATTGAGAAAATGCGACCATAATTGATTTTGTATAAAACAATTTACGTTATTATTTTTATGGAAAATTAAAATCCGGTACGATTTTTCCGTATTTTTAGACTGATTAAAAGTGCTTTTATCAATAGCCACAGCATTTTCTGTTAATTCAAATTACATGTCATTATTGTATTTTTTGTTAATTATTAATTTTTGAATTTATCCTTTTAGTTGTTTGATGAGTTTTTTTTCCCTATTTAGTGGGGATATTAGTTATTAACTCAACTGTATCTTTTTCCATATATGTTTTTTCGGCGTCCAAAGATTTTCAGAGCGATGATTACAAAGACCGCAACGAACCAAACGGTGAGTATTATTTGCCAGGTTTCCATCTTAATTTCTAGCACTGTATATCTACTGCAACATGATATATGTACCCAAATCAGCTTCCCTTCTTATAGTCAACATCAATTTATTAAAACGTTTGATTCCGAATTCAAAGCTTACTATTTCTTGACAGTCGAAAATAGAAGGTTTCAATTATGTTTCAAACATAAGCTTTAACAGCACGCATATGACTTCGCCATAATATTATTATTATTATTATACTTTTATTTTTGTATTTGATAAACTGTGACTTGATATAATCAAAATAGAGGAGGAAAACGCGGTTATGAATAATCAAAATGGTAAAAGTTTGCCAAGACGGCTTTCCCTACATGAATTCATATTATTATAAGGAAATGTATTATATTTAGACATACAAAATTGACACAGTACTCTATCAGTGATGGAGTTTAACATATAAAAGTAGAATTAATTTTATTTGTGTGTCGATGTAGCATTATTAAATTGTGAGAGTATTGCTATGCGTTAGAATATGACTTTTTTTTATTTACAAGAAACAAAAAAATTACAAAGAAGTCTCTAAAACAACCAAAAGCAAAGCAATCCCATAGCAAAGTGCTTTCAAATCCGATTATTAGCAGAATTCTAACCAACAACATCTACAACATTTGCCACAAACTTTGCCTCTTTATAAACATGGCGAAAGAAAATGTCCACCAACTGGCAGAGTCATCCTCTCAATAGAATATTTGAACAAGGAAACTTATACAGAAGAATATAGCACTCTGAATAGAGTATTTGAATAATGAAACTTATACAAAAGAATATTGCAAATTCGAAAATGCTATGGAGATCATGTTTTTTAGATTATATTTTTTAAACCACGTGATGTGACGTTTAATTGTTGAATTCTTTCTTTAATAATTTAAAGAAGAAGTTCAACTATCAACCGTAACATAACGTGATCTACAAAATATGATTTAATTAGATGGTTTCTCTAGCATCACCCTTACAAATCTGAATCGGACCTAGTATCAAACTAACTGCCAAAAGCAAGACAACAAACTAGGGCACCATATGGTGAGAAATGAATTGCTTTCAACATGCACTGCTACCATGTCCTCCTCCATGTCCTCCTCCTCCGCCACCAAAATCAGCTCCACCACCAAAGCCTGCTCCGCCATGGAAGCCTCCTCCTGCATGATTATGACGATGGTGATGAAGATTACCACCAGAAGTTCCTCCACCACCCAAGCCTACCCAGGTACGTCCTCTACAAAAAAAACCTAACGCAGCAGTTACAGCGATTCCAACGAACCCAGCAATCAGTATGATTTTCCAAGGCTCCATATTTATCTACTATTATCTACTTGACGCTCCCAACATTCTCCCCTTTTATAGACAAACATTTTACAAAAACGTTCGCTTAATGATTAAGGTTGAATTTTATTAAATTAATTTCAAATTAGCATGTGTTAATTTGAAGAATATAACCATTGACTAGTGGTCAAATGGATCCTTAACCAGAAGAGCGCACATATAATGATTTTTGGCTCTAGTTGGTAGATTTTTTGTGAGGGGTCTTCGTAACATGGCAAGTATCTATGTGCGGATCAAATACTATATTATATATATGATTTGTCGATCGTACGAGAAGAGTTTTGCCAGGTGGTTTTTTTTTTTCCTGTTGGCGTATATAAGCTTGACAATTCTTGATACGATCCGATAACCAGACACGACATAACACAAAATTAACAGGTATTCGGGTCGACACGATAACGAATTGGGTCGTTATCAGATAACCCGATAAGCACCTGTTAAGATAACGGGTTGGTTCGGGTATACACGTGGGTAACACGATACACGATAGGCAAAATATTAATTTTAAAATTTTAAAAAATACTATAATAATTATATATATTAATTTAACAATTTTATACCACTAAAAACTATAATTATATATATATATATATATATATATATATATTAAAATAAATATTAAAAATTGGTGACCATTGGATCGGCTTCTATATACATACCATTCAATTTCTTAAGTGTTATACATACAAAATAAATAAATTTAAATTTACTTAATAAATATATATACACACACCATTGAACTTGATGGGATACGAATTCTACGAAACTAAATTCAACGATTCAACCGTCAAACTTGTTTGTATATGCTTCACGATCGTATACGCCAAAAATTGCAAAAAACAAACATTCAGAGATCAAGTAACGAGACAAACCTTTTCGACAGTTATCAACGAAAAATCACGATTTAACGGTTATTTTAACTCTGATTTTGATAATTTTTTACAGCTACACTCCTTGACCCTATATGAATACAATGAATGACCTCGATCTTCAATTTAAAATATTTACCCTAGTAGATACCACAAAATCTTATGTTATGCTTAATGAAGGTATGAATAAACTCTTAAGTGTTAGTGAATTTATCGTTTTGATGGGATACGCATTCTACAAAACTAATTTCAACGATTCAACCGTCAAACTTGTTTATATATGCTTCAAGTTCGTATACGCCAAAAATTGCAAAAAACTAACATTTAGAGATTAAGTAACGGGACAAAACTTTTCGACGGTTATCAACTAAAAATCACGATTTAACGATTATTTTAACTCTGATTTTGATGATTTTTTACAGCTATACTCCTTGACCCTAAACGAATACAATGAATGAACTCGATCTTCAATTTAAAATATTTACACTAGTGGATACCACAAAATCTTATATTATACTTAATGAAAGTATGAATAAACTCTTAAATGTTAGTGAATCTATCGTTTTGATGGGATACGCATTCTACGAAACTAGTTTCAACGATCCAACCGTCAAACATGTTTGTATATACTTTGAGATCACATATGCCAAAAATTGCAAAAAACAAACATTCAGAGATCAAGTAACGAGACAAAACTTACGACGGTTATCAACGAAAAATCACGATTTAACGGTTATTTTAACTCCGATTTTGATATTTTTTTACAGCTACACTCCTTGATCCTATACGAATACAATGAATGAACTCGATCTTCAATTTAAAATATTTACACTAGTGGATACCACAAAATCTTATATTATAATTGATGAAAGTATGAATAAACTCTTAAATGTTAGTGAATCTATTATTTTGATGGGATACGCATTCTACGAAACTAGTTTCAACGATCCAACCGTCAAAAATATTTGTATATACTTTGAGATCACATACGCCAAAAATTGAAAAAAACAAACATTCAGATATCAAGTAACGGGACAAAACTTTTTGACGGTTATCAACGAAAAATCACGATTTAACGGTTATTTTAACTTCGATTTTGATGATTTTTTACAGCTACACTCCTTGACGCTATACGAATACAATGAATGAACTCGATCTTCAATTTAAAATATTTACAATAATGGATACCACAAAATCTTATATTATGCTTAATGAAAGTATGAATAAACTCTTAAGTGTTAGTGAATCTATCGTTTAGATGGGATACGCATTCTACAAAACTAATTTCAACGATCCAACCGTCAAACTTGTTTGTATTTGCTTCAAGATCGTATACGCTAAAAATTGCAAAAAACAAACATTCAGAGATTAAGTAACGGGACAAAACTTTTCGAAGGTTATCAAAGAAAAATCACGATTTAACGGTTTTTTAACTCCGATTTTGATGATTTTTTACATCTACACTCCTTGACCCTATACGAATACAATGAATGAACTCGATCTTCAATTTAAAATATTTAAACTAGTGGATACCACAAAATCTTATATTATGCTTAATGAAAGTATGAATAAACTCTTAAATGTTAGTGAATCTATTGTTTTGATGGGATACGCATTCTACAAAACTAGTTTCAACGATCCAACCGTCAGACATGTTTGTATATACTTCGAGATCACATACGCCAAAAATTGCAAAAAACAAACATTCAGAGATTAAGTAACGGGACAAAACTTTTCGACGGTTATCAACGAAAAATCACGATTTAACGGTTATTTTAACTCCGATTTTGATGATTTTTTTACAGCTACACTCCTTGCCCTATATGAATACAATGAATAAACTTGATCTTCAATTTAAAATATTTACACAAGTGGATATCACATCATCTTATGTTATGCTTAATGAAAGTATGAATAAACTTTTAAGTGTTAGTGAATCTATCGTTTTGATGGGATACGCATTCTACGAAACTAATTTCAAAGATCCAACCGTCAAACTTGTTTGTATATGCTTCAAGATCGTATACACTAAAAATTGCAAAAAACAAACATTTAGAGATTAAGTAACGGGACAAAACTTTTCGACGGTTATCAACGAAAAATCACGATTTAACGGTTATTTTAACTCCGATTTTGATGATTTTTTACAGCTACACTCCTTGACCCTATACGAATACAATGAATGAACTCGATCTTCAATTTAAAATATTTACACCAGTGGATACCACAAAATCTTATATTATACTTAATGAAAGTATGAATAAACTCTTAAATGTTAGTGAATCTATTGTTTTAATGGGATACGCATTCTACGAAACTAGTTTCAACGATCCAACCGTCAAACATGTTTGTATATACTTCGAGATCACAAACGCCAAAAATTGCAAAAAACAAACATTCAGAGATCAAGTAACGGGACAAAACTTTTTTACGGTTATCAACGAAAAATCACGATTTAACGGTTATTTTAACTCCGGTTTTGATGATTTTTTTACAGCTACACTCCTTGACCCTATACGAATACAATGAATGAACTCGATCTTCAATTTAAAATATTTACGCTAGTAGATACCACAAAATCTTATGTTATGCTTAATGAAAGTATGAATAAATTTGAATGTTAGTGAATCTATCGTTTTGATGTGATACGCATTCTACGAAACTAATTTCAACGATCCAATCGTCAAACTTGTTGGTATATGCTTCAAGATCGCAAACGACAAAAATTGCAAAAAACAAACATTCAGAAATCAAGTAACGGGACAAAACTTTTCGATGATTATTAACGAAAAATCACGATTTAACAGTTATTTTAACTCCGAATTTGATGACTTTTTACAGCTATACTCCATGACCCTATATGAATACAATGAATGAACTCGATCTTCAATTTAAAATATTTACACTAGTGGATACCACAAAATCTTATATTATACTTAATGAAAGTATGAATAAACTCTTAAGTATTAGTAAATCTATTGTTTTGATTGGATAAGCATTCTACGAAACTAATTTCAACAATCCAACCGTCAAACTGGTTTGTATATGCTTCAAGATTGCATACACCAAAAATCGAAAAAAACAAACATTCAGATATCAAGTAACGGGAAGAAACTTTTCGACGGTTATCAATGAAAAATCACGATTTAACGGTTATTTTAACTTCGATTTTGATGATTTTTTATAGCTACACTCCTTGACCCTATATGAATACAATGAATGAATTCGATCTTCAATTTAAAATATTTACACTAGTGGATACCACAAAATCTTATGTCTTGGTGATCGATGAAAATTGAGGATTTTGTAAAAGGAATAACATGCAAGCTTTGAGTTCCATGGGCAAGGTTTAAACTTTTGAGAAAGGCTTCACAACCTTGAAAACAAAAACTCTTTCATTGTGCATAGCCTTGCACATTTAATATTTTGTAATAGACTAGTAGTGTATGAATGTTTGTTTATTAGGCTCTTATTTTCGAGTGTAGATGTAGTACTTAAATGACAAATGTTTTTTAATGTTTTGAAGTAATATTTATGTGGCAATGTGTGGTATGTGCAATTTTAAGAAAAAAAATATATTTTTCTTAACGGGTCATAACAGGTGTGACACGACACGACCCGTTAAGATAACATGTATTACACGAAAACGATAGACACGACCCGTTTGCCAGGCCTAGGCGCATATATGTAGATGGGATTACGTGTGCAAGTATTACTTTTACTTTCGAGTCCTTGACTGCTATACATATAACGATTAATGGTCCAAATATGTAATTGGCACTCCATGATTTGGGTTATGCTTACGTAACAATTACTTATGCAAGTACATTTAGCTTTGCACGCAAGATGAACGAACTCCAAATCCAGAATATTAATAAGGTTGAATGGGTTCTTTTTTTTTTTTGTTTTTTGTTTTTTTTTGTTGGTAACAAAGGGACCTAAGAGCAGTTCCACCGTGAGAAAGGCTCCCTAGGGCTATCCACTATTTAATCCACAAAGTGAATAGTAACTGCCCTTAATGAACAGTAACTGTCTTTTGCATCTTCACTCCTACACTTGAATAGCTCTGGTAATAGGTAATAAAATAATAGTATTTTTATTTATTTATTTATAAAATAATACAAAGAAAGAAACAGAAAAAAGGAGAGACCTTGCGGCGGCCAGAGCATGACACAGTTCATGGACAGCGACTGAAATCACCGTGGCGGTGAAAATATAGGCTGCGTCGGCGATTGAGGTGCCGAAGGAGGAGAAAAATCTCGCTGCCAAGTGGACGAAGAAGCTTCCATGGAAGAGATTGAGAGCTCTACTGAGCTCCCATATGAGGACGAGGAAGACAGAGAAGAGCAAGGTTAAACCGAATCCGACTCCGACGGAGAACCAAGCCCTGAGAATCCGGCAATGGGTCTTGCCGAATGGTAGAGGGGTTGGTTGAAAGCCCAAAATTTGAAGTTGTAGTAGCAGTAGGAGACGGTGGTCGCGGGAGGAGGTGGCGGCGCAGATGAGTTTGCAGGGGAGATGAGTTTGCAAAGAAAAAAGAGACATCAGAGAGGAACCCAAAAGAAAAAAAGGTTAGAAATTTTACAAGATATGTCGTTTGCATGTCCGTCCTCGTCACCGGCGCAGTCGGTTTTTGCCGAAACCCAAGTCTCCGTGGCCCTAAAAAAGCGTGGAGACGTCGTCCTGACGTCAGCCCACGTCAGACTGCTTTCGGGGGCTCGGGCCGGCACAAATCGACGGGTCTGGCGCTCGGGCCTGCTTGGGCTCCCTCGCCAACCAACGCTGGGCTTCCTCCCTCGGGCAATCCAGCCCTATTCCAGAACCCATCCCTCGAGCAGGAGCTCCTGCTGGAGCTGCTCTAAAGCCTAAACAGAACCACTAAACAAAGAAAAACATCATGCTATGTGCAGAATATTAATAAGGTTGAATGGTTTTTTTTTTTTTTTTTTTTTATTTTATTACAGAGGGACCTAAAGCCTAAGCAGAACCACTAAACAAAGAAAAACACCATGCTATGCGACCTAGTACATAACTTTAAGTAATTAACCATTTAGTAAAAAAACGCAGAACAGACAGCCTTAGATGAGATGTTTAAGCCTGTTATACTATGGTGACTACTCAAGTAAAGGAAAAACTGCTCCCAAGGGGTAACAATTTCCAACCCCTACAAAATTGATACCTACACTGTGCTAGTATGCTTACATACGAGAGAAATGATCGGCTTCATCACCCATCGACGCCAATGCTACTCCTCTCTTTGCCATCCCGTACGCCGCTCTTATGCCTGCAAAACACACAAAACCCGAACAAAATCATATGTTTCTTATATCTGAATTTGAAGAAATTTGGCTATGAATTTGTGGAAACTAACTTGAGGATCGAAAAGAGGATGGGAAGAGGATTATAGAGGTATAATTTGACGGTCTTTGGTGACAAGTGGGAGGTGGCGCTGTTGCCTGAAAGAGAAGGAGGAGAGAAAGGATACGGGAAGGAGAGTGATAGGGAAGGAAGAGAGAGGATGAAGGGGAGAGAGAGAAGACTAATAACCTTTTTTTATCTTCAAGTTTTTCATTTTTTTTTTTGTTATTTTGCACAAAAGGCACGATACTTTTTAAGGAAAACTAATGAAAAAGACTTGAAAACTTTAAGTTTTAACGATAAGGAAAAAATAAAGGGTAAAGTGAATAGTACCAGGTTTGACTTTTTAATGTAAAAATGTGGTTTTTCGTTAAAGTGATCAGTACCATAGGCTTTTCGTTAAAACTCCCTACTTTTTATAGGTGCAGTCTGAAATCTAAAAGTATACAGTGTAAATAATTCAAAATGTACGTTTGATTTAAATATACTAGAAGGTGAGCACACACTTTGTGTGCGAATTTTTTTTTTTTTTTTGATTAAGGAGTGATTAGTTTTTAAAATTTTTAAAAAGAGTATGAGACAATGATGATGAGATCTCTTAATAAGGGTATATTTTTCTTAATATTACATAATTACCATTTTACCCTCTTTATGTAAATATTGTGTATCAAAAGTAAAGGTAAAATAGGAAAAATAAGGATATAATTGTCATTTTCCAAAAGATACAAAATTACTATTTTGCTCTCCTTATGTAAGTATTGTGTATAAAAAGTGAGGGCAAAATAGAAAAAAAAAAGGGCAAAATATACAAAATTACTATTTTGCCTTCCTTATGTAAGTATGGTGTATAAAAAATGAGGGCAAAATTGGAAAAAATGGTAAAAGGTGACAAGAGAGTTCAAAGTGAGGAGAAAATAGAAAAAATGGGGATATGATTGTCATTTTCTTAAAAGATACAAAATTACTATTTTACCCTCCTTATGTAAGTATTATGTATCAAAAGTGAGAGCAAAATAGGAAAAAAAAGGCAAAAGATACAAAATTACTATTTTCTTATGTAAGTATTGTGTATAAAAAATAAGGGCAAAATTGAAAGAAAAAAAAGGTAAAAAGTTGATAAGAAGGGTTACATTAATTAATAGAGATGGGTACCAAAAATAAGGGCAAAAAATTCAATTACATATATACAAAAAGAGAAAATGAACTAAAACATTGTTCATTCTACAGTGTTCTTCCATTTTCATCCCTCCTCCTTTGTTGTTATTTCAACTTTGCCAGTTTGCTAAATGGTGACGCGTGGTTCTTCCTTCTCGATGTTTCGACTTGCTTTTTCCTCGCTCTGCTCTCACCGACTCACTTCCGTCAAATCTTTCTCTCGCAGCAACCACAAGCTCTCTTTCGCAGAAATGATGAACCCAGCTCGACTTCTCTTTCAAAACTCAGCTCGAATCCTCGATTTCTCTTTCAAAACTCAGGTCGAGTCCTCAGGTAAAACTCATCTTCTTCCCTGATTCTGATGGGTTTTCGTTTTGCACCAAATTTTGATAAAAATTGTGAAATTTGGGATGGGTATTGATGGGGTCGATAGGGTTATTTACCTTCCTACCCTCGGCACCTATTCAAAATCTCCACCTTGTCCCTCCACCACCACCACCACCAGGAGCATCGCTTCCCACCCCACAGTCCCTCTCCGAGTGGCTCAAGCCTCGATTGCTCTCCGACTCTCTGGCCTCTTGGGGGGTCAAGCCCGGGACCAAGAACTTCCACAACCTTTGGCTCGAGCTCTCCGAAGGCGAAAGCTCTTTAGCCAATTCACCCCCTCCGGTTTGAACGGTTCAGGTTGTGACGGTATGGATCATATGCTTATTGATTATAAAGGAGATTAATGTCTAAGTAATTGATTTATAAAAAAACAATTTTGTGTATTTTTGCTGCTATATATTTTCTTTTTCGTTTGGTTTTCTTCTTCTATTTTGTTTCTAAGAAATCTGTGTTGTGTTATGTAACCACAGTGTTTTCAACAATTCCCAGAGTTTCAATCAAACCCGTTGTATATTTCGTGAGAGTCTTATGCTGGAGTCTATGTGCCAACTCTTGCTACATATATGTATAGGTATTAAAAATGGAACAAAACCAACTTTAAATCTGAAGATGCGTATTCTGTCAAGTCGACCTGTGAAAATTAAGTTATACAAACTGATTTGTTTCACCACGTTATTAATTGTAGTAAAACGTAAGTGTAATGTGTGTAATCAGGGTTACCTGGTGAGGAATGGAGTCGCAGACCGAAAATTCGATGCCAATGCTTTAGTCCCATTTGCTCATGGGATGGGTCTCATTTCAGAACAAATCTTTCAGGTAGCTAGCTGGCTAGAGTACTGATCATGTAATTTTTGTTTTTGTAGATTTGACAAGATCATCAACAAGGAAATACCGACTAAGGTGTGTTGAGACATATTTTCACAAACAAAATATATTAGCAAGTCTTATTAAAAACAGGGAGACTTCAAAAAAATAATATAGTCCAAAATGCGGACTGCCTAGAAATAAGGCTCACATTATGTGTGTGTATATATTCTTATATATACTATATTTATATAATATATATAAGAAATAAAGAGAGGAAAAAAAAAACTCTACACCCGCACACGTGGACCTCAACGTATGCCAAGTCTGAAGGACTTTGTCATCTACCTGGCAACCGGGTATAGAGATCGTGTGTGTCTAGAACCCTCTAAAATCTCCCACGTTCTCCACACCCCAAGAAAGTAGCATCCCGCTAACTTCAACCGCCATGTCCACTGTTCGACTATAAAAAGGCATCGAACCAAAGCAGAGAAGAAAAAGAAAAAAGAGGAAGGGTAAGCTGCTGAAATTGAGAGAGGAATTGAGAGGAGAAAATGAAAAGGTACTTTGCATATATTGAGAGAAAAGAAAAGAAGCAACGAAGTACTGCCGGAAGAGAAGACGAAGTAATTCCATTGTCGGCGAGTCCGAACCAAGCCTTTCAAGGAAGGAGAGCAAACTAAAAGCAATAATCAGAAGGTACAAAACCTACGTTTCCTTTCTCTTCATTTTCTCTCCAGTAAATTTATTTTGCACGCAAGCATTGTATCGAGTCCTCCATCTCCCATCATAACCTGGCTCCTTATCACTGCCATTAGTCCCATGAATTTCTTCGGGGTGGTCTAAACCACCCCGTGAAGTTCCAATCAAATATAAGTGATCCATGCTTGTCGTCTCTGGTGATCCTCTAGAAGGCGCACAAGGCCTCCACACCATATGCTTCTCTCCTCAAGAACAGCCATGGCCGCTCCTCCTCTGTGCAAATCATGCGTCTCCCTCTCTGCCTAGCGGTAATGCTCTGTACCCGCTGCAACTACGACTACCGTCCAATTCCGCGAGCCCAGCGAAGTGCAGCAGTCGTACAAACTACACCCGTAGCCGTAGATCACCACTCTAAGGGCTGGTTTGGTATTGCTGTGCTTTGAAAAAAAACTGCTTCTGCTGTGCTATGAGAATAAGCAGCTGTGAAATAAAGCAGTAGAGTGTTTGGTAAATTTTTTTGTAAAAGTGCTTTTGAAAAAAAAGTAGTATTATAGTGTTTGGTAAACTTTTATGTAAAACAGATGTGAAAAAGCTGGTTTTTCAAAGCTAGGTTTTGTAGCTTCTTGTTTTTGGCTTTTTTTCATCCAAAACTGTGAAAAAAAGTTGAAGCTGAATGTTTATCAAATACCAAAAACTCTCTCAGCTTTTTTTCATAGCAGCTTTTTTTAAAATCACATCAATCCTAAACTGGAGCTAACACCACCGCCCATCAATAGCGCCGAAGGAGCAGTAGATGCAGCAGCTAGTGGAAGCCTCGAAACAACGGTGGGTAGCAGCCGCGATGAAGTGACATCGGGCACTCACGTGAGCACACCTTCATGCCACTCACGTGAGCACTATGAGCATGGCCCCTATATCGAGTTGGCACATAGATATTATTGTGGATGAATGTGATACTGGATCCTAATGTACAGTGCGAATAAGTAGTAAGAGATGGTTAACCCGTTTTAAGTGTGATTTGTCTTCAAAAACTTAAATTTTGACTCTTTTGTAAATATTGGTGGAAATGCAGGGATCGATGCTCTTTGCTGCTGTTCTTGCGGTGAGGAATTTGAAGAATATGCACTTCCAAGCAATCCATTATAGGCATTGCTTATTCCTGAGATACTTATATTCACTGGGGTAGGTATAAAAACCATCATCAACTCAATACTTTGTCAGTTCTTCCGTTCAGGAATTCTCCTAGGAAATTTACATAGTTTTCCATTATCGGATGGATGCATTTGGTTATATCAATGTTTTAGATTTATTGTTTGAAAAAGAAAGAGCAGTGGATCATAAATTGGCATGTCAATTGGAAACTGAGGAGCCTGATGCAACTAAACAAATCCGTCTACATTACTTCTAAAAAATTGTAATGTTAATGATGGTTACAAAGTAAACTGTTCGAAAGCATCTATCACTTTTAATTTTAGGCAAACATACTTGAATAGAAAGACATTTTCGAAGTTATTTTTAAATGAAAATGTTCTTTCCAAAATGCTTAGCTTTTATGAAGGTAATCCCAATAAGATCCATGGGTTTGATTCATTTGGGCTGAGAAGATGCAGTTCTGGCACCGAATCCCTGGGTTTTGGGAAGAAATGGAATGGAGATGATACTGAAGAAGATTGTAAGTCATGCCTAATCACTACATACATTAGCAATTTTAGTGACTGGTCTGAGCTCACCCTATATATATATGAAGAGAGATTGAAATAATGATAAGAATATGGTAATTCATAAATAATTAGGATTGTGTGAATTTTAGTTTAAAATAAAGTTTATGAGTTAGAATTAAAAGAACTATGCACAGTGGATTTTTATAGGTGTCATGAAATTTTTATACCAGTTTTTTATGAGAATTAAAGTATGGGTGGTTTTTATGTTTTTGAAATTTGAAAGGAGAACATAAATTACAAGAAGAAGAGGAAAACTGAGCGCCGATCATGGCCTCCTCTTCTTGCCTCATCCAAATCCAGACATGGTAATTACTCGATTCTCATTTCCCATTCATCTCCTTTCGTTTTTTTTTTTGTTTTTTTTTTGTTTGGCTTCTGAGAAAGTGTTTGAGAAAATTCGGACATTTCAGGTTATGTTTTCATTTTAAATTTTCTTAAAATTTATCGATTATCAGAAAACATAGTTTGTGATATACTTTCATATGATTTCTTTACTCAAATTCAAAAATGGTTTCTTTACTTTTGAGTTTGGTTGAACAACAACATTTTTTACTTTCTAGAGTTCATCCTCTTTATTTTAGCCCAGGCTGACTCACTGCACTCTGTTCGAAGCTCTTCAACTTTTTAACACAAATTGCTCAAAAATTCCTGCTCTCAAACATCTTAGATCCCTCACTCACCCTTCTGGTATCAACGCCCCAAAGGTATATTTCTCTCATTGCCTTCAGAATTCAGTATATATATATATATATATATATATATATATATATATATATATATATATATATATATATATGCTGACATGTATGAAGACATTCACATATGGTAGAACTAAAATGACATAGAATGCTCGAATAATGGAATAGACTCGAGATTATGGTGAGAAAGGACAATAAATAGCTATCACTATGTGAATGTCTTATTTTCTTTCACTATGTAATAGCTATCACTAACTTTTGTTTTTACCGTCTTCTTGTATTTCTCATGTAGAGAGATAGAACAAAAGGACAGTAAAATGCTCGAATAATGGAACAGAGTCGAGCTTATGCCCGAGGTATCTGGTAATCTTTCTACTTTACCAAAGCCAAATTGCAATTTGTTTTGGAACAAAGAAAGATGCTCTGTTAACCTAGGGATATGGCACCCCTTTGGTTTTTCGATAGGATTTGGTGCATTATCAAATAAGAGCTTTTCTTCTTTAGAATCATCGAATCAGTGCTTATGTATGCTGTCTGCAGATGTTACAGTGATAACTGCAAATACAAGTTGAGAGGAAGATCATATTCTTTTTGTGGTGCAGCTGGAGTTTGTTATCGTATGCAGTGCTTTTCATTGTATGGCCATATGAAGCTGCAGATGCAAATATTTCTAAAGGTAATCTTCTTCACTGTGAATAGATTCATACACGCATACTTGTGAAAACCTGCTATGTAACTTCTTTTCATTAATTGAGGGAAAAGTAATTGGTACAAAGAGAGACTTATACATATACATGGATCAATCAAGATCCTGAAATTAAGGCTTATACAAGCTATTACGTGAGTTAAACTCCTAAGTGGATGAAAAGCAATCTGAGACGACTGTATAGTAATCAAGGAAATGGACTCCTTAAATCAAGGGACTGATGACATACTTTGGTTTACTCAACACTCCCCCTCAAGTTGGAATGGATGTTTATTATTCCTAACTTGCAAAGCAAAGTCGTATACTGATGTAAGCTCAGTGGCTTTGTGAAGATGTCGGCTGGTTGCTTCATGGTTGAAATGTGAGATGTTCTGATCATTCCACTTTGAACCCTTTCTCGTACAAGGTGGTAGTCAATTTCTATATGTTTGGTTCTTTCGTGGAAGATCGGATTCGAAGCGATGTGAAGTGTCGCTTGATTATCACAATATAACTTGACTAGATGTTTATGTTTGATACCCAAGTCTTGTAAAACATATTTCAGCCAAGTGACTTCACAACAAGTTACCGCCATTGAACGATACTCTGTCTTTGCACTATAATGTGACACGGTGTTTTGTTTCTTGCTTTTCCAGGAGATCAAGGATTCTCCAAGAAATACACAGTATCCGGTGGTAGAACGACGTGTGTCACGACATCTGGCCCAATCCGCATCACAAAAAGCATTCAGTTGAATTAGACTTCTTGCAGAGAGAAAAATACCTTTCCCTGGTGTATGCTTAACGTATCGTAAGACTTGGTGGGCTGCCTCCAGGTGTGGAGTTCGAGGCTTCTCCATAAATTGACTAAGAATGTGGACAACATAGACCAAATCATGGCGCATGATCGTCAGGTAGATTAATCTCCCAACAAGCCGTCGATAAGAAGAAGAATCAGTAATGCATTGTCCTTCGTCCTTTCTGAGTATTAAGTTTTTCTCCATAAGAGAGGTGGTTGGTTTCACGCCAAGGTAACCTGCATCCTCAAGTATTTCAAGGGCATATTTTCGCTGTAAGAGAGTGATCCCCTTGCTAGAGCAAGCAATTTCGATGCCCAAAAAATATTTTAAGTGGTCAAGGTCTTTCAACTTGAGTTGCTTCATAAGAAAAGACTTGGGATCCTCAATTGCTTATATGTTATTCCCTACCAAGATAATATCATCAACATAGACAATGTGGGCAGTGAATTTACCATCATGGTTTCGGACGAATAATGAATAGTTTGCCTTAGATTGTTGATAACCTGCCTTTCTAAGAGCACAATAGAGTTTGATAAATCATTGACGAGAGGCTTACTTAAGCCCATACAAAAATTTATGAAGTTTACAAACTCGTGTCCCCCCCTTTCATCCGAAACCAGGAGGCAAGGACATGTAGACATCTTCTTCAAGATCACCATAGAGAAAGGCGTTGCTAACGTCAAGTTGGTGGAGGTGCCATTATTGGACTGAGGCAACGGCAAGGAGAAGACAGACTGTAGTCAGTTTTGCAACTAGAGCAAAAAGTTTCGCGATAGTCTAAGCCTTCAATTTGGCTATAACCTTTGGCAACCAAGCGTGTTTTATATTGCTCAATGGATCCATCGGATCGAAATTTGATTTTGTAGATCCACTTTCATCCAACCGGCTTCTTTCTAGGGGGCAACGGTTGAAGGGACCATGTCCTATTCGCAGCAAGGGCTGCCAGTTCTTGTTCCATGGCTAAACGCCATTGGGGGTCGCGTATGGCCTGTGAGAGTGAACTGGGTTTTATGGCAGCTGAAATGGAAATGGTGAAAGCACGATGTCGAGCAGATAAACGATCATATGTGAGTACATCAGACAAGGGGTAAGAAGTACCTGTCACTTTGGTCAACACCGAGTGAAATGATGGGACGAACCGAGAAGGAAGGTTGATGTCAACGTGATATTGTTGAAGACAACCAGGTGCATGAGTGGGTCGTTTAAGACGGGGCGGTGATGTGGAAATAAAAGGAGAAAGAACCGAAATAGGACTCACCGGTGAAGAAGAGGATGGGTCGACTGAATCCTACTCGAGTGGAATTGACGGATGAATGATGGTGTCATCATAATCAGTATCTTGAGTATGTGGAAACACAACAGGTGAATCGGCAGCGGAAGATGAAAAAGGAAACACATTTTCATGGAAAATAACATCACGTGAAATAAAGATTTTACCCGTTTGAAGGCCGTAAACTCGATATCCCTTTGTGCCGTATGGATAGCCAAGAAAAAGACAATGTGTGGCTCTTGCATCAAATTTGGTATGACGATGGTGGTGTGTGGAAAAGAAACATAAACAACCAAACACTCGCAAATGTGCATAGGTTGGCTGTTTATGATGAAGTATTTCATAAGGTGATTTGTCGTAAAGAAAATGAGTGGGAGTCATATTTATGAGATAAGTGGCAGTGAGGATTGCATCACCCCAAAATTTCTTGGGAAGGTGAGATTGAAAAAGTAAGGCTCTAGCAACATTGACTAAGTGGCGGTGTTTGCGCTTTGCTACCCCGTTTTGTTGGGGAGTAGAGACACAACTTGTTTGATGTAGAATTCGTTTATCTGGAAAAAAAAAATCGTGTCATAAAAAATTCTGAACCGTTATCACTACGAAGAACCTTAACTCGTGTGGAAAATTGTGTTTCAACAAGGTTGATGAATGTGATGAGACATGATCGTGCATCTAATTTGTGATTCATTAAATAAACCCATATGCACCGTGAGAAGTCATCCACAATAGTTAAGAAATATTGTGCCCCTGTGATAGTGGGAGCATGGTAACTTCCCCAAATGTCAACATGAATTAACTCAAAAAGATCTTTCGTATTAATAGAACTCAAAGGAAAAGGAGCACGCGTTTGTTTGGCTAACGGACATATCAAACAATCATCAATGCTGCAAAAAATCAAAATTTTAATGCAAGGAGAGATAGCCCGTAAGGTTTTGTTGGAAAGATGGCCAAGGCATTGATGCCAAAGCTGAGAAGAAGAAGGAGCAACGGCTGACGCTGAATTGCACATGGTTTTCGTCACATTATCAAGGTAGTAGAGTCCTTCTCGTTCAGTTCTCGTCCCAATCATCTTCCCTGATCATTGGCCCTAAAGTAGACACATTTTATCTATGAAAATGACAAAGCAAGATGAGGTATTGGTGGCTTTGCTGACAGAAATGAAATTCAGTTTAAATGATGGAACACAAAGCACGTTGTGAAGGATGAGATCATTCGAGAGACGAACTGTGCCAATATGTGTGACATCGGCAAGTGCATGATTGGGTAGGTGCACTTGTCGATTGTATACTAAACGCTTGTGGTCATTAAACTTGGTGAATAGACCATGTGGTCTGTGGCGCCGGTATCGAAATTCCAGTTCCTTCCCTTATTGAGAGCAGAAGCATAAAAAACTCTACCTGAGAAATCATTCATAGTAGAGATGGTACCGACCTGATTAGCTGTGGAGTTGGATTGGCTCTTATCAAGGAATGCAAACAGGTTGTGATATTGCTTGGAAGTGAGGCTGTAGGACGAATGAGATGTTGCTGGAGGCGTTGGCTTGATGTCAACATGATTAGCCTTAGAGTTGGAACCTCTGCGATCTTGATAATCTCCCATATCGCTGTTGTCCTTTGTCTTTTTCAGTTTGCGGCATTGATCAATGGTGTGACATCTCCAATTACAGTAGTCGCACTTGAGGTGTGCACGATAGGTATCTGAAATGTGTCCGGTTGCATCACAAGGATCACATTTTAGATGGGGATTTCTAGGAGAAAAATTCCTACCAGAGTTTCGCATGTTGTCCCGCACGGCGAAAGCTGCGGCATCGGTGACTGAAGACCTTCCAAGAGCATATGTTGAAACTGCTCTCTGCTTCTCATCTTGAATAATAAGTGAGAAAGCTTTGTTGACAGCAGGGAGGGGATCCATATGTAAAAGTTGCCCACGAACTACAGCGTAGGATTCATTGAGACCCATGAGAAACTTCATGGTTTTCTGACTTTGCTGAAACTGCATCAATTTTTTCGCAGCTCCACATGCACAGGTTGGGAGAGCGCACAGGGCATCACGTTCATCCCAAAAGCTTTGCAGTTTGGTATAATATGCACCAATGGTCAAACATTTCCATGTATCTTTTATTCGATATGGAAGAGATGTACACTATTTGTGTGAGAGAAACGTTCCTTCAACTCATTCCAAATATCAGCTGCAACAATGTTGTAGATGATAATTGCTCCGATATCTTTCGAGACAGAGTTGAGCAGCCAGGATTTCACGAGATTGCTGCAACGAGTCCGCTGTTGGGATTCAATTGTGGATGCTGACTCAGGCTTTTTAATGGTTCCATTGATGAATCCTTCCTTGTTCTTAGCATTGAGGGCTATGGCCATGGCTCGGCTCCAAGTGGAGTAATTTTCATCATTCAACGACTGTGTTACGAGAATCGCTCCAGGCTGATCGGAGTGATGAAGATAAAGGGGATCGCTGGGATCTTCGTATTTGGTGTGTTTGCTGGATAGTTGGTTGCCATGTCGGCAATGAGCAGAATGCTATAACTTCTTGGTGTGTTTGAACGCCAAGGATTTTAGGTTATCAGGTTATCAAAGAGGCTGTGCTCTGATGCCATGTGAAAATCTGCTATGTAACTTCTTTTCATTAATTGAGTGAAAAGTAATTGGTACAAAGAGAGACTTATACAGATACATGGATCAATCAAGATCCTGAAATTAAGGCCTATACAAGCTATTACGTGAGTTAGACTCCTAAGTAGATGAAAAGCAATCTGAGATGACTATACAGTAATCAAGGAAATGGACTCCTTAAATCAAGGGACTGATGATTAGTAGTTTGGATGGCTTACGTGTAAACATACAACCCATATTGAACTCCTTCAATTCTATTCCTTTATGAATAGTTTAATTGATACGGCCTATTTGTTGATGAGATAGTCTATCAAAAAGTTATGGAGTTCTACCAAAAGGTTATGGAGTTCAATGCGCGAGGAATTATCTGCATACCTGAAGGATGAATTTAAGGTAAATTGTACTAAAGATGGTAGTAACTCATATCTGCCTCCTTCCCCTCTACTTGCACCAGTTGTGACAGATTTTCCTATTCGGTTCTATCTCAAGAGTTTGTTAAGGAAAAAGTTCGTGGACGAAAGAAATCTAATCGAGAGATATTTTATTTTTTGGTAGATATCATGCATTATATTTGGGTGTTTGAAGACAAACAAACTCCTCATTTGCGTTCTTCATTTTGTACCCGAAGCCCATTTTCCTTGTTGTGGAATAATGAAACTTATAATATAGCAAATCTCTAAGAGCAACTCCACCTTTGGAGCCCTCCCCTAGGCAATCCACTATTCAATCCACCTAGTGAACAATAACTGTCCTAAATGAACAATAATTGCCATTTGCATCTCCACTCTTGGAGCCCTCTCCTGGCAATAGGCAATAAAATATTAGCTTTTTTTGTTTGTTTAAATAATACAAAATAAAATTATTTGTAATTTCGGATAAGAATTTTTAAATCGTTCTTATTGCGCCACGTGTCATTTTATCCAAAAAACAATTATATTTGTGATGGATTTCGATAAGATTTTTATCCAATGTCATCGTGCCACGTGTCGTTATCTTTTCAGAATATTTGAGGATAGATTTCGATCAGATTTTAAATCGTTCTCGTTGCGCCACGTATCATTATCCGAAAAGATAATTATTTGAGATCGATTTCGATAAGATTTTTATCCAATGCCATTGTGCCACGTGTCGTTACCTTTTCAGAATCTTTGAGGATAGATTTCGATCAGATTTTTAACGAATGGAGGCATGCCATGTGGCCCTATCTACAAGCCAATCCTTTCTGAATCGTCCATATAATCCACCATCAATCCTCACAAATCTCACACCAACTTTCTCAAGATCTCTATCATTATTCATAGTTTCTGCTTCTTTCATCACCAAAATCTTTATCATTATTCATAGTTTCTGCTTTCTTTTTACAATGTCTTCTTCTTCATTAAGGATGATGTGGGAAATCGATCAGCAAGAGGAAGAATTGTTTAACCAATCTAAAGGAATGTTCAATCTTCAGATAGCCCAAAATGAGATGGAAAAGGATGAGGAGCGTAAGGTAGATGGAGAAGAAGTGGTATATATAGAAAAGTAAAAACAATTTTTTACAAAAATTTTCAGACTTTTTTTCGAATTTTTTACAATTTTTTTTAAATTTTTATTCAACTAATTAATCTTTGCCGTTGGATTTAAAAAAATTTGAATTCCAACACTCCAGATTGTGCCACGTGTCACAACGGTAACTTTTCTTAATTTTAAAACTTTTTTTTTAATTTATAAAACAAATTAATATCAACCGTTGATCTCAGATCGAACGGTTGATATTAAAACAGTTTTTTTTTATTACCGTTGTAAATCGGACGGCTCGTATTAAAGAGTCGTTGAGATCGAACGGACCGTGGGAAGCCACGTGGCTTCCCAACGGTCACTTGCTGAAACTGGCGCGCGGGCCCCGTGCCCTGTAAAGCTGACACAAAAAAAAAAAAAAAAAAAAAAAGACCGACGCCAGGCCTAACGTCAGCCTGACGTCACACCCACCTTGGGCTGCAGGGCTGGCAATCCTCCACGGGCCTGGCCCTCGGGCTCCCACCTTCACTCGGGCTGCCCACGCTGGAGCCCTATCCACCGGCCCTCAGGCCATTTCCCTTCGCCTGTCCCCCGAGCAACCACCAAGGGTGGAGTTGCTCTAAATAGAGTACTTGAATAATGAAACTTACACAAAATAATATTGCAAGTCGGAAAATGCTAGGGATATCATGTTATGCACTGCTACCATGTCCTCCTACTCCTCCTCCAGCATGATTATGAAGCTTACCACCAGAAGTTCCTCCACCACCAGAACCTACCGAGGTACATCCTCTACATATACAAGTTAACGCACCAGCTACAACGACTGGACCACCTACCAAAATAATCATTATGATTTTCCAAGGCTCCATATTTATCTACTATTATCTACTTGATGCTCCCAACATTCTCCCCTTTTATAGACAAACATTTACTAAAACGTTTGCTTAATGATTCAAGGTTGAATTTTATTAAATTAGTTTCAAATTAACGTGTTAATTTGAAGAATATAACCATTGACTAGTGGTCAACTGGACAAGGCAAACGCAATTACGCACACCATAACCACAAGAGCGCATATATAAGATTTTGGCTCTATTTGGTGGCTTTTTAGTCAAAATAGTCCATATGATTTGCATAACTCATCACTTTGATCCTAAGATTTGAAATCAATAGAAGTCGTCTCTGAGTTTGTCCATCATCAATTATTTTGGTTATTTCTTGAAAAATCTCCATTAAATAAAGATAAAATGACAAAAACACCCTCAATTTTTGTCAAATCATTTTGGCCCCTTGTTTATTAAATTGAGGGTATTTTTGTCATTTAGTCCTTAATTTTTCAAGGAATGGTCAAAAAGATTGATGATGGACAAACTTAGGGACCACTTCCATTGATTTCAAATCTCAGGGACCAAAGTGATGAGTTATACAAATATTAGGAACCATTTTGGCTAAAAAGTCATATTTGGTTGCTAGATTTTTTGTAGGGGGTCTTCGTAACATGACAAGCATCCATATGCAGGTCAAATACCATAACAGTATGTTTGGATGAAGAAATTTAAGATTACCAAGGAATTTTAAAATGACGGAAATTGAATTGACGGGATTTTATTTTCTAGAATTTGTGAATTTTCTTGTTTGGTTAGCCTAAAAGAATAATGGAATTGAATACGAAATTTGTTATTTTTAAGCTTTCAATCATAGAAATTAAGAAATGACACCTATTTACATGGAATTTAAACTTGGGAATTGGAGGTCCCAAATTCCAAGTTTTTTTTCACGCGGAAATTCTAAGTTTCTGTTTATGAATCCAAACAAGAGAATTGGTGCTTGTTAATTTACCAATTCCGACTTTTATCCAAATTCCAAGTTGATTTCCCTTATCCAAACATAGTGTAAATGATTTGTTGATCGTACGATAAGAGTTTTGCCAGGTGGCTTTTTTCTGTTGGTGCATATGTAGATGGGATAACGTGATAAGGCAAACGCGATTTCGCAAAAACCATAACCACAAGAGCGCATATATAATGATTTTGGCTCTATTTGGTAGAATTATTGTATGGGGTCTTCGTAAATGGCAAGTATCTATATGCAGATCAAATACTATATATGATAACGTGTGCAAGTATAACGATTAATCGTCCAAGTATGTAATTGGCACTCCATGATTTGGGTTATGCTTAGGTAACTATTACTTATGCAAGTCCATTTTGCTTTGCACGACTAATGTTATTCATATCATATTTTTATACTACATTTATATATCATTTTAGGTGGCATCTGATGTGGACAGCCACATCATTTGAAAAATTTGCAAAACCCAAGGAAATGAAGGAAAAAGACTCCTTGTATATCGCAATCATCATTTAGTTAACTAATTTTTCTTAATTATTAGTTTATTAAACAATGAATTAAATTTAAAAATCTGATTAATTCAAATGATGTAAGTGTCCACATCAAATGCCACCTAATGTGGTACAAAAACATGGTATGAATAGCATTACTCGCTTTGCACGCAACATTTGGATGAATGGACTCCAAATCCAGAATTTTAATAAGGTTGAATGGCTGCTTTTTTTTTTTGTTTGTTTGTTACAAAGGGACGTAAAGCCCAAGCAGAACCATAAAACAAAGAAAAACCTCATGCTATGGGGCTTGCACAAACAACCCGGGTCTTAACAACCCCGAGAATATCATCTACGAGTAAATCAACAATTGAAGGAGGGTCATCCAACATAATAGATAATATAGTCCAAGTTCAAAGAAAAACTTAGTTTTGCCAAACCATCAACCACCATATTCCTTTCCCTATAAACATGACTAAGATCACATTTATCAAATTTGAGCAATCAAGTGAAGACAGTCATTTTAACAAAGAAGCCAAGGAATGCAAATCATTTGAAGAGTGACACTAAAACAGCAGAGTCAAATTCAACAAGCATCCTCATAACACCCTTATCTAAAGCCATTTTCAAACCGTTGAATGGTTTGTTTACTCAAAAACTCTATACCCAAAACTTAGTAAGATATTAAAAGAAGAAGAAGAAAACAAATGAACGAATGTATTGCATGTGGTTATTTGAAGTACATTCTGCATTTGGTTAGCTTTTGTAAGAAAATTGACCGTGTCATCAAATCCAGAATTTAAAGCCCCAATACATATTCACTAACTCTTTTTAGTACGACAATGATAAATAATTATTTGGGTATAAACAACTCCCATTGGGTAATGGTAATTAGTTGAAACTGCGATGAAGTAGATGTTTTCATCGAGACACACTTAGCCAATGACCTTTTCATTCCTTGAGACGTATTTATTAATCACCTTGTATTTTAATTCCTTCTAAGTGAATATGTTGAATGGTGTCGCAAGGGGGGAAGCCAATTCATTGGTGCTAGCGATGTCCTCAGAAATTCGTCGAGAGCATGGGTTTCTGGTTTTTGTGCTAATCTTGGTTGAGGTGAGATTCTATGTGCTAAAGTTTGAAGTGTTTTTTATTGGGCTGCAACTTGCATGAAATAATGGAATTAAGAATATTATGGTGGAATCGAATTAGGCACTTGTAGTACAATTGGTTTCAAATGCAAAAGTGGATAATCACATGTTGGGAAGTTTAGTACTAAATTATAGTGCCCTTATGCACCAAAGTTGGTCTTGTAATGACACACCCCAACTCCGATATCCCCACATACCAGGGTAGGCATGTGCTGACCGACACCCGAGGGTGACGAAGTCATTTTCAACATGCATACAAATGAAAGATATGCAATTAGAACGATTATGCCAAAGCAGGAACGTGTTCAGAGCATACAACTACTAAGAATAATATGGAAGAATTACTAGGAAAATATACGATTAAAGTAATGATACCTATACTGAGAAGATTCGAGAATACCTATGCAGAAGTGTCCTGAGGGAACGCAAAATAGAAAAGGTGAGTGGACTAAAGTTTAAAATAATAATACTAGTAATAGGAAAACCATTTTATTTATGAACATACTAACCCCCTGTTTTGAAAACATATATAATACTACATAATAGGTTTTTCTGAAAATCCTAGCATGCCATGAAAAACATCCGTAAAACATCTGTAAATCGTATCCGTGATGTACTCAACTAGGGGTATCATAGTCGCCCGAAGGCAGTACATGTCCATCACCCGAAGGTGAAGCTGTATAACATGTCCATCACCCCAAGGTAAAGCTGTATAAAATAGCACAACATCCACACCGACACTAGCCGTGGCTAGTGAAGCTGTCCGACACTGCTTTCGACAACGAAGCTGGGGGTATATAATATATCATATCTCACTCATCCTCATCATCATGTGTCCAGTGGCCATAGACATCTACTCTTGTGGTGTGCGGACGTGCCGTATGATAACCCACTAGGTAAGTACCAAAAACATATCTCAAAACTTGTATTAAAACACTGGAGCTCGAAAGCTCGAAATCTCATTTCGTAAATCCATAAAATAAATCATATTCGTAAATCCATGGTAAAAGTCATATTAGAGATCAATAGAAATCCATATATGCAAATCCAATAATTCATGATCGTTCGTAAATGTAATTTCGATAAAATCATGAATATTTTGTAAATCGTAATTATAGAAGTTCGTAAAGCATAATATAAAACATACTCAAATCATGAAATACGTAATGCATGCTAGGCTACTATTTTATAAAAACAAGTAAGTTAAAAAAGGGTCCACTCACAAATATTTTGTTGCCCAAGAGTCGCTCGAGCTAGTGAGGATGAAGTCATCTTCTACCGATGCACCTAAACACAATTTGAGACCATTTAGTAAAACTATACCTAAACGATAGAATTTGGAAAAACAAACGGCAATTTTGGATTCGGCACGTTGAAAAACCTAAGGAGGGACCTCGAATTTCCCCCACGTGCCGCCGCACAAACTGCCACGAGGCGGGGCCCCGGAAGGCCATGTGGCGACCAGCAGTCCTGACTCGTCGAAAAATTCAACAACTCCAAAAATTCTCAAATTTTAAAGGAATGAAGATCTCAATGAGATGAACAACTTTCATAAATAGGCCGAAGTCCAATTCAGCCGGGAAGTGGCCTGAAATTACCACGAACCGTCGGAAACCCCAAAATGGGTAAACCCTGATTCGTCGAATTCGCAGCCCCACCGCCCCCAAACTTGTTTGAGCTTTGTTCTTGGGCTCAAGGAAAGTCGATTATGGGTGATGGTTGGTGGTGGTGCCTGCAGGATCGGCGGATCGCAATCGAGGACTACCCAGCACTTTGGTGTTGTTCTTTGTAAAATTGAGGCAAAAAACCCTCAAGTTTGGGTGGAAAGTGGAGAGGAAGTGACAATTTGATGACTGGTTGTGGTGCCTGCAAGATCGGTGGATCGTTGTCGAGGACCACCCGAGCACTATGTTGTTCTTCTTCGTAAAACTGAGGCCAAAAACCCTCAAGTTTGGGTGGAAAGTGGAGAGGAAGTGACGATTTGATGACTGGTGGTGGTTGATCAACTTAATTTGTTGGAAAATTGATGAAATTTGGCCGGAATTATGCATGAACATCAGGTCAAGTCGCAAGGTGAAACCGGGTCAAGGGATCCAGTGCTTCTCATCTACCTTCTTTCCCCTCATTTTTTTTTCTTTTTTGGTTGGTCTGTTCGCCCTCATTTATCTCATTTCTCACTTTTCTGATTGGTTGTTTCCCCTATTTTCTCTCATTTTTCTTCTTTCTCATCCGTCAATCTCTCTCATTTCCCTCTTTTATCCTCTCATAACTTCATCTTGGCCACACAAGTGGCACCATCAGATTAATGCTCCAGCAATATCTGGAGCCTTCCATATTTATGGTCAAATGACCATTTTGCCCTCGACTTCGTTCGTTAATAACTCCTTCGTTATAACTCCAAATTCGATTCCGCTTGTGCCCACGTGCTCATGACGACAAGTACCACGAGGATATGCCAAGGAAAAGAGTCTTAATCGACACAACAAAGCGGTTAACAAAAGTCAATGTATTTGCCTCGAATGGCATTTTCGTAATTTCACCTTTTAAAATTATAAAAACCCATAATTTTTGGGAACGGGTTGTTACATGTAAAATTCCTCATATTTATACTGAAATTTTTTTTGTTGCCGATGATTTGGCTTGTTTGGATTTGTCATGCAGTTTGGGTCCAGTCTTTTTTGAGCAAGCTCCTTCTTCTAGCTATTGATTGCTAATTGCAAATATAGTTGGGGTCTCATGTCCTCTTGATTTAAATGGAGCCCATATGATAACACCTCAAATGACTAGCATGCAGCTAGATGGATTTGATTTCTACTTTTCTTACATTAAGTCACATGGGAACCCCTCATTGTCTCCCTAGTTCCAATCCTTATGACCATTGATTGACAGAGTGCCTTATGTAATGTTAAAGAGACCAAATTGTCAACTAAATCTTGTAAACTAAATAACATAAAAGTTGATGATTAGATTATTACTTAAGTGTTGATTGACGTGCTTATTTTTTATTAGTGACACATCATTTAGTTAATAAATTTTGTTTACAAATTTATTTTATCTAGTATTGCTCTCTTAATAGTTGACGAGGGCAGTGCGTGCCAATCATATTGTTGGAAATTTTAAGTAGAAATTTCATTGTCCCCACATTGGTCACTACCAAAAGGTTTCCTCATTTTATAAGGCTTTGTCTCTTATAGAAAGTGATTGGAGTGATGGACCATGGAGAATAAAATTAGGTTCAACCTTGGGGTTGAGCTTTGGAGTGTACTAATTAATTGATAATTAATATATAATTAATTATCAAAAGATGGGCCTGGGGACTCGAGCTCTAATAATTAAATTCTTTAATCAATTTTTTATTTTTTATTTTTTATATCAACATGCTCATTTTTTCAGATGAAGTCTGAAGTGATTAAAGAACGCCAGAGAGCAAAGCAACCCTCTAAGAAGATGTCTCCCAACAGACACATCCCATTCTCATACATGTTGCGAACAGGTATAAACCTATTATATATACATCCATCTGCTTGGCATTTAGAACACATAAAACACAAAATTCTTCTATTACAATCCAAAACATCCTTACTGAGAGAACCACAAAGAAATTCCCCAGAAGTCAAGTTTTTCGGTGCTAGAATTTTGACTTAGATCGTTGAATCCTAGTGAAGCAGACGTCTGTAGAACTACAAGCACTGAGTAGGGACCAAATTTCTGTTTCAAGGACATTACAGTATGCAAGCCTCGATCTTCAATTTGTCTGTTTAATATTATTTCGATCTTCATGGAGGCCAGCCACAGTGACCCGGCGGTGGTCGTCAATCTCATGGTACTCCAAGAACTCTTCCGCCATAGCTATCCAGCCATAAGGATCGTCCCTAAAGAAACGAGAGAGTTCAATCTTGAGGTTTCGAGGTCCAAATAAGGGGGGAAGGTGGTGGGTATGATGTAATGTCGTACGGCTCTGGGGTCAGGTGAGGAATGAGCGGGCCAGTGGAATAATGGTTAAGATATCTGGAGGTCGAATGGCGGTTTAGAAAAGGGTTTGGGGCGGAGAGGGCTGGGGTGAAAGGAACGGAAGATGGACCCGCAGCGAAATGGGATCTGGTGTGATAGGTGTTGGTGATCGGTTGGGAGGGAGAGAGACTTCATATGGGTGTGGGTATGGGAGTGGCGATCGTGGAAAAAGGGGGTGGATCCGAAGGAAATAGGGATGGAACTGATGGGCATTTGGGCACAGGGTTAGGGTGGGGGGGCTGTCGGAGGGAACAGATTTCATCTAAGATAGTTTGTTGAACTTGGTCTTGGCAGAGGCGGTGGACGGACAAATCAGCTATTGAGTGTTGAAGGTCAGCAATGTGATGTTGAAGGTTTTTATAGTGGAGGTTCACCATCGACAAAGATTCGTGAAATTCTTGAAGTTGATGGTGCTGAAATTCTCGATCCAACTCAGCCTCAGTCACGTCGGCGACCTTGACTGACGCCTTGCTTTTGCCCATTGATTCACGCCTGACTCTGGATACCAATTGATAGGTCCAGTCACTCCAGAGGGGAGCAAGTTACAGAGAAAATGAAAAGTTGCAGAGAAAAAGAAAATTGCAGAAAGATAAGTTTTGTTATTCCCTAATTCCAAAGAGGTTACAATGGGATAGTATATACCCACATCATTCACTACAGACAAAAGACTTAGGTAACCCAAGTGCTCAGTCACCACCTCCTATATTCCACTACGAGGCAGGTAAAATAACCAAGGCATGAGTTACATTACTGCAGGATCCTAACAGGGCACCCCTCCTGAAAACAAGCATGTCCTCAGGCTTCAAAATCTGGAAAACGACTCAAGATAGAGTTAGCGTCCTCCCATGTGGCATCATGTTCCGGTAGTTCTGTCCACTTAATGAGCCATCGAGTAACCACTGTGTTGGCACGTTTGAACATGCCACGTTGCAGAATTCATTCCGGGAACCACAGAAGAGAGCCCGTAGAAGAGATCGGGGGAAGAGTGGCGAAGGCAACTGTGTGAGCACCGAGCTTAGGCTTAAGCAGGGAGATGTGAAAGGTGGGGTGAATACGTGACTGCGGGGGAAGGTCCAAGGTGTAAGCAACCGGTCCAACTTTAGCGACAACTTGGAAGGGCTCGTAGTAGCGAGGAGCTAGTTTTGGACAATGATTTTTGGAAATGGATGTTTGCCGATAGGGCTGTAGTTTGAGGAAGACCTAATCGCCGATCTGAAAAATGCACTCTGACCGATGTTTATTTGCCTGTTGACGCATCTTCTGCTGTGCCAGTTGCATATTCTCCCTGAGTTGCTTGAGTAAAGTGTCCCAGTCTCAAAGAGTGATATCAATTAAGTGCACGGGTGAGGAACCTGGAAGGTAAGATGACACCGAGGGTGGAGGGTAACCATAGACTGCTTGGAAGGGTGACATCTTGATGGAGGACTGAAATGTAGTATTATACCACCACTCAGCCCATGGAAGCCAGCGGATCCACGTGCTCGGTTTGTCCATAACAAAGCTTCTTAGATAGTGCTGCAATGTGCGGTTAAGAACCTCTGTTTGGCCATCCGATTGTGGATGATAAGCTGAACTTTTGCAAAACACTGTCGGTTAATGTTTGAAGAAGGCAGTCCAAAATTCAATAATGAAAATTGAATGTCGATCACTCACAATGGACGCTAGCATCCCGTGTAACTGAAAAACTTCCTGAATGAAAACATCGGCAATTTGAGGTGCAGTATAAAGGTGCTTGATAGGAATAAAGTGGCCATATTTGGAGAGACGATCCACCACAACCAAGATAACATTCCGTCCGTGGGCTGTGGGTAGACCTTCAACAAAGTCCATGGCAATATTTGTCCACACTTGGGTAGGATGGTCCAGGTGGTTTGATTGTCTCATAATGGGTGTGTTGGCACACATCACAAGCTGCTACAAAGTGCTTAACATCATTTTTTAGGCCAGGCCAATTGAAGTTGTGGTTGAGGCGTTTCTAAGTGCGCAAGAAGCCCGAGTGACTTGAAGAGGGGGATGCGTGGAACTCCTTGAGAATGTGGGAACTCCAAGGAGATGTGGAAGGCACAAAAATCCTTGACTTGTAATATAAAAAGTCTTCTTGGAGTTGGAAGGAACATTGACTGGTTGGGTCGCTGTGCAATGCAGTGGGGATGGCTGATGCTTGAGGATTCGTGGCATAGGCTGCTTGGATTTCGGCCACATAATCAAACAAGGGCTAAGAGATACCCATTAAGGAGAGAAATTCCGGACGGCGAGACAATGCATCAGCTGCGACATTGGAAGCACTGGAGCGACACTCCAAAGTATAGTTGTACCCGAGAAGTTTCAGTAACCATTTCTGTTATGCTGGAGTAGTAATGCACTGATCTAAGAAATATTTCAATGTCTGATGATCCGTGAGAATTTTGAAATGGTGGCCAATCAGGTAGGGGCGCCATTTTTGAACCGCAAACACTACCGCTAGCATTTCCTTATCATACACCGAGATATATTGGTGTTTGGGAGCAAGGGGCTTACTGAAGAACTCGATCAGATGGTTATCTTGGGATAACACAACACCAATACCAACATTGGAGACGTCGCACTCAATTGTAAAAGACTTAGTAAAGTCGGGTAGCGTCAAGATGGGGGTGGTGGACAGCGCTTATTTGAGAGTAGAGAATGCGGTGTCCGCGTCCTTGGACCAAAGAAAGTCATCTTTTTTCAGCAAGTCTGTGAGTGGCTTGGTAATAAGACCAAAATGCCGGATGAACCGATGGTAATATCCAGCAAGACCCAAAAATCCTCGAATGGCTCGGACGCTTGTGGGCGTCGGCCAGTCCATAATGGCAGCAACTTTAGACGGGTCGACTGTGACTCCCTTGGCCGAAATGAGATGACCCAAGTAAGCAATGGATTCCTGACCAAATAAGCATTTAGACAGCTTCAAATGGAGGTGATGCTCCTAGAGGATGTCAAAAACCTTTGCTAAATGTTCAACATGTTGCTCCAGTGAAGTACTAAAAACCAGAATGTTGTCAAAAATTACAAGGACGGATTTCCTGAGTAGTGGTTTTAAGATAGAATTCATCAGAGCTTGAAATGTTGTAGGGGCGTTGGTAAGGCCAAAGGGCATGACAGTGAATTTGTAATGATCTTCGTGAGTGCGGAATGTCGTCTTATGGATGTCCGCCTCATGCATGCGGATTTGGTGGTAGCCTGAGCAAAGGTCCAGTTTCGAAAAAATAACCGCCCTCTGCAATTCAGCCAAGAGCTTCTGAATAATGAGAACCGGAAAATAATCTTTGATGGTGATATAATTAACTTCTCGGTAGTCCACACAAAAACACCAAGAGGAGTCACTCTTGGCCACTGACAGTGCAGGCGAAGAAAAAGACCTCATGCTTGGGAGAATGATGCCCGCGGCGAGCATTTCGTCAACTTAGTGCTCAAGTTCGGCTTTCTGTGCATGTCCATAGCGATAAGGTCGAACATTAATCGGACATGTGCCTAGGAGTAAGGGAATCTGGTGGTCAATCTCATGATGTGAGGGCAAGGTTATTGGTGGTTGAAAGAGGGCATGGTATTGGAGGAAGAGAGCTTGAATGCAGGCCGACGTTGGTGCAGAAAGCTAAGAAGATGAGGTGAGACTGGACAACTGCGCAGCAACACTGAAGGAGTCTCCAGGTGAATGGTCACCCAGCACTGACACAAGGAAACTCATTGTGGGCGAGGTGGAAGATCCCACCAAGCGATAGTTCGTTCCATGCACCAAGAATTCAATGACCCTGAGTAGAAAGTTCCACCCAATGAATCCCAAGGTCTCTAACCAGTCGACTCCAAGAACCATGTCGTAGCCCGCAACAGTGAAGAAGTGGAAGTCACTGGTGAAATTATACCGTTGAAGGCACACGTGTACCTGGTGCGCCACGCCCTTTGTACGAAGACAGCGGCCCGTTGCAACCATTACAGCTTCTGTATGAGAGTGATCCACCTGCAGCCCCAAACGTGCCACCACTTGTGGGTTGAGGAAACTTTGATCTGCCCCGGAGTCGATGAACACCTGGATTGGTGTTTGGAGAATGAAACCCTTCAAACGTATAGCTCGTCCACGGGCACGCTTAGTGGCGGAGATGGCATTAAGGGCAATTGAATGGTCTGGTTGTCCGACCACGGCATGGGGTGGGGGAATATAGTCATCCTGGTCCTTGTCATTATTAGTCACGTCGTCATCCGCTATGAGCATAAGGATATGGAACTGTTGGCAGCGGTGACCCAGACGGAATTGCTCATCACAATTGAAACAGAGACCTTACTCACGATGGGTGCGCATTTCAGCTTGGGTGAGCCGAAGTATCGGTTTAGGTGGTGTGGTTTGGGGTGGGGGATTGGTTGTGATCGTAGAGGGTCAGGAATGCACGGTGGAGATAGGTTAGTTGGTGGTTGAAGAAGACAGAATTTTAGGTGTATAGGTGGAGAGACAGGAAAAGCTGGAGCGCACAACGGGTCGATGGCCCTGTTTGTGCTCGTAAATCCGAGCAAGTTTGATGGCTCGGGCAAGTGAGGAAGGCCCCTGCGTAACCATATCGTCTTGAAGTTCATCCTTGAGACCCCCTAAGAATGCTCCTAAGAGTTGAGCATTTGTCCAGTCTGGCGTGCGGCATGAGAGCCGGATAAATTGACCCATGTAAGCCTCAACCGTGGTTGTCCGTTGAATGTAAGAAAGGGCCATGTTGAAATTCAAGGAGTCAGATGGTTCAAACTGTTGAAGCAACTAGGTAGTGAAGGTGGACCAAGATAATAGGGGATATCTCATCTTAAACCAACGGAGCCAATGGGCAACGTCTCCGCCGAGATGGAGGCCAGCCACGGTGACCCGGCGGTGGTCGTCAATCTTGTGGTACTCCAAGAACTCTTCCGCCATAGCTATCCAGCCATAAGGATCGTCCCCAAAGAAACGAGGGAGTTCAATCTTGAGGTTTCGAGGTCCAAATAAGGGGGGAAGGTGGTGGGTAGGATGTAATGTCGTACGGCTCTGGGTCAGGTGAGGAATGAGCGGGCTAGTGGAATAGTGGTTAAGATATCTGGAGGTCGAATGACGGTTTAGAAAAGGGTTTGGGGCGGAGATGGCTGGGGTGAATGGAATGGAAGATGGACCTGTGACGAGATGAGATCCGGTGGGGTAGGTGTTGGTGATTGGTTAGGAGGGAGAGAGACTTCATATGGGTGTGGGTATGGGAGTGGGGATCGTGGAAAAAGGGGGTGGATTCGAAGGAAATAGGGATGAAACCGATGGGTATTTGGGCACTGGGTTAGGGTGGAGGGGCTGTCGGAGGGAACGGATTTCATCCAAGATGGTTTGTTGAACTTGGTCTTGGTAGAGGTGGTGGACGGACAAATTAGCTATTGAGTGTTGAAGGTCAGCAATGTGATGTTGAAGGTCTTCATAGCGGAAGTTCACCATCGACAAGGATTCGTGAAATTCTTGGAGTTGATGGTGCTGAAATTCTCGATCCAACTCAGCCTCAGTCACGTCGGCGACCTTGACGGACGCCTTGCTTTTGCCCATTGATTCACGCCTGACTCTGGATACCAATTGATAGGTCCAGTCACTCCAGAGAGGAGCAAGTTACAGAGAAAAGGAAAATTGCAGAAAGATAAGTTTTGTTATTCCATAATTCCAAAGAGGTTAGAATGGGATAGTATATACCCACATCATTCACTACAGACAAAAGACTTAGGTAACCTAAGTGCTCAGTCACCACCTCCTATATTCCACTACAAGGCGGGTAAAATAACCAAGGCATGAGTTACATTTAGGCCTGGCAATTCCTGACACGACCCGATAACCCCACACGACACGACACGAAATTAACAGGTGTTCGGGTCGACATGATAACGAATCGGGTAACCCGATAAGCACCTGTTAAGATAACGGGTTGATTCGGGTATACACGTGGGTAACACGATAAGCAGAATATTAATTTTATAATTTTATAACCCTAAAAAAATACTGTAATAATTATATATATTAATTTAACAATTTTATACCCCTAAAAACTATAATAAATATTATATATATATGTATTAAATTAACTATAATAATTATAATAATTATACCCCAAAATATTAACTATCTATAATAAATAAATAAATAAATAAATATATATATATTAAATTTTGAATAAAATTTTATAAAAACTATAATAATTAATAATTAATAATATATGCATCCATTGATTTGATTCCATAATTGATAATTCCATGCCATTCCCTGTAGTGCCGCCCTTTTTGAAGAAAAAGGGAGGGAAAATGAAAATGATAAGAAAAGTTGAAAAGGAAACAAAAAAGAGAGGGAATTAGGGAAAGATGGGTAGGCTGTCGTCGGAGGGAAAAGTGAAAATTATAAGAAAAGTTAAAAAGGAAACAAAAAAGAGAGGGAAAAATGAAAATTAATAGAAGTGGTGAGAATTTTTTTTTTTAAGTTATTAACTTTTTGTCATATATATGACATATCCCACTATTTTTATAATGACACATGATGTACTACTCCGTGTACCGGTCAATTATACGTACAAAATAAATAGATTTAAATCTACTTAATAAATAAATATATATATATATATATGTAGACACACACCATTGAACTTGATGGGATACGAATTCTCTGAAACTAATTTCAACGATCCCAACCATCAAACTTGTTTGTATATGCTTCGAGATCACATCAACAAAAAATCGCAAAAAACAAACATTCAGAGATCAAGTAACGGGACAAAACTTTTCGACGGTTATAAACGAAAAATCACGATTTAATGGTTATTTTAATCCAATTTTGATGATTTTTAACAGCTACACTCCTTGACCCTATATGAATACAATGAATGAATTCGATCTTCAATTTAAAATATTTACACAAGTGGATACCACAAAATCTTATGTTATACTTAATGAAAGTATAAATAAACTCTAAGTGTTAGTCAATCTATCGTTTTGATGGGATACGAATTCTCCGAAACTAATTTCAACGATCCCAACCGTCAAACTTGTTTGTATATGCTTCGAGATCACATTAGTAAAAAATCACAAAAAACAAACATTCAGAGATCAAGTAACGGGACAAAGCTTTTCGACAGTTATAAACGAAAAATCACGATTTAACGGTTATTTTAACTCCGATTTTGATGATTTTTTACAGCTACACTCCTTGACCCTATATGAATACAATGAACGAATTCGGTCTTCAATTTAAAATATTTACACAAGTGGATGCCACAAAATCTTATGTTATACTTAATGAAAGTATAAATAAACTCTAAGTGTTAGTCAATCTATTGTTTTGATGGGATACGAATTCTCCAAAACTAATTCATGATCGATGTAAATTGAAGATTTTGTAAATTGACGTTTAAACTTTTGAGAAAGACTTACAACCTTGAAAACAAAAACTCTTTCATTTTGCATATCCTTGCACATTTAATATATGTAATAGATTAGTAGTGTATGTATTATTTTTTTATTAGGCTCTTATTTTCGAGTGTAGATATAATACTTAAACGACAAATGTTTTAATGTTTTGAAGTAATAATGTGGCAATGTATGGTATGTGCAAATTTAAAAAAAAAATATATATATATATTTTTCTTAACGGGTCATAATGGATCGGGGCACTTTACCTGTTGGGTAAAGTGACCCGACCTGTTAAGGACCCGTTAAGATAACGGGTGTTACACGATATGATCCGTTAAGATAACAGGTGTTACACGAACACGACATACACGACCCGTTTGTCAGGCCTAGTTACATTACTGCAGGATCCTACCAGGTGTCTAGGGCCAGCGATAAGAGCCAGAAGGAGAAAGTGAAAGACTATCAACGGCGACGATTTGTTGTGGGCGATGGCCATGTTACGGTTTGACGGCTTTATCGAGCCCATAAGGATTTACCTGGCTAGATACAGGGAGGTATTATTCTTTAACTTTTGCCTTTTATTTCTCCTTTTTCTTTTACTTTCAGTTCACTTTACATTTTAGTAATAACTTGATTTATGCAACCCTCAAGTTATTTAGCCATGTAAATTGAACTTTTTCCTGCTTTAATGTAGGGGCAGTTCGATCTGCTGACGGGCCAGCATTAGCAAAGGTTGGTTCAATTGTAATTACTTATCTCTATTTAACCATGTGTGTTTATTTTTTATGTATAACTGAAATATATAGTTGTGTGAACAACCCATTAAGAAATATATTAGTTGGGTGAGCAACTTTTGTTTTTTATGTTGTGTTTTGAAAATGTTTTGGAGCAACATTGTCGAACTGTAGCGCAGAGTATTTTTTATGAAAGAAAAGATCAAAGAATCCCCAGTTTTTAATGGCTCTGTATCCAGAGTTGCCAAATTTTTTTTCTTATTACAAAAATTCTGAAAGGGACTCAATTATTTTTAACTTTTTTTTAATCAAAAGTTTTTTTTTTTTAACCTTTTGGTTTAGGCTTCTCTAAGATATCGAAGCTATATTTAATGATTTCATGTTTTTTTTAATTGTGTTACATCTTAATTTGATGGTGTTTACAGAAGGATACATGTAGATGTAGCAACTGTTTTGTAAGAGCCAAAGAAACTGTACATGGGCATGGGTTAGCAGTTGCTATTTCATCCCACAGATGGAGACGCTATTGATATTGAGTAATCTTCGAAGAAAGTCACGTCTTCAGAGAAGTAATCTGGCAGCATTCGTTAAGCACTTTCTAAGGTACGGACTTCACCAATCCCAGGTTTTAGTTTGTTTCTAATTTATTGAGTTTTTAGGGGCACTAAAGGGGAAGGAGGGGTCCAATTTGGTTTCGAAATCTTGAATCTGGTCAAATGAAAGAATCAAAATTCAAAGATAATGTGCCACCAATCATAGGACTCTGACTTCCAACTCTGCTGCTGCACTGAAGCATCATACTTTTCTTCATACGTTGGAAACATATTCTTTTGTTTTTGGTTTTTTTTTTACTAATATTAGTAGCTTTTTAGGGTTTAACTATTTGATTTCACACACTCATTACAGACACAGTAAATAGTTACATTTTAAATTCGATTAAGCATGGAATTTTTGCTTTTGTTTTTATTGTTGTTGCCTTGATTGTGGTTATCTGACTGATTAATACTCCATGATATATTGAGCAATATCGAGCGGCTCAAAGAATTTCGTATGTGTTTACGAATATTTTTGTACTCTGAATAATTCTAATCAAATTCCATTGCTCCTAAGCTAAGGTCAGAATTTGTAGCATATAAGGGAAGGTTAGCAGATACTTGCCAATTATCCAAAGCTGGATATTGAGGTCTTTAAGATTAATATCTTTTTGTATGTGTAGCATCTGCTTGGAAAAGGTTTCAACTTTAGTTTTTTATTTGTTAGATGATCAATTGACGTATTTTATGACAGTTGATCTGCAAGATATAAAGATGATTTCTTTGTTTGTGTATACTGTTTAATTATATAAATGGAAATTGGTGCTGCCATTGTGGCAGTAGATGAATTTCTGGCTTTTGAGATAAAGTACTAAAAAAATTTGATGTCTTTTTTCTTTACATGCTTTTCTTTTAATTTTGTAGGAATTCTCACGTTGCTTTGATTAAGCCCCAGTTTGGGGTTGAGGTGATTTTAAAAAAAGCTGCTGTGAAAAAAAGCTGGGACAGTTTTTGGTGTTTGGTAAACGTTCAGCTTCAGCTTTTTTTCACAGTTTTGGGTGAAAAAAAGCCAAAAACAAGAAGCTGCAAAACCCAGCTTTGAAAAACCGGCTTTTTTTCACATCTGTTTTACATAAAAGTTTACCAAACACTATAATACTGCTTTTTTTTTTTCAAAAGCACTTTTACAAAAAAGTTTACCAAACACTTTACTGCTTTATTTCACAGCTGCTTATTCTCACAGCACAGCAGAAGCAGCTTTTTTTCAAAGCACAGCAATACCAAACCAGCCCTAAGTTATACATGGCCATGATAAGGTATTGCTCATCCCCACAAACATTTTGTACATGTGTGGCATTAATATATTTTGTTTTCTGATTGAATTTGTTTTTCATTCAATGGTAGTCTTCACAAAAAATGTTGTGTATATGTTGTTTTTCTGTGTGTTTTATGTGTTTGTTAATTTATGGGAGTCTTCACAAAAAATGTTGTGTACAAAGATATTTTGCTTCGATCAAATATATGATGAGATTACATTCATTCTTTTAATGCTTAATTCACTTTTCAAATCCATGTAAATAAATACATTTAAATTGTATAAGTCGTGTGCAGAATGCCGTAATTATAAAAGGGCCTTCCGCACGCCTGTGAACGCGTGCAAGAAGGCTAGTTTATAATGATGAGAAGGCCCACCTAATTAGGCATTACAATATACTAATTAAATTTGCCTATTATATGGACAAATAGAGACAACCCAACATTATTACAATTGAAATTGAACGTACCAGATCTGATCCTAACAAAATAATAGAAGAAAAAAAAAAGAGCGTCGTGGGAAGTTTTAATAGCTGAAGAGAAGCGTCAATTAGCCAACAAATTACTTGGAAAATAACCAACTACAAGAGTACTAATATTTTATATCTGACTTCACAATATACATGTGATTTAGACACTTGAGTTTTAACCTGCATCATCCTTGAGAAGTCTGTTTTAAATTGGCAAGTTGCAAATATTTAGAAAACGAAATCTGATTATGAGTTATTAAATGGTAAAATGAATAAAAATTATCAATATGAGAGGTTGTTCTGAAAGAACCTAACGAATTCGTAATTAGAATTAGAAGATCTCTTTTAATTGATGTGAACCTTCTTGGTAGCAATTATGTTTTACTGTAGCAAAAATGACATGATATATAGGGCTCTCATAACAACTATGTATTTAATGTATAGACCTTCGTATTTTAGAGCAAGAAATAAGGGGAAAACAGTAAAATCTAAGAGACTCGAAAACCCTAATTCACTTAATTCGTTTTTCAACAACCGTCACCAGCATCGCAGCTGATGCAGGCGTTTCCGGTGCTTCCATTGGCATTTAGGCGAGGATTGGAACCGAGGCAGAAACATATCAGACCTAACAACACTATGATACAGCATGCCGTCCCTATGCCTGCTGCCAAGTACAGCAAATGCTTCATGATATTGACTCTTCCGAATTCCGATAATTACCAGTGATCCTCCTCCTCCCTCCGCTCCTCTGCTTAAATAATGTTCACCGTCGTGTAGTCTTAACAACTTTTCATGCATGCATGCTGTTAGACCCCCCGACATCAAGAAAATTAATGCGTACGCATCAAAAAATTATTTTGTCCATCATTAAAGTGTTATATATCTACCTTCTAAACCTTTTAAATCTCTAGTTTTTGCTTCTATTTTCTTGGTTCTTTTTTTACTCAAACAATTCAACATAACAATATCCACTAACATAATAAAACATAATTTTGCGTATACAAAATCAGCTTAATAATATTGTGTGTGCATAAACAAGATAGATATATATGACAACAAAAATAACTATATATATATATATTTATGCAGTATAATGTAAAAAAAAAATAGTATAACTACAACTAAAAAACTATCTAAAAATACGACAAAATTCTATAAAAATTTACACAATGATTATCTTAATTAATTTGGAGTGCAACACCTAGTAGATTTATGATGGTTTTTCTTTTTTCTTTTCACGCCATACTGCTACGTATCTTTAATTTATTATTGGGAGGAATTAAAACGAGAAGGATAATAGAATCTAAGTATGATCTCGTTCTCGTGTGGAGGAATCAGCAGCGAATGAAATCTGGAGCAGGGGAATTAATTGTAGTGCTGCACGTGGGCTAACCGAGCTTGAAAAAGGCCGAAATAACATGGGCCGGTCTGTGGATTGAAGCCTTAAAGCAACCCAATGTCCCGTACTTCTCCTCGTCTCTTATTTTAAGCCATGTAAAACAATCTTTAAAAAAGATGTCAAATTTTAAACGTAAAATTTAAATTTATAATTTTATGTGGCAGTTTAATCTTTTTTAAAGTTTTGTTCTCCATCCGATGTATCAAGTTCAAAATTATTTATTATATTATTTATTTTTAGAACAACAAATAATAATAAAAACGATAAAAAAAAAAACAATTATGCATCACTACAAATAGATTTGAAGTTGTCAAAATGATGACAATCCACATCATGTCACGTAGGAATTTGCATTTCGGTTGAAAATAATGAAGGCGTCATTTTTACTATTATTGCTCGTAGACTTTTTTGACTTCTCCTCTAAAGATGCTCTACTAGGCTTTCTTTTTTCTTTTTTTTTTGAAAAAAAATATTAGATTGAAAAAAAATCAATAAAAAGTTAAAAGGATAGAATTAAGTACAGAAATTTATCAGCAAAAATGTTTACTTTGCTACTCAATAAATATGAAAAATTTAGCCCAAAGACAACAAATTTAAATTAAATTGCACGATGAATCAGTCATAACAACTTAAGCACGTGAGCAAATAACATTGTTTGCTACTTTTATTAACTTTTTTCGATTTGTTGCTTTTGTTTTGTGTGCAATACGAACCCCACTCTCAAATACCATTGAAGCTTTTTTAAATATTACACTACTTTCTGGATGATAATAATCAATCTGTAAAAGTTTTCTTTCCTTTTCCTTTTCTTTTTTCCCAGCAAAAATATTCCTTTGTATAAAGTAGGCGGTGTTAGGTTAGATTAACAAACCAGTTTAGCTGTTCTAATCAAATTAATCTCATTTTTTTTCATGCTTAATTAACAGGAAACCCAGTTGACCACTCAATAGCCAAGGATGTCTTGTTTTAAAAACAAATCCAAAAATCTGTCTCTAGGTTTGCGGCCAGTCGTTAAAATTGTTTGACAATCGTATCATGAATTCATGGTTACGATTCTTTCTATATCTCTCTTAGTACATGATTAGACTAATCAAACATAAACTCTAATCTTGTCAAGCAACGGAAACCTAATAACAGGACTAATTCCAACATACAATATCCTTTGGGGTGTGCTATCCACACACCCCATTTTACTTCTCACACACCCCTTGATAATTTCTGTCCGTTGATCTTCTTCAATTCATCCGATTCGACGGCCAAAAATTAAAAAAGTGTGTGAGAAGTAAAATAGGATGTGTGAATATCACATCCCTATCCTTTATGGGCATATTTTCAAAAGCATTAGATAATATAACTCATGCAACTAAACTAAATCACTACATTCTATGAAAAGCAACAGAGTTTATGACAAGTCGAGAGGGCACGAAGAACGCACGCCCATATGTTCTATGAATGTTAGCAACTACTGCACATAATAAGGCCCTCTTCAATGTTTCTTACACATACGGACAGCGAAATGAAGCAATTTTCTTTACATTAATAAAGTTCATCACAATTTACATCCTGCTGGTGATTTGCAAAGCTAAGAGGCAGCTTTTACCCGAGTCCCAATAACTCCAGTTTAACCAATGTTATTTGAAAGCAGCCACAGCGATGCTCAAGTTTACAATCACATATCTTGTATGAGATTCACAATCAACAGCACAATGTCTAAATAGAAACAATAAAAGGCTGTTGAAGAAGAAACATGTAAAACAAAACTGTATCAATTCATTCGTATCTACTGAAAAAAATGAAAATACAATTCAGTGAACACATTAGCAACTGTGAACTAGAAACGTACATGATTAACAGCGAGTACAAAACAAAACGAACCCGCACAAAAAATAGACAAATAAGAATCAAAGCAGGGTTCACTCACATCTTAGGAAGCCTACAGCTCACTATAGTTGCGCCAAACTGCGCGAAATTCCTCACGGTAAGTGTTCAGGCGTGCTTTCAAGTTTGGTGTTCTGAAGCTTGCGTGCAACAAAGTGGCTGCAAGACAGACGGAGAAAGAGACAGAGGGACAGAGAGAGTAAATCAATTACAAAGCATACAGCATGTGAGTTAAATGAATATGGATTATAGGAAAGGAACATACCAAGAAGTCCAAAAGCGAGTGCCCACAACACAGTTAAGAGACCACAGGAGACAAACCATAGAATGAAACTCACTACACATAGGAAATGAATGGTTAGTAAGTAATGAAATAATTGCTTGTTGATATAAATAAACACCAAAACAAATATTAAAGTCACAAACTAGCTTGCTTTGACTACTCCAGAACAAATATAGGGAAGAGGATTTACGTACCAGAAGCGAATATCATGACAAACTCCCATCGAGGCCGACCACATATGAATATTGCTCTTTTAGCTGATGGACGTCCACGAATTACAGGCCTGGAAATAATTAAACAATCTATGAAACAAATGCACGCGGTTCATAGTAGGCCAAATGATATGCAACCAAACTTACGTAAGAGGAGGTCTCATTTTTGCAGCTAAATGTGGAGAGAATTGTCTCACGGTTCTTGAAACTTTCTCACTAAAGGTACCTGAAAAGCTGTAAAAAATGGTACTTACAATAATGCCTTAAATTTTTTTGAAGAGAACAATAATGCCTTAAATAAATAACAGATAGTAACCCGTAAGTAAATAAGGGATCATAAACTTATGCAAGATGCTTGTGGGAAGATCAGGGATTTCAGGATGACCCTTAACTGTTGACTCAACTGTTGGGAAGTGCATATCATCGAAATACAAATTCTTTTACTATGAAAATAATACTATAGACGACACTATGTTTGGCCTCTAGGATTGGATTGGATTGGAATGGATAACCCACTACATCCTAGACACCAAACGAGACCAAAATGGTTTAAGTAGACTCATCTAAGAGCACAAATATATAGAAACTGAACTTCAAATACTCTATTTCACCTTTCACAACTCCAAAAATTAATTGGCAATACTAAGTTATACCTAACACATGCTAAAGCAAACGCCAAGGCATAAACCACAACAAGGACAGTGCAGTGATTTCCAAATAAAAAAACTGATACGAAGATTTGACAAGGAATGCTAAATTAATGCACTGACTACTGAGCTGGATAGCGGATTAATCCAAAAAGTAATCACTAGTATGTGAGCAAGATTAGAGTGTATTACCTGTCATTAAGAAATGCAATACTGAGTGCAGTAAGAACAGCAGCGATAAGAGCGAGTGGCCTCCGGAGAAAAGCCAAGCCTGCGGTTGAAATTTGAGATTTTAAAACACATTTACACGCACAGATAAGGCAATAGATTGGCAATTGGAGAGAGAGATTAAGGCTGCCTTGTTTGCTCACCAAGAACTAGCACGATCAAAAGGAAGTAGTTGGTCCTGTAGCTGCACAGAATCCAAAAATTGGGAAATTGAAAAAACGATTAATCATAACTAATTGAATAATTCAAACATCTAATCGCAAAAACATCAAAATTTGAACTGAATTCAGTACAAGAAAATTAAGTCTTGCACAAATACGAATCTTAAGAATTCGAATTACAACAGTCGAAACAAATAAGGTGAATTAGGAGGGAGAGAGAGGGAGAGAGAGGGAGGGAGGGATCGTACTAGTAAAGATTGCATTTGAGGCGGCTATTCCATTTGGAGGAGGATCTGGGGATGGTGAACCTGGAGAAGAATTCAGAGAGAGGGCGCGGCGGAGACGACCAGTCGACTTCGCGGAGGGCGTCGATCACATCCTCCGCCGTGACGTTGCCCCAATCCATTTCTGTGGCGGCGCTTCGAAACCCTAGCTAAGACTGAGTCGAAGGGAGAAGGAGACCGCGAAGTCGAAACGGTGGTTGGTGACGGAAAAGGAAACAGAATCGTCGGGAAAGAAGGGATCGGAGGGAGCTCGGTGGTGGTGGGGTGTGATATGGAAATTGAGGAATTGGGGGAAATGAATATATGCTGGGGAAGGAGACTGGACCAAGTTAACGACAGGGGATATTGGCGATTAGGCGGCCACCAGCGAAAATTAAAAAAAAAAAAAAAGTGTCTGAGCCCGGGTTCGAACCGGGGACCTCTAGTGTGTGAGACTAGCGTGATAACCGACTACACCACCCAGACGCTTTGGCTAGGAATCGTTGCTATTCTATATTTAACCAATGAGAGTTTGGAAGTGATTCGCACGAAGCATATGTTAGGTGTCACAATAGCCAGTAGGGGCAGTTTGGGATTTGCACTGATTTTTTAAAAACTGTATTTTTTTTATGTTTTAAGAATAATTAGTTGTAAAATAAAGTAGTTAAGTGTTTAGTAAACTATATTTTCAAAGTGTTGTGAGTATAAAAAACTATGTAAAATCGTTTCGTAAATTTTAATGTAAAGTAATGCACTTGTATATAATGACAAAAATATACATGGTAGTGGGGTGGTGGTGATGCAACAGTGGTGATGGTAGTGACAAAGGTAGAGGTATGGTGGTGGTGCCAATAGTGGGGTATGGTGGTGGGATGTAGAGGTAACAATGATGGTAGATGTTAGTGATGCTTGTGTTTGTGATGGCAGTGGCAGTGGCAGTGGCTATGGTTATGGTGGTGGCGGCGGCAGTGGTGGCATTGACGGCGGCATCAGTAGTGGTGGTGATGGTTGTGATGTAGTTATGGTGGTGGTGGTGGTAATGACAGTGGTTGGGTAAGGTTAGTGTTTGAAGTAGTAGGTGGTGGCGGTCACTTTGTTCTCCAAGAAATAAAATGAGCATCAAAGGTTAAACAATGTCAATTTTGAAAAAACTAATCAAGGTATTACAAGAATCGAAAATATTCATTAAAGACTCAAATTCTTTTTTTATTAAAGCAGTTTTTAAAAACAATATACATGCTGCTTTTAAAAGTTGTTGTTTAGATGTCATTGTTTTAATATAAGTAAGATATTTTATTTTTACCTAACACTTTGATTGCATAAGTTTAAAGTGAAGCAACTTTTGGCGAAATAAACAATACTAAACAGGGCCTAAAATTTTGAAGTGATTTTATAAGCATCTTTCTCATGTGTTTTGCTTCATAAGTGATTATGTGACTCGTAATGCAGTTCTTCTTAATTTCTTAACATGTAAGAAAATCGACCATCAAATGAAAACAAAACCTTACTTGAGGAGAGAGACAAAACTCAAACAATTTTTTTTTTTTGGTTACTTTGCAGTGTTATGATTATTTTTTTTTTAATTTCCCAAAAATGCGTTATGTCATCTACGTATTTATTTTTGCATTATTTACATAGTGACAAATGTCAAAACAACAACTATCATTCTAGACTGACACCGACCTATTCGTCTTATATTCACATAAAAATACTCAATAGAGTGCGAACTTACGATTCTTGAAAAATACGAATTTATATATTACTTACATGGAGCTCCTTGTATAATGTTGACTTCCATGTTGTATTCAAGAGGACAATTACTTACGCATGCACATATTTCTCCTCATGCGACTCGAGAAAAGGACATTTAATAGGGAACAAATGGACTCATCATTTACCACATAATTGGTTAACAAAATGTGGTCACTTTTTATTATTACCTTTTTCTTCAATTCCATTCACGATTATTTCGTTTTTAATCAGAGCAACTTTTCCCCCCGGAAAAGGAGTTTTTTTTTCAGATAATTTTGCTACCCACGTCAGCAAAAGTAACTCCACTCCTCAAACCAATAACCACGTGAATTGACCCAAAATAACCACGTGAATTGTCATCAAAACATAGATATTTTTCAATGCGTCTAAAGCACGAGTTGGTGTATACGTGTCATTATACAAGTAGTAAAATATTTGTGTTAAAAAATTAACGACTTAAGACCATCTTTAAAAGATATGTCAAATTCCAAGTGACACAATCAAATTTGAAGGTAGAAAGAAACTCAAACCGATTCTTTAATTTTTTTTATTGTGTGTTCTCATTAATGCATCAATTATAAATCATGAAAAATTATTTTTATTGATTTCTTTTTAAAAATGCGTCAGATAAATATCATTTGTAACAAAAAAATATATGGGTTGGAGTAAGAAAAAAATTTGACATTCCCACGTCGCTTATCAAATTAACATTTCACATTTATCATTTAACGTCTCCATTCAAAGTGCTCTAAAAATTAAAACTTCCCTTCACTAATATAATAACACATAATGTAAAATTATTTTTTGTTAATCATCGTTAAATTATTTGAAATTTTAAAATTTGTGATATATAAATCAAATCAAACTCGTGGTGAATATAATCATCACTTTCAATTGTTGTCTCTGGTTCAATCCCATCATCGCCAACCGCAACAGGAAAATAGTTTCCGCCAACCGCAACAGAAAAATATTTTCCGCCAACCACACCGCGCCACCTGTCAATGGAGCGCCACGACTCGAAGAGAAGACGCTCGCGTGCGCGCCCTCACGATTTGTACCGCATATACGCATCCGCAGGGAATCATCGCTCTCGCTCCCTGTTATCGTGTAGCTCCACGCTTTCTCTATCAGCCTCTTCCCCCGTCCCCGTACATGGACGCTACCCAAAACCCTCTCACTCAACCAAAAAGAAAAAAGAAAAACCACTAATCTCGGATTAGCAATCATCACGATTACGAAGTTTATCAAATTACTTAATCAAATATTTTAATCGGCTTAATCATTTCAAGTCTTTCAACCTTACGCTCCGCATAATTAAACAAAAAACCTCCCATTAATCTCCCTGCTTCTCTCTCTCTCTCTCTCTCCAATTTTATTCTTTCTCTCTCATCGCGTTGTCAGAATCCGACCGAAACAGGGGTCGAAATCGAATCCCGAGAGATCTATATAGGAGGTCCCGCAAGGTCGGAAATACGGGAGCTTCAAAATTCGGGTTTTGGGTTCGGAGCCGCTAGGGTTTTGGGTTATTTCGAGGGGGTAGAAATGGCTCAGGCGTCTGGGAAGGGGAGGGTCGTCGGGGACTATCTGGTGGGTCGGCAAATCGGGTCGGGTTCGTTCTCGGTGGTTTGGCACGCGCGCCACCGGGTCCACGGGACGGAGGTGGCGATTAAGGAGATCGCGACGGGGCGGCTGAACGAGAAGTTGCAGGAGAGTCTGTTGTCGGAGATTTTCATAATGAAGAAGATTGATCACCCGAATATTATTCGGTTGCACGATATTATAGAGGTTAGTGAAATTTAGGGTTTTTTTAGTTTGTATATTTTTTGCTGAAGTTCTGTTTGGTTGCTGAGAAAATTGGGGAAAATGGAGGGAAAGTGTATTGAGCTCTGCTGTTTCGATTTGGTTTGAATTTTTCGGGGTTTCTGGATGCTGAAAGCTTTGAATTTACTTGAGACTTTGATTACTTTGTGTAGCTGTGTTGTTTGGAAAGTTCATACATAGAAAAGTCTGTCTCTTTCTCTCTCTAGGAGCTTATTGAAGTCTTCTTTGTTGCTTTCTGGTGTTCATGGAATCTTAATATTTCCTTTATGTAATTAAGGCATTAAATTTGCAGGGATTGTGTACTCTGCATTGAAACAACTGTGTTTTCTTGTCGCATTTAGTAAGAACATAAACTTTAGCGGGCTGAAAAGCGCTCTAGGATTTGTTTGGTTGATGACACATGTAGAAATGTGAATACTTTAACTGAAAATGGCTTCACTTGATCGAAAACTAAAACAACTTTCTGCATTCGTTGAGGAAAGTGAATAGGTTATGGAGTAATGCTTCCAGCGTTTTCTTGTCGCATTTAGTAAGAACATAAACTGTAGCCGGCGGAGAAGCCCTCTAGGATTTGTTTGGTTGACGACACATGTAGAAATGCGAATACTTTCACTGAAAATAGCTTCACTCGAGCGAAAGCTGAAACGACTTTCTGCTTTAGTTGAGGGACGTGAGTAGGTTATGGGGTAATGCTTCCAGCATTTTCTTGTCGCGTATGGAAAGAAAACTCCAACCCCTTGTAGGCAGCGAAACTTAGCGGGGCAAAAAACTTCCAGCATTGGAGAACCTGATATTTGGCATGTGAAGTTTTCATTTTAGGCATTTAATAATTGTTTTTGTACATAAATGGAAGACACCTTTGGAATTGCCTAATTAGTAGAGAGATATAACTGGTGCTCTGCTTTACTTTGTTATGATTTACGGGTGGGGAAAAGACTGACTAATCTCACTTTTGCTGTCGGTTATCGCTTTCAAATTACCCCTCATTTCTTTGTTTCTCTCATAATGTTTGTTTGCCATTCAATTAAAACAGGTTCCTGGGAAGATAAATCTTGTCTTAGAGTATTGCAGAGGTGGCGATCTTTTTATGTATATTCAACGTCATGGAAAAGTGCCTGAAGCTCTTGCAAAGCACTTCATGCTGCAGCTAGGTTTGCCTCAGAATTTTTATTGCTTCAGATCATCTTCTTTTTCCGTCTGCATATATAAGGAGTTGTATATGTACTAATATTGAAGTAATTGTGTTACTTACAGTGGCAGGTCTACAAATGCTTCGTGACAACAATCTTATACATCGGGATCTCAAGCCGCAGGTCTGGTTGTATCAAATGCTAATTATAATTAAATTTTGATTGTTCAATTAGTGCAATGATGGTTTAGGTTAGTTATAATTTTCAACTTGATCATTACCATTTATATAGTGATGATCTCTCACCAAATAATCTAATGTCAGAGTATTAATCAGGACAGCGTATAATCATACATGATTGATGATTCCATCTGATCATTATGTTGCTTGACTGCTAGGCAATGTAACATGTTCTGATAAGACAACGAGATAGCATGCTAGATTGTCTGGTAAGAGATCATCACTATACGTTACACATACATATACAGGCATTCTGTTGTAACGGGCTAACATAAGTAGCTAATCTGAGGGCATCAGTTTTAGGATTATAGCACTCCTACTGTTCGGATTAAAATATTTCCACCCATTTGAGTCTCAGCTGTAGAGAAATATTTAATGATCTAAGATTAGGTACTGATGTATAACTAAATAGTGATGGTCGGAGATGTCATAGGATTTTGTTTGATTTGTAGTAATCTTGTCTTTGCAGAAAGGTTTCGTTGCTATGTCATTCCATTTGTAATGTTTATCATTCTTGGAACAGAATCTCTTGCTGTCCACCAATGACAACAATTCAGTCTTGAAGATTGCAGATTTTGGATTTGCAAGGTAAAAGCATCAACGTTGTTTTGCCTTTTTTTCAGGGTAGATCGTTACCCCATCTATTCAAGCATGTCCATTGACTTCATTATTATCTTTTAGTAATTGATTGCATATGGTGTTTGTTGACTCTCTTTCCCATTCATTCTCATCAAAATTTCCTTTTTTGGGGCAGATCTCTGCAACCTCAAGGCCTTGCTGAAACCTTGTGTGGTTCACCACTTTACATGGCTCCAGAGATAATGCAACTTCAAAAGTATGATGCAAAGGTGAAATTTACTCTTCTCTACTGATAGGCAATCACAATTATTTCATGAGCCATTTTCCCACTAACCTTGAACTGAATACGCAGGCAGATCTCTGGAGTGTTGGTGCAATTTTATTTCAACTTGTAACTGGGAGAACCCCATTTACAGGAAACAATCAAACAGAGGTTCAATTACAAAACCTTTCCCTTTTTCCGTTTCCTTTTCTTCACAGACCTCAAGCTAATATTAGGCATGGACCAAATCAGTAATTTTCAAGTGTATTTCTGCCTCACTTTTCAATTAATTCTTTCGTGTGTTTTGCAGTTGCTTCAGAACATACTGAAAGCAACTGAGTTGCAGTTCCCTTCAGATAGCAACAATTTGAGTTCAGAGTGCAAGGAATTGTGTCAGAAATTGTTGCGCCGCAATCCAGGTATCTAGTTTTGGTTCAATAATCCAAGTATTCATCTAATATAATTAAGTGAAATTTGCATATGTGTAATTCCAAGTTAGGCTAAAACAGGACAATAATTGGATGCTAAAACAGGTTTATAATCATTTTTATGTTGCCAAGTTTCTCGATTGTGTGTGAGAGATGGAAGCAAGCTGCATGAGCTGGTTCCTATCAGTGTAAAACCTCGATATATCATTGTTGTTGTGTTGATTTCTTGTATAACTAGAACGACCTTGGCTTAGTTTCACTTTTATAAGAACTGAAAGGATGTATACAGCTTAGGTATGTAAGAATTCTAAGTTGGTTTGTTGTTACACATTGAGTTCATAGTTGCTTTACTGTGGTAGTGCCCCAAATAAGTCTAAGCGCTTTCTGTTTTTTTATTTTTTTATTTTTTTATTTTTATACAAGTGAGAAAGGGATAGTGTAGTAGAACCCACAAGATTCTTATCTCCAATAAAGTATGTTGAACTAGAATTTAAGATGGATGTAGGAGTGACTAGAAAATACAATTAAAAATGTTTGCATTAGCAAAAGGATGAGAGTGATGCCTAATAATGGTAGATAAGAGAAACTAGGCTCAGATGGTATGAAGATGTGTAAATATAAGGTAATAGGATTAAAAAGGTGACCAAAACAAACATCAGATGAAGACTGAAGTAATGTGGAAGCATCTTAAGAAACTTAGATTTATAGGTGATACAATATATTCTAGAAACAAAGGGAAAATGATGGATGAACGAACGCATACATGGAAGGATGATTGAAATCTGCTGAGCTCCTGATTTGTTTAACTAATATTACCCCATAGTTCTGATTTTTTTCTGTTATTGTGTATACAGTGGAACGCCTAACATTTGAAGAGTTCTTTAATCACCCATTCCTTTCTCAACAGTCACCATATTCTAGGTAAATGAGGCAAATAGTTCAGTCTTTATGTGTTTGACTAAAAATATTCCTAATATTTAAGATGATTCTTGGTTTCATGCAGGAGTAGGAGGGCATCAAGAATGGTGGATGGACTTCCTACATCTGAATGCAACGCAATGATGAACATGGAGGAAAGTTCTCAGGAGGATTGTCTGCCTTTCCTTTTAGATGATGATTCCAGTGGCCCTGAGGGGAGCCCATCCTTTTCAAGGAGGAGGTCCTCGATGAAGTCCACTTATGGATTTTCTCTCGATACAAAAGGTGATAGACGGGAAGCATCACCTACCACTTCGTACAGATATGGCAGTGCAACACGTAAAGAAAATTCTAGTCTTAGGTTGGACGGCCATAGACCATTAGATAGAAATCTAACTGACCCTCTAAGATCTGTGCACCAAAAACCAGTGAATGCTCGATCAAGAGGTAGGATTCTGTTGTACTCTTCTAATTTCATTATTAGTTATCTACATCCAGAAATGTCTTAATACAACATGCATGTATTATCGTATTTGCGTTCGCAGTTATGGATTCACTGGAGTTGATTGACCAAGATTATGTTCTTGTGTCTGGACCCCCAGTTGATGTGTCTTCTTCCTCTGCTAGTGCTTCCAAACCAAGCCCTTCTTTATTCAAATCACAGAGTCTCCCTCGAGAACCTTTAGCCACCTCGTCAAGTGCCCCAATGCCAATCATGGGTGCAGCAGCTAATAGTAACATGTGTTGCATAGGAAGCTTGGATAGTCAGAGTTCTGCTCCAGGGACGTCACTAGGATCAACGGATATGGGAGATGCGTTGGAGCAGCCATCAACACACTGCATGACAAGGCTTAGTTCGTTGCAGCAATGTGTGTCTGCTATTACTGAATTAGTTCATGAAAAGGTAAATCATGAGATGCCCACTTGTGTGAAGTTGTTTATGGTTCCCTCTGTAAAATCAGTATGTAGAACTTCCTTATTTGAAAAAAATCAGAAAAATGCACTGTTGTTAAGATTAGTGTAGAGAATCTTTGGTGCTAAGAGTTGATACTGGTACCTCCATGCATGTGCTTCAGATGCTGCTAGACTAGACTCTTGATTTGCTATACAGAATGATGGGTTTTCTCTGCTATACACTGATTATTATTTCTATTTCCCATGTGTTTTAACTGATTACGGTATCTGTGTGTGTTTCTTTTTATGGTGTGAAAAGACTCAGACAGGGAAGCATCTAGAAGCATTCTCAATTCAGCTTGTAATTCTTGCAATTTGGAAGCAAGCTCTTCATATATGCCATACACAGGCTGCCTCAGCTATGGAAGGAAGTCCGAGTCAAGAAACTACAAGATTTAGGACCGCCAGCAAGAAGCATAATAGTCCTGATATGGACGAAAGCCTTGATGTTAAAACTCAAGGACCTGAAGATATTTCCTCTCACATTGAGAGGGAATTTCTCCGAGAGGTCAAGCATGCAGAGGAACTTGCAAAGGCTATTGAGCCCGGTATGCATTCAATTTTCAGATGTTATTTGGAGCCTTTTTCGTTTAGCCATGTATAATTGGTTAGGAGGATGTGGCACAGAACCGAGCGCAATGGCGTTCTAGGATTCATATAGCCGACCCCACTTAGTGGGAGAAGGCTTTGTTGTTGTTGTCGTTGTTGATGTATCATTGGTTAAGTACTTATGACCAGTAAGACCAAATGTTTCTATGCTTGTATAATGTGGAAACTATTTCATCTATGTCTTTTGGAAACCAGTTTTGCATCATTCCTGATATCTTCAGTCGACAAGAAAACATAATTTTTTGTTAATCTTCTCTATTAATCTTCTGGTTTACATTTTAATGGTTGCAGGACATGCAGAGATGCCAGATGCAATGGAGACAATATTTCAATCTGCTCTGGTTTTCGGGAAACATGGGGGCGTAAGTATCTTTTTCCCTCGATTCTCATATTTGTGGACATGCCATTCATTTCTCTATTAAATTTAGTTTATACAGATTAAACTAGCTGGAAAGGCTCCGAAAACCATGTTCTTTTTAAAACAAATGCTCCTTCGACACAAATCTGTCTGGTCTTTTCTACATGCTCGTCTATTTATCATTCAAACTGTATATCATCCACGAAATTACCTTCAAGCCAGGATCTTTACATACTCTATAGCAGAGAATCAACTTATGAAATCTAGTGATAAAAAGTAAATTGGTATTCCTCGTATATGTAGGTTGATGAGCTAATGGGTGACATGGAAAGTGCGGCAGTGTTCTATACAAAAGCTGTGCGCCTCTTGGTCTTTCTTCTAGTCGAAGCACCATCTCTCATTCTCAACCCGCCATTCTCCCTGACAAACTCTGACCGGTATAGGCTTCGAAATTACATTGGTATACTTAATAACAGGCAAGGTTACTCAAGGTCTCAGCGGATGGCGATTTTGAAGTGCGAGGAGCAACAATGCCCGCCTTAGAAATAAAAAACTTAAGTGTAGTTTTATGTGCCCCGATTGACTGTACACTGTATAATAATTTGTTTGTACAGCTATTCTTTGATTGAAGGATGTGGGAAGTTACTGGAACATGTTTAGTTCGTTAGGTAACATGTATTCATTTCATTTGTTATTTAAAGAGTGATGAAAATGTTCATATTCGTTTACCCCTTTGTGCTCTGTGTTTGTGCCTGTTGTAATGGACATCAAATATTTATTAGGTTACAAGCGATATTCTACCCAAAGAGGGGGGGCGGGTTGGAATCCGAGAAGCAGTCTGTTGAGGAATGGCTTATGTTTTGCCGGATCCATTCATTACTTGCTGGAGCACATCTCATTACAGATACAGATTCTCCGTCACGGGGGCTTGCCTACACCAAGGATGCTACTATGGCGGTGTCTCAAATAAATAGCATCCTTACGTGACAAAATTAGATACATGAGCTTCCGTTATTTGCCTGGGATACCGCCACCAACCATTTTTTGGTTGACTTGTCTGAGTTGTGAGTAGTTGGGCGAGCACTGTTGGGGATGGTAGGTCGGACTATAAAAGTCCACATAAAACACCGGTTGCCAAGGCAGAATGTGGTACTTCCGGAAATTGATGTCTCCTCTTAGCTGTCGTCTTTAGGCAATGGAGGTCAACGTCAACCCGTATACGCAATTTTCGGGTTAAAATCTTTACCTTTAACCCACCAATGTTACTACACTAGGGGAGGAAAAAAGTTAGGACCGGGACGTAGTGAGTTGAATAAGAAGAGACTAATCGGCAGGATAATCCACAACCTGCAGCCCACCAACTTTGGTTGTTCTATTTTATGGCACTTAATCCAAACTTGTGTGTTCATTAAACATCATTAGTCAGTACAAAACCTTCAACTCTCCTCCCAAACCAACCCTATACAAAGAGCAAGAAGCTGATATCGACTTTGGGAAAAAGCACTTTTGGAACTGGCTGTTTCAGCTTCTTTTTCGACAATGACAATGGTTTGAAGCTCATGTTCGATGGTCCTGACATTTCGATCTTGAAGGCACGGTGCAGGAGCTCCGATGGAAGATGGATATCACGTGATTTCAAGTCAGTTTAGAAGTTTCGCTATGCTGAGCTCACGAAAGCAACCAAAAACTTCAAGGAAGAGCTTGGAAGAGGGACCTCCGGTGCTGAGTACAAGGGCGTTCTGGCGGACGTAGGAGTGGTGGCTGTGAAGAAACTGGCGGATATATATCAAGGGGAAGATGTGTTTTAGGCAGAGGTTAGCACGATTGGGAAAATCAATCACATGAACCTAGAGGGAGTTTAGGGATTCTGTCCCGATAATAAGCACAAACTCCTCGTCTTTGAGCACGTCGAAAATGGCTCGTTGGACAAGCACCAGTTCCCCCCAAATTTCCTTGGATGGCAAGAAAGGTTTAAAGTTGAAATGTGAATAGCAAAGGGTTAAGCCTATCTTCACCATGAGTGTCTAGAATGGATATCCATTGCAACATGAAGCCCGAAAACACACTTCAAGACAAAAATTTCGAACCAAAGATTGCAGATTTTGGGCTAGCAAAGTTAACCCAGAGAGGCAGCCTGAGCTCAATGTTCTCTCAAATTCGAGGGACGAAAGGATATATCATAATCATATATGGCTCTCGAGTTGGCTCTGAACCTTCCAATCACTGCGAAAGCGGATGTCTTGGTGATTCTAGAGATGGTGAAGGGCATTCGACTATCCAGTTGGGCACTAGAGAACACTGAGGATCAAGAATCGGAGCTGACAAAGCTCGTGAGGGTAGCGAAGCGGAAGATTCAATGCGGGGAAGATCGGTGAAGATCCAATGCGGAAGATTCAAGAATCGGAGCTGACAAAGCTCGTGAGGATATGATGGATTCAAAGCTGAATCGACAGTTCAGCAGGACCAAGCAGCAAAGATGCTAGAGATTGGAATTTCCCGTGGAGGGAAGATAAGAGCAACATACCAACAATGGATATAGTAACACTACTAGAAAATCTAATTTTGCCGACGAATTTTGAGCCAACAAAACTTATTTTGTTGGCAAAAAAGTTTTTACCCGACAATTTTTTGGGTTTGTCGGCTAAATACGCGCCCCAGGGTTAAGGTTTTGGCAAGGACTTCTCCCTACGACTTAAGGTAATGGCCAACAAATATTTTGTCGGCGAAGATATTTTTAGCCGACAAACTTGATTTTTGTTAGGTAAGAATTTGGTGGGAGTTTTCCCGCCTTCTTGAAAATGATTTTTTTTTAATTCGCGCGTTTTCTTTAATTAAGTGGGCAACAAAAGAAATATTTTGCCGTTTAGAATTTTTTTGAACAATTGCCGGTTAGAATTAAAATTGGTAATCTTCAAATTCCTAAGCCTAATTAATTAAAAAATTAGTGCCGGGCTTCTCTCTCGTTTCTCACATATTTGTTGCCGCCTCGTCTCTCTCGCTCTGTCGTCTTCCGTTCGTGGACTCGAATCTGCGCTCCTATTCTACAACGTTGTCGATGCCACCTCCTACTCCAACTCTGAAATTACCTTGCAGTCATCACCCTCTAGGCTCTAGATTGGTTTCTCATCCCAATCATCTGGTTAAAACGGCCTTGCAGTCATCGCCCTCTCAATTCAAACACGAAAACCCCAAATCTCTACAAATACCGAATTGTTTCTCTCCCAGCCCCCTCCTTCAACCTCGATCTGCTCCGGCTCTCTCTCCTTCGGCCCATCTGTTCAATTCCCAATCACGAACCTGCAACGCGCCAAAGGTATAGCGGTTAGTTATTTTCTTTTTATTTAATATAATTTTTAATTAACTAGATGCCATTTTGTGTGATATTGGTTTGATATTGATTTCCATTCCATTTAGATTTTAGAGGTGCCTTGAATGATTTCTTGTTTTGTGTTTGGATATTTAACTTGGGTTTAAATTGTCTTAGAAGCAACGAGATTTTTATGTGCAGGGTCAATGTTTGATTCTTGTAATGGTTTAATTTGGGTATGTTTGAAAGATTTTTATGGTGCAGGGTCAATGCTTGGTTCTTGTAATTTTTCAAAAGTACCAGTTGAAAAGAATTGAATAGGTTGTCAAACAAGGTTAGAAAATGGCTTCATATTTTTTATTTGCTCGTGTTTGTTAACAGTGATGTTAATGGTACTTTTCATTTGGTGATATGTGTGTTTTCTGAAGTGAGTTAGAGCAAAGAAACCTACCATGGGCAAAGAAACCTTCCAATGTTGTCCAAGAAGCAAGTCTTTTTGGCACCTTGCTTCACATTTAGCAGGTAACCATGTAGATATTACTATGCTAGTATCATTTGGTTATGAACAGTGCAGTGGTTTAAATTTATTGTAAGTTGCATTTTAGGATCTTGTCCTGAAGTGCAATTGGACTTGGATTCAATATCAACACAGAAAGTGCGAGACTTGTACATGGAGTTCTTATGCTGAAAATAGTTGTTGTAAGGCATCAGTCATCTCTTAATCTTAATTATGTTACATTGACACTACATGTTTTATTGAAAGAATCCTCTTTGTTAGATTTTTCATGTTTGTGTAAACTCTAATAAAGCTCTGTAGTTTACGATTTAATCAGATGTTTGATATACCTCGATCGGATGAAAATAACTGAGTACTTTAGTCAACTATTACATAAGAGGCTAAAAGTACTTGAGGGCTACTAATTAATCCCATATTTGAACTGCTACTAATTATTATTGTGCAACTTATTGTACCTCCTTTCATTCATTTTGATTTGCATCTTATTAAGGGACTAAAGAAAACTTCTCAATTGGCAGGTGGTTTGAAATGTTCATTACAAGGTTGGATGAACCATTGTCCTGGCCTCTAAGAATCTATGTATGGTAAATGTCTGATGCTTAGTCAAACTCACTATATGCTTGATACTAATATGATGTTAAGTTTTCATTTTTTATTGTACTACTATGGTGTCATTGCAGCTCTGCCCCATTTTCTACTATGGTGCTATATCGTCCAAGGTTTAAGGTCGCAATTGATGCTCTTCAGTAAGCCACATCTTGCCTGATGACAAATGCTCACATTTCTGATATTGCTAATATTAAACGAGAAATATATAATTGCACTCATAATATAATATTTTTAAATGTTTGAGTTTGCATATGTGGGGTTATTGAACTTTTGAAGGTAATTTGATCTAAAGCTGTGAATGCTCATTTTCTTGTGTTGTGTGGAAATAAAGACCCTAATTTTAGGAGTTAGACTCTGAGAAGCTTCCAGTATATTTTTACGCTCTCTATCATTATTTCAATCTAGTGGAATGACATTTAGCACATTTGAGAGCTTCTAACATTATTTCAATCTAACTGTTTATGAAAACTATGACTACCTCAACAGATTCATGGCTAGTCAATGCAGGGAGTTCAAGTTTGAGTTAGATGAGACCTTGGATCGCCTGAGGAGCCTTTAGCCAATGCTGCTGCAGAGATGGACGAGAGACCAGGACAATGGGAGCTTTTGTGTGAACAGTTTCAGTCCACGACTTTTCATATTCTTTATTTGGTTCATGTGTAACATTCCTTCAATTGTTTTATGCTTTCACTAACGATGCTTTTGTATTGCACTCTGGATGTACATTCAACATTTATCAATCAGTAAAATATTATTTCTTTAACAATTGTCTATTCTATTTTGATATGCATATGTAAGAGCTGAGCATCAAAGCTTTTTTTATTTTTTTTATTTTTTATAAATTAAATGTCTTCCTGACAACACCAATTTGTTGGCAGAGAGAAGGTTGTGCCGACGAAATATCCATGGCGACAAACATATTTTGTAGGCCAAAAAGTATTATTAGTCGGCTAAAAAGGCCTATACCGACGAAAATATTTGTCTATTAAAAAGACGGAAATGCCGACAAATAAGATTTTGACGGGAAAAGTTGAATCTTAGCCGACGAAATACCAAAATTCATCGGCAAAACTCTTAGGCGACATGCTTTGCGCAACAAAATTGCCGACAAATTTTTTCCTCGGGAAAGACACTTTGCCGACAAATTTTGACTTTTGCCGACAAACTACTTTTGTCGGTAAAGTCAAATTTTCTAGTATAATAAAAACTTTGTTAGAATGTGAAGATTGAATCTTTGGTAATAATAAGTATTGCTATCACATTTATAACTCTTTTGTGTATGAGCGATAGTCTGAACTACTCGATACTACTCTAATCTACGGAAAAGGACATTCAAATTCAGGTGCAAGGGCTGGACACACTGCGGCAAACTAACCTAACGCAAAAGAAATCAACGACGTCTCGGATTTGTGCATGTTTTGTACTATACATAATGCGCAAAACATCTTCGGAAGAATTCAGATTGCAATTTGCTACTTGAATAAATTGGGTTTAACAATATTCAAGTTGCGTAACGCGTTCAATAGACTATAATATTTCATGGAATTAAAAGAATTAATAATTTGAAAATAATTGTAATTAGGTCTAGAAGCAAAGACATTTGTTGTAATAATTTGACTTTTATTGCATAATTGAAGAACATTCTGCATATCACTCCAAAGAAAAAAAAACAAGAGACGAACGTTCTATTTCATGGCAAGACGGCAACCTAAGAGTCCAGATTGGAACAAGACCATTTCCAACAGCCCTGAAGCATTCTCCGAAAACCGCCATGGAAGTTCTCAAACTTCTAGTTCTTTCGCTGTTTGCAGCCACGGTTGGTCGGAGTCAAGCGGGGTTAATAGGGCTGCAAAGCCTAAGGCCGGGGAGCTCTTTGACAGTTGAGGAAGAAGGTGATTTCTTGGTTTCGCCCAACGGAACTTTCTCCGCTGGATTTTACCGCGTTGGCCGCAATGCATCTTGTTATTCAATATGGTTCACAAAGTCGGCCGATAAAACAGTGGTTTGGATGGCGAATAGAGACAGACCGGTCAGCGTACGAGGATCCAAGCTAACCTTCCACAGAAATGGCAACCTGGTCTTGACTGATGGGGTTGGATCGATTATATGGTCAACCAACACTCTCTCCAACACGGGCTTGGAAGCACGGCTTCTTGAGACCGGAAACTTGGTGCTGCTCAACCAAGAAAAGAAGGTCATCTGGCAGAGTTTTGATTTCCCCACGGATACACTTCTACCGTCACAGAAGTTTGTCAAGAACACAACCTTGGTGTCTATGAGAAGTCAAGGTACATACTTATCTGGATTTTACAACTTCAAATTTGACGATAATAATGTACTATATCTCGTATACAATGGCGCTCTACTTTCAAGTGTTTATTGGCCAAAGACGCACCTAACTGTTTTCGAGAGCGGTAGAACACCTTACAATAGTTCTAGACTAGCAATTCTGGATGAGGCCGGACAATTTATATCGAGTGACAATTTGATGTTCAATGCATCTGATTACGGGGTTGGTCCAAAACGCCGTTTAACAATGGATTATGATGGCATCTTAAGGTTGTACAGTCTAAATGAATCATCCGGGTTTTGGGAACTGTCATGGTTGCCTGATGGTGTCGATGCGTGCTTGGCTCACGGCTTGTGTGGTAAATACGGTGTTTGCACTTACAAACCACAACCTACTTGTGCTTGCCCTCATGGTTTCACCAGAAACGATCCTTCAGATGGGTCGAAAGGCTGCTCGCCAGTGTTCAATTTGAGCCATGATTCAAACAATTCAGAATTCATGGAGCTTCCCAACACAGATTACTATGGATATGACTTGGAAACTTATTCTTCTAAAGTTTCTTTTCAAGAATGCCAGAAATCGTGCCAAAATGAGACAAGATGTAAAGGGTTCGGATATACTCTGGATGGACTTGGACATTGTTACCCTAAAAGTTTACTCCTTAACGGATATAGTATGCCAAACACTCTCCAAATCATGCATATCAAAATTCCGAAAGGTTTTCTGAGCAATGAAGTCCTAAACAGGCCAGTAACATACGATTTGAACTGTTCAGCGGCACAAGTTGTTCTCCACAGTAGTGATGTTGAAGTGGAAAAGGGCAATCAAAATCGGTACATGGATTACCTGATTGGTTTTGTGAGCTCATTTGCGGTAATTGAAGCAATCTGCATTGGCTTGACATGGTGGTACATCTTCCGAAAGCAGGCTAAAGAGGAATTTGTGAACATGGGTTACATAGCATTAGCCATGGGATTCAAGCGCTTCACGTATGCAGAACTAAAAAAAGCAACCAATAATTTCAAGCAGGAGGTAGGAAAAGGAGGCTTTGGAACCGTGTATAAAGGGGTCCTAGACGATGAAAGAGTTGTAGCTGTGAAGAGACTAGATGGTGTCTTGCAAGGAGATGCAGAGTTTTGGGCAGAGGTGAGTGTGATAGGGAATATCAATCACCGAAACTTGGTTAAACTGTGGGGTTTCTGCGCAGACAATCAGCATAAGCTTCTCGTCTATGAGTACCTCGAGAATGGATCATTGGACAAAATCTTGTTCTCAGATGTGGAACTAGGATTGGAGCAGAGATACAAGATTGCGGTAGGCACTGCAAAGGGTTTGTCGTATTTACACGAGGAGTGCCTCGAGTGGGTGCTCCACTGCGATGTAAAGCCTCAAAACATACTGTTAGATGATCAGCTTGAACCTAAAGTGGCAGACTTTGGGATGTCAAAGCTATTCACAGATATCCATGGCATCAAAGACATGCACGGGATGGGATTTTCAAAAGCGCGGGGCACCAGAGGTTATATGGCTCCGGAGTGGATGATGAACCTGAACATTGATGCCAAGGCGGATGTGTACAGCTATGGGATTGTTTTGCTGGAACTGCTGAGTGGAAAGAGCGCTTCGATTCTCATTTCAGCACTTGCCAAAGAGTACAATGAGTGCAACCATCTGGTTCAATATGTGACTGAAAAGATAAAAAAAGAAGGGCTTAAGCAAGTGATGGACTCGAGACTACTGCCTGAATTCGAGTCGAAGAAGCTCGAAAGATTGATGAAAGTTGCCCTATTGTGTGTTCAGGAGGACCGCAGTGCAAGGCCAGCCATGAGTAAGGTTGTCGAGATTCTGCTTGAAAATATTGAGTGAAGATCAATTGAAGGTCACAGAATAACAGAGGCTGAAAGTAATACCAAATATTGTTTTTGTTTGTAGAATTATGTTGCTACCAATAACTTGTAATCAGGGAGTAGGAATCCACCGTTTTAGCTTTCTAAGAATTTGTTTCGAGTTTCGGTGTAATATAATGTTATAAACCTCATAGCCAATTTTTACACATTGAAGTCTAAAATTTCTAGAATATGTGCAGATGAGTCTTATGAACATTCTCCGAACGAGAAGTAAATGTTTTTCTGATTTAAGCTAAAGAGAAGTCTTTTCTCAGTTCGGTTTTAGTGATTAGCTCTACTTGTACTTTTGTATAACTTCTTCACTGCTTGTGCTCATCTGTTGATATGAGCATCCACAGAAGGTTTTAAGTTTTGTTGATTACAGTTATAACAGCCGGGGTTTTAACTACCGCTGGTTTTTAACCGAACCTAATTATGAGATTGTCTTGTTAGCTCTTGCTGCTACTGTTGCTTGTGTAAAAAGTTTACTTTCACTGCATGTTGTAATATAATGAACCTCGTTACTGATATCACAACTGCAATTCTTTTGTGGGAAATATGCATGTTTGAAAAGTATTCAAATTGCAGTTTACTAGTTGCTAAAAATTTTCGTTGTATTAAAAAGTGGAAATTGGTTGAGAATGACAGCCTAACATTCAAGAGTCCTCATACAAAATGGAGGAAATAGTTAGTTGTTGTCACGATGAATAAGTCACTGAAACTCAATACAATATAGCATTATTGTATGGAAGGGAAACCACTGAACGAAGATATCTGATCTAAAAATTTGAATTTTACCCTTATTTCGAAGAAAATTTAGCATAATGGTCCAAAAAATGCCAAAAAATAATTAAAAGAGAAGAAGATTCTGCACAAGTTCATCTCAAGGCAAGAAGAATACCTTATAGTCCAGACTGGCTTAAGACCATCTCCAGGTCTAAAGCGTTTTCCGAAACCTGCCATGGACATCCACAAACTCCTCATTTTTTTGCTGTTTGCAGCTGCAGCTGGTTGGAGCCAAGCGGGGCTGCAAAGCTTAAGACGGGGGAGCTCTTTGAAAGTTAAGGAAGAGAGCCTTTTGTTGGTTTCACCGAACGGAGCTTTCTCCAGTGGATTTTACAAGGTCGGCAAAAGGGCCTTTTGGTATGCAATTTGGTACACGAATTCAATCAATAAAACCGTTGTCTGGATGGCTAACCGAGATAGGCCTGTAAGTGAAACAAGGTCCAGGCTAACCCTCCGAAGAAATGGCAACCTCGTCCTCACTGATGGGGTTGGATCAACCGTGTGGTCAACAAACACTTTTTCTGGTGATGGCATGGAGGTTCGGCTTCTTGAGACCGGAAACTTGGTGCTGATCAGTCAAGCAAAGAGGGTCATCTGGCAGAGTTTTGATTCTCCCACAGATACACTTGTACCATCACAGCAACTTGACTCAAACAAAACCTTGGTGTCAATGGAAAGTCAAGGTACATACTTATCTGGATACTATATATTCAAATTCGACGATTACAATATCTTATATCTCGTCTACCCTAGCCCTCAATTTACGAGTGCTTATTGGCCAAGGCCAGGTCTAAATGTTTTCGACAGTGGCAGAACACCTTACAATAGCTCTAGAGTAGCAATTTTGGATGGGGTTGGACAATTTAGATCAAGTGACAATCTGATGTTTAATGCATCTGATTATGGCATTGGTCCAAAGTGGCGTTTGACTCTGGATTATGACGGCATCTTAAGATCGTACAGCCTAAATGATTCAACGGGGACTTGGAACGTCACATGGTTACCTAATGCTGTTGATACTTGTCAGGTTCATGGCTTGTGTTTTGAATTATAAGTCTATAGCTGATTAGTATTAGTGAAAATAAGATGAGTCTAATTTGTGTATTCACTTTTGTTAGCTGTAATACTCCTCCCTGCACGTTGTGTGCGAGTGTGAGAGAGGCATTAATGAGATGAAGATCCCTCTGTGATTTTGGCAGAGAGAAAGAGCAACCATTTTTTCTACTCTGTGCTTCCTCCTTTCCTTTCTTCTTCTTTGAATTAGTATTATCAGAGGAACAATTTACACTAACATTGTGTGGTGAATACGGAATTTGTATCTACAATCCGCAACCTACTTGTACTTGCCCTCATGGTTTCTCCCTAAGGGATCATTCAAACTGGTCAAAAGGCTGCTCACTTTTGGTCAATTTGTCTCATGATTCAAACAAGTTGGACTTCATGGAGATTCCTAACTCAGATTACTTTGCATATGACTTTGATACCAAAGCTACTGGAATCTCTTATGAAGAATGCAGGGACGCGTGCTTATATGATTTGAGATGCAAAGGATTTGGATATGCTCGGGATGGAAGCGGAGTATGTTACCCCAAAAGTTTTCTCCTAAATGGATTTCATAAGCCCAGTATGTTCATTTCTATGTATATTAAGATTCCGAAAGGTCTGAGCACCAATGAAGCCCTAAAGAAGCTAAAACCATATGAACTGAACTGCTCGGCTGCACTAGTTGCTCTCGATAGTGGTTATCCAAAAGTGGCAAAGAGCAACAAAATTTGGTACACAGAATACCTGATTGGGTTCGTGAGCTCATTTGCGATAATTGAAGCAATCTGCATTGGTTTGACATGGTGGTACATCTTCCGAAAGCAGGCTAAAGATGAATTTGTGAACATGGGTTACATAGCATTAGCCATGGGATTCAAGCGCTTCACATACGCAGAACTAAAAAGAGTGACCAATAATTTCAAGGAGGAGGTGGGAAAAGGTGGCTTTGGAGCAGTGTATAAAGGGGTTCTAGAAGACGAAAGAGTTGTAGCTGTGAAGAGACTAGATGGTGTCTTGCAAGGAGACGCAGAGTTTTGGGGAGAGGTGGGTGTGATAGGGAATATCAATCACCGAAACTTGGTTAAACTGTGGGGTTTCTGCGCAGACAATCAGCATAAGCTTCTTGTCTATGAGTACCTCGAGAATGGATCATTGGACAAAATCTCGTTCTCAGATGTGGAACTAGGATTGGAGCAGAGATACAAGATTGCAGTAGGCACTGCAAAGGGTTTATTTACACGAGGAATGCCTCGAATGGATGCTCCATTGTGATATAAAGCCTCAAAACATACTGTTAGATGATCAGCTTGAGCCTAAAGTGGCAGACTTTGGGATGTCAAAGCTATTCACAGATATCCATGGCATCAAAGACATGGGATGGGATTTTCGAAAGCACGGGGCACCAGAGGTTATATGGCTCCAGAGTGGATGATGAACCTGAACATTGATGCCAAGGCGGATGTGTACAGCTATGGGATTGTTTTGCTGGAACTGCTGAGTGGAAAGAGCGCTTCCATTCTCATTTCAGTGCTTGCCAAAGAGTACAATGAGTGCAACCAACTGGTTCAATATGTGACTGAAAAGATCAACATAGAAGGGCTTGAGGAAGTGATGGACCCGAGACTACTGAGTGAAAACGAAAAGAAGAAGCTCGAAAGACTGATGAAAGTTGCCCTATTGTGTGTTCAAGAGGACCGCAATGCAAGGCCTGCCATGAGTAAGGTTGTTGAGCTTCTACTTGACAATGATCACGAGTCAAGGCCAGATTAAGATCGGAGAATAAATAATTGAAGCTGAATGTATATCAAATATTTATGTTAATGTTCTTCTATCTATGTAGCTTCCTATTAAATTGAAATGATTCCAACATTTCAGCTGAACAAAAGGAATGTGATTCCAACAAGAAGTTGTTTCAAATTTCTGTTTTCTGTTTTATTAGAATGTGCAGAAGGTTTTAAGTTTTTGTCGATTATACTTGTAATAGTCGGCTTTTTAACTACCGATAATCAAAGGATTTGTAGCTCAATTGGTGAAAAGCGTTCTCAATCCTGCAGGCAAGGTCAAGGTCGATTCCTCCTCCCCCTGTATCACCCATGTGCACCTGAGTTCGAATCTCCCTCCCCACTATAATATAATTTAAAATAGAATATCGCCCGTAAAAAAAGAGAAGAGCCTAAGCAATGGACAAAGCAAAGGTAAAAAGCTAGTTGATCTGTTGATGGGCCGTTGTCAACGTTACAGGAAAGTGCAACATTTTCCCGAGAAAACATCGTTCACAATTCGTTTCTCTCTCCATTTGATTCACCAGATTTTGCATGGAATTGGTTCCTGCGAGCAACCCAGTTCCCATTTCTCTGTAATCTTTCTGACAATATGTTTCAGATTACGACAGTGTATGAAAGAACGTCTGGGATCAGTGACATTCTAGGGATTAAACACCCAAGTCTTGGGCTCGGTTTTGTTCTTGGTGATTGGTATGCCTTATTAGTTCGGCCACCCAATTTTATGGTTTTTTTTATTTTTTTTAGAACCATATATTTATATTAAGAGATGCGAGATTGGATAAATCACACAATGAATTCGCCATAATAATTTAGTTCGAACTAACAAGTGGTGAGGAATATCAGTGGACCATAATATTAAGTACATTTTATTACATGGGAGGGTTTCAAATTCTAGTCCCCATCAAGCAGCCAAAAATAAACAAAGCTCTAGGGCTCGTTTTGTATGAACCAATTGGCAATATGGGAAGGTCTCTATTCTCATCAATGTTGGATTCATTCTCAACATGCCTAATTCTCAACATGCTCCCTCACTTGTGGCGTATTTTCAAGCGTAACACGTTGACAATACAACTCTGGTGACGTGGAGCACGTGTGGCTGTTGGATTTCCTCCTCCACCATAAAACCAATTGGTAATATAGGAAGTAGCCCAACTTCTTATAAGCCCATGCAAGGTCCCTTCTGCCATCAATGTGGGACTCATTCTCAACACACCCCAAAATGTGTGATGAATTTTCAAGCCTAACATGTGGACAACAACAATGGGGTGACGTGGAGCGCGTGTGGCAGTTGGGCTTCACACGTGGAATAACCTGTTCTGATACCATGAAGAAAGTTGAGATTCTACCATAAAATCAATTGGCAATATGAAGGGTAACCCAATCTCTTATAAGCACATGCAATGTCTCTCCTCTCATTAATGTGAAATTCATTCTCAACAGATTGAATTAAAATGGATAACTCTTTAAATTCAAGGTATTCTGAAAGCAAAGTGGAATGATTTTTCTTATTAGACAAGAAAAACACTTCTCCCTTCTAATCCTTCCATTTCGTGAAAGATTGGACTGGATAATTCTTCTTGAATAATCATCATCCATCTCCAAGTTGAATAACAAAAAAACAGCAGCCACCAACAATTTTAGCACTCTGTTGTGTTTGACCGCCCACAACCAAAAATTCGAGAATCAGCAGTCTCCGTCTCCACACTAAATGTAACTTCTTTGTTTATTCATAATTTCGTTATCTTAAACCGTTGATTTTAAAGATATTTTTGTTTAATCCGTTCATTGACCAAAAGAATTGATGCGTGCTTAGAAATTAATAATCTTGGTTTAGCTGGCTGCCTGCATTTTTAAAACAAGTAGGGTTTATGGAAACTCAAACTCTCAATAAAACAAAGAGTAATGCTGTGGTGCATATGCTTGCCACCCTGAAATCCTAAAAGTGATGGTGATTATTACGACCGCCATTGATCGCCGTTAGATAAATGCTAATTAATCTATTTTCAACATAAATTTCAAAATTTAAACTCATTTTGATAGTGATCAATGTAGTTCTGAGCATAAATATTTCTGTAATGCTATTTAGACACATAAACTAACCATATTAATGAGACTCTAATACATGTGAGTCCCACATATAATAGTCGCAGAATTCTTTAGAACCACCTTCTAATACAAGTAGTCCTTGCATACAATGATAGAGCTCGCTTCCAATAGAGAGCGTGCCAACAATGCGACTAGTTTGTGCGTCTAAATAACGTTATTGTAAAATATTGATGCATGTTTAGAAATTAAAAAAAAAAAATACTTGATTTAAGTTGTTGAATTCCTCTGTTGGTTTGTTTAGTTAGCTCTAACGTTGCTTTTGGAAAGTCTACTTCAACTACATTGTATTCCATCTCTAGTTTTGTATAAAACCAATTGCGTGTTGGATCATATTTGGTACATTTGAATGTGCAAATTGCAGGTTTCTACATAATTCAATTGCGTTTTAAGTCAACCATAAGATATAGAACTGCCTCCAGAGAAATGGAAACTGGATTGACAACAACCTGCAACATCTTTCACCAAAAGAAAAATAACAACCGTTAACATCAGCTCTTTAATTAATCCATATTTGAAGGTTTATCCCACACAATGGAAGAAGCATATCCCTTCCGTTTACCAAGCGCGTTTGATGTAGCCGCCAGGCATCAGGCATGGCGGCTGAATAATTGAATCTCATAGGCTTGAAAGTGGTTTGATGGAATGAAACTCATTAAAAAACTTTAGAGAAGAATTTTGTTTAGGTTTTTCTATAAAATCTGAAGAAGGTTCTGCATTGGCCTAAAACCATCTACAGGCCATAAGCTTTTTTCCCAAACCAACCATGGAACTTCCCAAGTTTCTTATTCTGTTTTTGTTTGCTGCCACAGTGGCTTGGAGTCAACAGCAATTTCCGGGGCTTCCAAGCTTAAGGCAGGGAAGCTCCTTAACAGTTGAGAAGGAGAGCGACTTGTTGGTTTCACCAAATGGAACTTTCTCAAGTGGATTTTACAAGGTGGGCACTGATGCCTATTGCTATGCAATATGGTTTACCAATTCCGCCAATAAAACAGTTGCATGGATGGCTAACAGAGATGAGCCTGTTAGCGCACGAGGGTCCAAGCTTACCCTCCACAAAGATGGCAACCTTGTCCTGACTGATGGGGTTGGTTCAACTGTATGGTCAACCAGCACTTTCTCTAATGCAGGCGTGGAGGCTCGGCTTCTTGAGACCGGAAACTTGGTGCTGATCAACCAATCAAAGGGGGTCATATGGCAGAGTTTTGACTTTCCGACGGATACAGTTTTGCCATCACAAAGAATTGTCAAGAAAACAATGTTGGTGTCCATGAGAAGCCAAGGTACATATTTATCTGGATACTACAACTTCAAATTTGATGACACAAACGTCCTTTATCTCATCTATAATGGTCCTATCATTTCGAGTGTTTACTGGCCGAGTACAGATGCAACTGTTTTTTATAGCAAAAGAACACCTTATAATAGCTCTAGAATAGCAATTTTGAATGAGGCTGGACAATTCAGATCCAGTGACAATTTGAATTTCAAAGCTTCTGATTATGGAGTTGGCCCAAAGCGCCGTTTAACAATAGATCATGATGGCATTTTGAGATTGTACAGTTTAGATGAATCAACTGGGCTTTGGGAAATCTCATGGTTGCCGAGCACTGTTGAAGCTTGCCAGGTTGATGGCTTGTGTGGTGAATATGGTATTTGCATTTACAACCCACATCCTACTTGTACTTGCCCTTATGGTTTCACCAGAAACAATCCTTCTGACTGGTCTAAAGGCTGCTCGCCTTCGTTCAATTTGTCTACCGATTCAAGCAAATTGGATTTCATGGAACTTCCTTACACAGATTACTATGGACACGACTTGGGGACGTACAGGTTTGGCATTTCATTTGAAGCCTGCAGGAATTCATGCATGAATGATACAAGATGCAGAGGATTCGGATATTCACTGGATGGACAAGGACAGTGTTACCCTAAATCTCTTCTCCTTAATGGATATCGTTCGCCAACTTCACGCATGATCATACATATTAAGGTTCCTAAGGGATTTCTGAGCCCTCATGCGCTCCCAACGAAGGTAGAAACACATGATTTGAACTGTTCAGGTGCACAAGTTGTTTTCAACAGTAACGATCCTGAAGCAGAGAGCAATAGAAACTGGTACATGAAATACCTAATTGGATTTGTAGGTTCTTTTGCAGTAATTGAAGTACTCTGTGTTGGTTTGACGTGGTGGTATCTCTTCCGAAAGCATGCTCATGAGGAGTTGTCCAATATAGCCGGTTACATGGCATTGGCCATGGACTTCAAACGCTTCACCTATGCAGAGCTAACAAGAGCTACCGGTAACTTCAAACAGAAGATAGGGAAAGGGGGCTTCGGAACTGTCTATAAAGGGCTACTGGATGATGGAAGAGTTGTTGCGGTGAAGAGACTAGAAGGCGTCTTGCAAGGAGAGGCGGAGTTCTGGGCAGAGGTGAGCGTGATAGGGAATGTGAACCATAGGAACTTGGTCAAACTATGGGGTTTCTGTGCCGAGAATGATCACAAACTGATGGTTTACGAATACCTGAAGAACGGATCCTTGGAGAAAATCTTGTTTTCGGATGTGGAATTTGGATTGGAGAAGCGATACAATATTGCACTAGGCACTGCAAAGGGTTTGTCATATTTACACGAGGAGTGCCTGGAATGGGTGCTTCACTGTGATGTGAAGCCTCAAAACATACTGTTAGCCGATGATTTGGAACCTCGGGTGGCAGATTTTGGCATGGCAAAGCTATTCAAAGATATCCACGGCATCAGAGACAGTCATGGGGTTGGCTTTTCACGAGTGCGTGGCACCAGAGGTTATGTGGCTCCAGAGTGGATGATGAACCTGAAAATTGATGCGAAGGCTGACGTGTACAGCTATGGGGTTGTGCTGCTGGAACTACTGAGTGGAAGAAGTGCTTCTAGCTTCCTTTCAACTGGTGGCCAATACAATGAATACAACCACTTGGTACATTGGGTGACTGAAATGATCAGAGAAGAAGGGCTTGAGAAAGTAATCGACCCTCGGTTACACCATGAGTTCAACACGAAGCTCAAACGATTGATGAAAGTCGCTATGTCGTGCTTACAAGAAGATCGCAAAGCAAGGCCTGCCATGAGTAAGGTTGTGGAGCTTCTCCTTGAAAATGATGAGTAGTGGCCGGTTGAATAAAGACCAGACACTTTTCAATGTATTAGAGTGTGTACTTCAATTTCTTGTTTTCCACACACCTATTTATTTACGTTTCTTCTATGGTTTATTTATGTTTCTTCAAGCATAGTAACGATCATTGCTCACTCTCGTTTTCCACACACCTATTTATTTATGTCTCTTTTATGGTTTATTCAATTCAAAAGTTAGAAATAAATAGGGTTGTGCATAAAGAGAAAATGAGTATGCGGAAATCACTTTCCCAAAATTAAGTAGCTTCAACCTTTTTCTAGCGCAATGAACTTCATACAAGTAGGTCGAGTTAGTGTGCGACCAAGTTCACATTGATTAAAAGAGAAAAGAGCAAGCCTTTGGACTTTGGTTTTTTGTTTTGGGGGCATATCAATAAATAAGCCAGGTTATATTTGTATTCAATGATTCAATGATTGAAATACAACTCAATCGAGCAATAATTCAATGATTGCTATTACAATTAAGCCGTAAGATTTATGGTTTACGGTTACTTGTCACTCCATGACACATACAAGAACTACTTTGGAAATGGTAATAATATAGGATATGGATTGAGACTTGTAATTATAGCCGAAATCCGATATTTTAACTTTAATGCATCTGAATATAGATCAAGGTTGATCAATTCGATAATACTCAAATTTAGATGACCAATTACTTGAACTTTTATATAACTTAAAATAAACTTATATACATTATGTTATTATTATACAAACATGAAAATTTATAATTAAAAATAAATAATAATAATATAATTAATTAATTAAAAATGAAGTTGATAATGGTATTTGAAAATGGAACTTTAACGAAAAACCACATTTTTACACTAAAAAATCAATCATGATACTATTTATTTTACCCTTTATTTTGTCCTTATCGTTAAAATTCAAAGTTTTCAAACCATTTTCATTAGTTTTCTATTTAAAAGTAGAAAGGTCCGGAATCGTGAATTTGCAGGTTGAGATCACCTCTGGGTTCTAATCCTGGCCCAGGAGGAATTTGGTTTGGTTGGATCCCACAAATCCATTTGAAATTTGAACCCAAAGACCATGATTTGTCATGTAAGAGGGTAAATTGTTTAGGATAATGTTATTCACACATTTATTTTTACTTCTTACATGTCTTTGTTAATTTTTGTTATTGATTTTCTTCAATTTATATTGTCCGATGACCAAATTTTGAAAGAAGTGCGTAAAAAATAAAAACGAATGTTTGAATCAGTTTATCAGCAGCAACCTAAGACCATGACGGGACAAGTCTCTGCAGTTAGATTATATGCAAGTTATGTGCATTAAAAACTAGGCCACATAAATAATCCAATCCAACGCTCTAGAGTTTGCCACAACATATAACAGTAAGTGTTTAAATTTTTTGTAACTACGCTTTTTTGTTGTTGTGATGCTTCGTTGTTTGAACAAGAAGAGGAGTCGTCAGTCGTGGTGCGAGTTTTGCCATGGCAGAAATCTCTTCCAATTCAGCCAAGGGTTTCTTTCTTTCTTCTTCGTCGTTGTGTTTTTATTTTTTTAATTTTTTGTGGTTAATTTAATTTTTGATTAGTGCGTTTTGGCCCTTAATTTCCTTTAATTCTGTAGGGATGGATTGAAATTGCTAGAGTAGAATTATGCAACTGCGTAATTTTTCTCTTGTTTTTTTCATCCATAAAAACCAAATCCAGTTATTTTCTTACTACTCTTGCCTCTGCGCTCTCTCGGTTTGGTTTTCGTATTGTTAGATGGTCTCTCTAGTTCCTTAACCATTCCTTGTAAATTTCAGCGCATCCCGTGCATGGTGATATTGCAAATGCAACTCACAGCAGCATTTACGAGAGGTATGAAGTTGCTTCTCTCATTCTCAGTGCTTGTATTATTATCGTCGTCATTTCCATAAATTGCTACCACGGAACCAGATTTTTGTGCCCTTTTCCATTCATTCTTTCGGTTTACGTTCAGACTTTCCCACAAAAGCCGTTGGAATAGATTTGGACATTATGTGTTTTCACAGGGCGTTCGTGTGTTAGACCCTTGGAATCGTGTACAATACAGGATGGCGGTAAGATAAGCTTTAGCTGAATCAGTTACGTTTGCATCCTACCCATTTTTGTGAATCCACTCTCTCTTGCACAGATGGAGGAGCTTCTTGCTAGCAACATAAACAGCAATCTGACACAGTGAGTTTCCGGTTCCTTTGTGCTTCACTTATCTTGGTTTCTATTTGCTTCATGTGGAATACAACAACTGTTCATTTTAATTCCTTCTTGCTTTTGATATGTGACCTGGAGTGAAGCGAATAAGTTCAAACCACCCTTTGCTTGGAAATTGAGGGAGGAGCATCCAGATTATGTACCTGTAAGGAATTTCACTTCATCAAATATGTTATTTGTTTGTCTCCTCTTATGCACATTCAGTCAGTATAGGTACGGAATACCATGTTTCTAATTTGGACCTCCGTGCAGGTGAGTGTGGAGAAGGATGCAAGGAGTGACATTACTGATATCGAAACAAAGAAGTTCATTTCCCCTTCCTTTTTTGTCTTTGATTATCTTGATTTGTATTGCTACAATGGAATTGAATAGGAATTTCCCCCTTTTCATTTGTGCTTTTGGTATACCACATGTTTCTAAATCCGTCTGTAAAAGAAAAATGAAACAGAACTAAAGGAGCTTTTGGTTCTAGGATCGGTCCTGGTTTGTATCATGGTTTCCACAAATTGGTTGCCTAAGTAGCGAAACCTTCCAGAACCGAGTTTTTTTTTTTGGGTTAAGTGGGCGGGGGTTTAAAACCAACCAAGTGATTTTCATACTCCACATCATCATATATAATTTGCTTCCATAAAGGAAAGCACACTTGTTACTACAACGGTCAAACTCCAAGCTCATTTGGGTCCATAGCTTGTCTTGAATGAAGGGGTTCGTTCTTACGTAGTTTTAACGCTTTTCCCGTGTTTCTGACTGCTGATACCAAGTCCATTGTGATATGCCTCTCAGACTTGCATTGGAAACTTTGATATATATGAGCCTATATATGTTTGTTCGTTTTAAGAACACGGAGCCTCCCGCAGGTTAGCAGAGCTTCAATTCCTAGTTTTACTTAGTATGATATTTATCTTTACCCCATAGAGACATTAGATAGACACAAACTACTTTTTTTTTTTGCCAATGTAAGTTTGAAAATAAACGTTTAAATGTCCTTCGAAAGCAAGGTAAACACGCTTAAGGTTAAATTAATCAAAAGATGATCAAGAATTACAAATAATTAAATACAAACAGATAGCGGAGTGTTGTCAATGAAAATGAGAGTGTGAAAATTTGCCTATTTATTCGCACTCCTCACTTGGCCATCCATTATTTCAATTGATCATTTCTTCAATTACCAAAACCCTAAAGCGTAAAAAATCGATCGCTTTTCGACTTTGCTGAGCGTTTTTTCGTGTCAATATATACTTGAGGCTATTTATTCGCTTCTTTTATGTGTCCATCTCTTCTTAACATTGTTGGACCGAGGGAGGACTTGCGTGTATAAGTGTATCAGAGAATGAGAGAAAGGCTCTATTTTGAACACTGTTCTAAAAAGCCCAGCCTAGCGCCGCCTAGGCGCTAGGCGGCTGGCCACCGCCCCGATTAATGCTAAGGCCACCTAGACTTGCTGAGGCACCGCCTAAACCGCTTAGGCACCCGCCTAGGCCGCCTAGGCACCCGCCTAGACCCGCCTAAACACTCGCCTAGGTCGCAACTCACTTAGACAGAAAATAGATAACTTTCATTTTGCATTTTGTTTTTTTTTTCCAATAAATTGTAAGAGACTTGTTGCATACTTAAATGAACACACATTATATCCTTATTTGACATGTTTTCATTATGTGCCAATACTTCATAATATATATGCATTCTATTTTGTAGTTTATGATGAAATTATATATACTTTAAGTATAAGCAGACACTTATTTACACAAAATATGATTGATTTACTTAAATCCGCCTAGGCCCCGCCTAGCCGCCTAGGCGCTAGGCCCCAGCCCGCCGCCCGACTAGCGCCTAGCGATTTTTAGAACCTTGATTTTGAAGAATTTCATTTCATTTCTTATTTATCCGTCAACCCATCTAAGGACAAAAGAAAAATTAAATACAAATAAATTAGGATTTGACATAAATACCCATGATTTTGTAAATACTTTTTTAGATAATTTAGCCAAAAGTCAATAAAAACTTTATTATAGCCGTATATCAATGACTTATTTTTATTTTGGTCTTAATCAATGATATATTTTTATTAATTATGCATAGGTCAATGACACATAAGCTTTAGGTTATTATAAATAGTTAAAATCTGACTTTTCTATCCTTCACTCTTTCTCTCTCTATAAATGTAATGAGCTTTAAACTATTATAAATAGGGATATAGATCCTATTCGGATTAATTTTGTGGGGATCCTCTGGACCGATGGATCTCAAAAAATGATACAAATCCAACGGCCAAAATCTCTTCTCTTTCCTCTCTTCCCCTTAACTCTTCTCTTTCTCACTCACTTCAAAGCTTTCAACCTTGAACCACAAGTCCCCCACCCCCTTCCAAAAAAAATTCTAGATCAAATTCAACCCAACCTCAAAATCAGCCCAGCATCGCTACAACCCGCCCGACCCACAACCCCCAATTGCAGGCCTAAAATCAACCCCAACACCGCCACATCCCTCAATTGCAGGTCCCTCGACCTTAAAATCTCAGTCGATCTTAACGAAACAACAAAGAGAGGGGTCGTGCAAACCGGTGTCTTTTGGTTGCAGAGATCTTTTTCATAACAATGGAAGAATTATATATAATAAAGTTATAGTAGACAGAGAAACTTGAAAGATGATGAAGAAGAAGAAAGAACAGGAGGGGAAGAGGTTGTGGCCGTTGGATTTCTATCCCTATGGAACAAATCTAGAGAGGATTTGAATCTTGTAAACAGTTAGAACATGTAAATTCTATACTATCACACTCGCCTTTTGTTTACATAGAGGATTTTGCTCAACTTAAAAAAAAATGTAAAATCAGGAGTCGCACGAGGTGTGAAGCATAGGAACGTGTGAGTTATGAAACAAAAACAGAACTGGGAACGCAGGGCCTGAATCCAAGTGTGAAAAGGAAACCTAAATGTAAAAAGGAATGTGTTGGAGGCATGTGAGTGATGGAGAAGACGAAACTAGTAAATAGACATTAAGTTGCAGTGTCTGTGTCTAAATCCAAGTGTAAAAAAATAGAATAAGGAAATAGACACTGCTTTGCAGTGTGTGATCCGTGTTGACTTATCCAAAATATAAAACTAGGAAGAAGGAAGTGTCGGTTGAAATGGGTGCTAGCTGTAGTGACGGATTTTGTAATTTTTTTTGTTTATTTTAAATGCATTTATGTATTACAATACATGATTAACATATTTATAATTAAGATAAATATTGTTGAAATAGTGTTAATATTGTAACTTTTTATTGATTTTATACAAAATTATCCTTTATTTTCTCAATTATGTAAGGAGGGCTTAAAATGTATTTTTCAATAATTTTAGTTGACAAGGGGGGTTGGCCTTCGGCTTTTATAATTAGTAACAGATAGATTTTGATGAGGGTTGAGCATTGACAAGGGGTATGGAGGAATGGGAGTCATTCTCCATTCCTGATCATTCCTCCGTTCACTAGCACTTGGGAATAAAAACAGTGTGTGGGACCCACTTAATATAGGGAATCAGATTCTCCAAACTCTCGGAATTCAATTCTCACATTGAGGTGGTAATTGAATTCCGCGAAATGAAGCCTATCTGGAATCCACCTTTTGTACCAATATTACTCGCATAGTTTTTTTTCTAATTCCGAAACGCTGCTTGCAGTTTTACCTTCCAACTCCTCTGCAACCCCAGACCACCCTCTCAATCTTCTGTCTTTCCCAAATCTACCACCATGAACGGACACAATAATAACCGTACCCACCACACCTATCACAACCCCTCCTAAAACCACCACAAATATAACAGCCACCATATGTAGAATTATCACACCCATCCTCAACTTCAACAATCAAAATTTCAAATTTAGAGAAAATGAAAAGAAAAGAAAAAAAAAAGAACCCATCAGCCAAACATCATACCCACTACGATCGGTAGTAGACGACCCACTCAGGAAGCATATATGAGATCTCTGAACTTCGACCCACTCACCGGCTTTCACAGACGCGTTGGATTGAACAGCGTTGGGAACCATGGCGCGAAGAGCCGCACGGAGGAGAGAGATAGAGGGTTTTAGAAATTGGGGCTAGGGGCGGTGGCTATGGGGGTAAGTGGGGTGGAGGGCAAGGAAAGGCAGGGATGTGGGAGGGCTGTTGCGGATGGGAAAATAAGGCCTTCAGGATGAAAGGGCGGTGTGGGGAAGACAGAAGGGTTTTGGGTACAAAAAGAAACCTCTTTAATTAGTTTCTATATAGATAAATTTTGGTACCTAAAATTAGTTTGATTTTTGTTTTTGAACAATAAATTAGTTTGATTAATTATTATAAAAATAATTTATTTATATAAGGACAATTTAGTAATCAAACTAGTTTTAATTCTGATTCCTATCAATTAGTAAACAACTCATAGTATAAAGTCATCCATCATCTATACTATAGAGAGGAGTTTCGAAAACATGTTCTAACATCCTATCGTCATCCATCGGATAGTCTACCAGTTCATGGTTTTTATAGAAAATACGATATATCAAAATATAGCTCAATATAGGCCAACAATTAATTCCTCACAAAAACAGGAGACGATAATCAACATATTCAATAAACATGCTTATCATAAAATCAATTCGTAAACTCGTAAGACATGCGTTTCAATTATGCAATTAAATTATAAAATCATGACAATTTTAGAAGGGGTCTACTCACAGATACTCTGTAGCAGCAGAGTTGTGCGGAAAAGAATTAAGGAAAACCCCACTAGCAACTTCACCTAAGCACAAAAATGTACGATTTATCAAACTACCCAAACGAAAGAATTCCAGGAAATAGACACCAAAAACTTCAGAACGTCGAAATTGGCCTAAGGGAGATTTTGGGTTTTGGGTCCTAAGGTTTTTGGGTTAAAAGGGTTTAGGGTGAAAAAGGGTGGTTTGGGCTTAAGCCCAAACGCATACACACACACACGGCATAACACACAAACATACACAACACACACACGAACACGCAACACAGCACACGCACGTGCACACATGTGCACCACACACTCTTACACATACACACAACCCACACACACACACGACACATACACACGCACTAAACATACACACACACACACACACACATGCACGGCACGGCCCGCAGGCCAAATAATCAAAAGGGCTGGGTTTAAGGCCCTAGTTAAAAGGAGGTGGCCCAAGGCCCTAATGTATCTTGGGTTTCTAAAAGAAATAACTAAAATTAAAAAGTGTGTGGGCCAGGGTATTGGACTGGTCTAAAATGGGCTAAGGCCCGTGGGTGCTCTGAACGGCCTGAAGGCCTGCTTTGCAAAACGGGAAAGGACGCCGGAGCTGCTACAGCTCCGGCCGATGACGTTCGAGTAAACCAACGTCCAAACCATGTACCAAAATGAAGAGGGAAGAGAGTGGAGTATTTTCATACCCTTGCTTCGCTGTGAACGGCCTTGAGTGTTCGGAAAAACCCTCGAAGGTCACAGGTTCGCCGGAAAGTTTGGGTAAGCCTCCCCCGCTCCGTTCCCGTCTTCAAAACCTTGGAAGAACAATGTAGATTTCAACACACAACGCCCAACAACATCAATGGCGATTTCAAAAGGAATCCAAACTTACCTAGCCGGAAAAATGAAGAAATTCGCCGGAGGTCTTTTCTCTGGATTCCCCGATCTCGTTGCGACGGAGAGAGAGGGAGAGAGATGGCGCAAGGAAGATGATGATGATGATGATGGTCTACAGCAGGAGCTGCATGCAGGTTTGTTTGGTTGGTCACGGTGCAGAGAGAAAGGGAGAGATGAAAGGGTTGAGCGAGAGAGAGAGAGAGAGAGAGAGAGAGAGAGAGAGAGAGAGAGAGAGAAAGAGAGAGAGAGAGAGAGAGTAACAGGAAGAAAAGAGATGTCTGAGAGTCTCGGGAAGAAAGAGAAGAGAACTAGGGAGCTACCACTTGTTCCCCCCCAAACATTTCTTTAATTATGTTGATTTGTATTTGCTAAAGTGGAATGGAATTCCCCCCCCCGGTTTCATGTATGTTTTTGTTAGATATATAGCTTGTCTTAAATTGAAAGCACGAGGAGGGGTTGGCTGGGTTGTTATGTAGCTTTTTCGCTTACCCTGTATTTTTGTGACTGCAGATACCATGTCCTTGGTGATATACCTCTGGGAGACTTTGTTAGTTATATTCGGTTTACGATCGGGAAGCATGGATATGCATGGAAAAAGCCTATGTCTATTTTAAGAACACTGAACCACCCATTGGTGAGCAGAGCTGCAACTATTTTGTGTTGTAGGCCGTCGGCATAACAATGTCCACCATCTTGTTTCCAAATTAACTCAAACTCTTCCAATGTTACAGATACCTCGATGGCTGCAGTCGATGAAAAATAAGGATGAAGACGGATTCCTTCACATCACCTACAGTGGAAAAGAGAGAGGAGGCTGGACCAACTGAAGTGTTCTGAGTCAGTGATCTGACCTTAGTTCTTATAGCTTTATACTGATGCATTGTTAATGGGGATTATGCTCTTTCTTTCGCTGAATCACGACAACCCTATGACACAGTTAAACAACTATATTATGATCGTTTAGTTTTGTTAATGCTGCTGCCTGATAAGGCTGCTCTGCAAAAATACTTGTTTCATGGATAGAAATCCTATGAGATTTAGAAGATCTTTCCTAATAGTGTTTGTGTTACTTAGAGGGAAAGTTAATTTCTTTCTTCCTTACTAGTATAAATAAAGATAGAAGACGGAAGACATGAGGAATATCAATAATAGAATTCCTCAAGCATCTTTTCTTCTTTGGCGATACATTTATACAAAACTTCTACCCCGAGCACATACAATGGAGCCGTAAACAGTCAAGTGAAATCCGACGACTTGGGGCATGGCCATCTCCCATAGTGTGATGTGCGGTGTGTACAAGGCCCGGGAACGAATTCACCAATGTGTGGTCTCTGCCTCCTCCCTAAATTTATACTACAACATCCAGAGTATTTTTCGATTTTGGTTGCCAATCTGTAACATGCAAAACCTACTTTGAAATGGCACCAAGTCTTCTGCCCAATTACTGGATTTTTTTACATAATCCACTTTCAAACACACATTTTTTAATTTAATTTTATTGATTCTATGTATCGTTTTCGGTCACTTGTATTAAGAGTGTCATCAATGATGTTACTTTTGTGTGTCTAAGTAACATTATTCATTCTTAATTAATATCAGTAGTGACTAATAATGAGTTAAACTTGAATATTTTAGGGTTGCCTTTCTTTGATTTTAGCTTCCGGTATTTGGATCTCCCAATATAAGCTAGAGCCAATGTGCTCACTAAGGTCACGTATTAGTGCAAAGTAGAATACCAAAACTTAAGGAAAGTGTGGACGAAAATTGGACGAAGGTCACATATTGTCAAAATGTTTGGAGTTTGAGTGAAAAAGTTTTGTCACATTTTTGCAATATTCCCTAAATTAATGTACATTATCATTTGGTACGTAACCCATAGGTACCACATCCAAATTTATCATACATGACAGGAGATCAGGTGCAAGTTAGACATGTTTTACTTGCTTGGATTTGAGAAATCATGAGTCGAGAATGAAAGAATATGGGATAAACAACTCTACTCTTAGGAGAAAGATTTGCATAGAATGAGTTCACGTCATCGTGGCGCTTCGTGTAAAAGATTAATGACATTGTCTTACTGGATCGGGATAGCACGCAACGATAAACTTGTTCCCTGTAAGTTGCTCTCCTCCCTTAGTGCCCGTTCGATAACCATTTTGTTTTTTGTTTTTACCTTTTCTGCTATGGAAGAGTATACGAGGTAAAGTAAGGATAAAGAAATGTGATGGGAGGGAGGGGAAGAAATGAGAGTGAGATTAAAATAATTTTTAGTTTTTCGGTTTTTAGTTTTTATTTTGTGTATACATTTCTTCTACATCTCCTCCACCATCCTTCATCAACCGTTGTTAACGACTTGAGCTTAGAGTTAAAAGAGAAAAACAAGAGGGAAATAGTAACATGGTACGGTTTCATTTGTTACGTGTGAGTGTTATTGTTGCAGGTTTACTCCCCCATTTTTGGAGGAGAAATTTGTTAAGACAAGTCATCAATTACATGGTTTGTGCATTTTCCTTTATTTCATGAACAAATCAGTTATAAATAGAAAAGTTATTACCCGCAGGATTCGCAGGTAGCAACATAAAAGTGTTGATGTGAGTTGTTAGTCGAACAAACCATAACTTACAGAGACCACCACAATATATGCAGCAAACATTGAGAGCGAGACAGAGAAAGACAAAGGGAGAAGGAGGACGGGAACCAGAAAGCGATGGAGCATGCAGCGCATTCTTCATCTGAAGGGCTAGAGAGTCAATTCCTTCCTCCGCAAAGACCGGTTGGAGGATGGAGAGCCGTCAGATACATTCTCCGTATGTTCATGATCTTAATTTTCTTATCAATTTGGTGGATTAGGTCATTTCTGATGTGTTTTCATTCGTGTTCTTTTTTGTCCAAAGGGAACGAGACTTTCGAGAAGTTGGCTTCCATGGGTTTGATTGCTAATCTGGTGGTGTATCTGCACACAAAGTACCACTTGGACAACGTGGTTTCAGCTAATGTGTTTAATATATGGGCTGGCTCATGAAACATTGCACCATTATTTGGGAAAGTTTTATACTCTTCTTTTCAGCTCGATAGCATCACTTCCGGTAAGAATCTGTAAATTAGCTCACAATAATTTTCGTTGCGTAAATTTTTATAGCCATTCTATGAACAGATCTTGTTTCAATTTGACAGGGAATGGGGACCCTGACCTTAACTGCAGGCATACATAAATTAACTCCGTTTGCCTGCACTGCACAAACTGCGCACTGCCAACAGCCGAGTACTTGGTAGATAGCGATCCTGTATTTGGGTCTCGGATTGCTTGTTGTTGGATCCGGAGGCCTTAGACCATGCAACATTGCCTTTGGAGCTGATCAGTTTGACACCACAACGGAGAAGGGAAGAGCGCAGCTCGATAGCTTTTGCAATTGGTAGTAACCTCTTGTTTACTCTAGCCCTCCTCATCGCTCTCACCGTCGTGGTTTACGTTCAGTCGAGTGTCAGATGGTTTTGGGTTTTGCCATCCCTACTGGCTGCTTTGCTCTCCATTATAATTTTCTTGCTCGGAACTAGGTTGTATGTGCGCTTAAAGCGCCAGGGAAGCATCTTCGCCAACATTATCAAGGTTTTAGTAGCCGCCTGCAGAAAATGTGGTTCGAAATCTAATGTTGGACAAACTTCAGAGCAGTCATACTATGATCCTCCAGTAGGATCAGAGTCAGAGACAGCAACAATAGTGCGCACCAACAAACTCAAGTTCTTTGATAAGGCTGCTATGATCATAGACCCAAGCGAATTGGACAGCCAAGGGAAGCCTAAAAACAGTTGGAAATTATGCAATGTGCAACAAGTAGAGCAACTAAAATCTGTGGTGAGGATTTTGCCTGTTTGGATAACTGGAATTGTTTGTTTCATAGGCATGCAGCAAATGAATTCATTCAGGATTTTTCAAGCGATTCAAGTGAGCAAATCGATTGGCCCCAAATTCCAAATTCCTCCAGCCTGGATGGCCCTAACACCGATGATTGCACTTTCCATATGGATCATAATCTACGAGATCATCTACATTCCTCAAATGCAGAAAAGGAGCAAGAACGAAACCGGAAGATTGACAATGGTGCAGAGGTTTAAGAATGATATTGTGATGTCAGTTCTATGCATGGTTGTGGGTGGACTTACAAAAATGAAGCGCCGTGACTCAGCTTTGGCACACGGGACTCTTGAGTCACCAATAACCGTTGCATTGCTTGTGCCGCAATTCCCCTTATCGGGTTTGATTGAAGCCTTTGCTGCAATTGCCTTGATGGAGCTGCTCACCACTCAATGGCCTCAGAGCATGAGGACTTTCGCCGGAGCGGTTTTCTTCCTCAGCTTGTCTGTCCATTGCAAACTACCTAACCACTATTCTTATTAACGTGGTCAAAAAATTGAGCGGACTGAACGGAAATTCATCATGGTTGGGAGGCAATGAACTTAACAAAAACAGGCTTGATTACTACTATTACACCATAGCTGCCTTCGGGGTCTTAAATTTTGTGTATTTCCATTTCTTCGCGCGCCATTTTCTATCCAATGACGTGGATCAACTGTAACAACCCGTCCCGGAATTTACAGATTAAAAAGGGTATTTTTGTATTTTCACTAAATTTGGGATATTTTTCCTTTTAAAAAATTATTTTTGGATCTTAATTGGTGAGCCCAAAGGGCCCACCCCCTGATATCTGTCCCCGGTCTCCCATGCTCCCTCTCTCATGTCTCTTCCTTTCTCCCCTCACTCCCTCTTCTGCTCTTCGAAGCTCTCCGAGCTCTCTCTTCCTCAAGTCGTTCTCACCCTCTCCCTCTCTAACCGTGAGCAACATTCATACCCACAATCTTATACACACGCACACCCTAGGACCCTCCGAAGCAAGAACTCGAACCCATGATAGGTCCGTGGTGCACCACAGTGGCGGAGACCACTGTTTTCTTCCTCTTTCGTTGAACTCCGGCGAGTTCCTTGAATTTTCGACCTTGGTAAGCTTCATGACTCTCTCTAATTTTCCTATTGATCGATCAAACTCTAGTTAGGACTCATTTTAGGTGCATTGGTGAAGGTATGTTTTAATAGTAGAAATGCATACATGGAAAAGCATGATTTCACAAGTATGTTCTATAAAACGTTTTATGAGATAACATGCTTACTAAGGCTAGTTTGAATTATTACTATTTTTCCTATAACTCATGTTCTTTATAGGATATCTAATGGATGACGATATAATATTTAGAACATGTTTAGAACACCTCTTTATAGTATAGATGATGGATGACTTTATACTATGAAGTTACTTTTCAATATATGTATGTTCAATGGTTTTGTATTTACCTAGTGGTCCTGATTCCGCTACGGGACGAGGGATAGATTTCGGTTTGTCCCAGGCGACGATTGTAGAGTTGGCATAGGGTCTGAAGGGTTTTTCCTCTGGCTATTTAGCACAGGGACGGGGAGCTGGCACGGGGCCTAAATGGATATTTTCCTCTGACTGTTCGCTCAGAGAAGGGGAGCTGGCATAGGGCCTGGAGGGATATTGGACATTCACTAGTGATTATTATATATACAAGTTATGATTTGAGACATTGCATGGCATGCTAGGTTTCGGAAAACCTATTTTTATCATGTTATATGAGTTTTTTCATAAAACCTGGGGGTTAGTACGTTGATAACTGTTTTATTATATGTATATCAAATTGGTCCACTCATGTTTGTTTTGCACCCCCTTCAGGACTTAGAATCGAGGCATACAATCCCAACGTCAAGGCACTTCCGCATCGGCATCTTCGAGTCCTCTCGGTGTAGGACCCATTCTTTTATTCATTCAATTTTATATTAATTCTTTTAGTATTCTAGTTAGTTGTATGCTTTGAACATGTTCCTTTAATGCATTTTCATCATAATTAAATTTATGAGTCTTATTTATTCCTTATTCTCAGCATTTGCATTCAATAAATGGCTTTCGTCACCCTCAGGTGTCGGCCAGCACGTGACCATCTCGATGTCCCGAGGACATCGGGATCGGGGCATGTCATCAACACTTCGAAAAGCCGTCTAACTCTGAATCCTGAGACGATAGAAAAAGGTTGTAGTCTTGTAGACAACAGACATTGTACTATACTCTATACAATGAAAAAGGTTATAGGTGTTCTTACCAAATTGCCAGACATGAAACGAGAGCTTAGCCTTTAGGATGTTTTTCATGCTCCAATATCAAAGAATGTGTAACATGTTTGACGTGTGATAAAATGACTAATGTGAAACACGTGACACAATTGGATTATTGAGAAATTGTAAAATTGAACTGAATGACCAAAGTGAAGCACGAAAACATGATCAGGACCGCTACTGTAATTAACCGTTATAAAATTTTGTATGAAATTACGGGGGTCCCAAAATCAGAGTGGCTTTAGCTACCTAGGCTGCCACCGTAGAAACAACTCATCTCCGTGAGGATGGGCCTGCACTTCATTGAGATACGGCCCCATGTTCTGCCTTGGTCCAACCAGTGTAATTGTGTAAGGCTGCAGAACTAGCTATAACCCCGGGCTTGCATCCTTTGGAGTGAGACCTACAAGACTCCATGAATTTCTTTTACTTTATTAATTGTAATCAACAGTTTGTTGACAGTATTTTTAAAGGAGATGTTAAAGTGCCAAAATCGGTAACAGTAAAAAAAATTCAGTAATAATGTTTTCCAATTGAAAAGAAAAATCTGATGTGATGCGACATGAATTGGCAGCCCTCACCCTTTCTGCCAAAATTGGCAACCCTCATCCTTGCTGCCAAAATTGGCAACACCTTCAAATATTTTACTAATTGATTATTAAAATGCATTTTCTTGATTTATGTTTATTTTTTAAAACTATTTATAATAGTTACCTAAACTATTATACTAGTTTAACTACACTTTTAAAGATGTCAAAGTGCCACATATAATGTCAAATTTAAATTTGACATTTCCTTTGGAGATGCTCTAAGAATCGTGTAGGTCAATTAGTTAAAAATATAGGATGAAGTGCCGATTTATTCCCTAAACTATTATTTCAGTGAAAATTAGGTCCCTGAAATATTTTTTTAGTAAAATAAGTCCCTAAATTCATTAAAAAATTAATAATTTCATCCTTACCATTATGTCCAAAGCTATTTTATCTAATTTTTCGTCGACTTAAGTCACTTGACACACTTTAGAGTGTAATACCGTTATTTTCTCGCCTCCAATTTTTCGTCAACTTAAGCCCTTAACATTTCATATAGGTTGCATGCGGAATACCAATAACATAATTCCTCAAGCCTCTCTTCTTCTTTGGCGATACATTTATACAAAACTTCTAGCTCGAGCACATGCAATGGAGCCGTACACAGTCAAGTGACATCCGACTACTTCGGGCATGGCCAGCTCCTGTAGTGTGATGGGTAGTGTGTACAAGTCTCTTTTCATCAGGTATTGTTTATATTCAATTAAAAAAAAATTACAATGATTTATGACCGCACGATATACAATGAATAGATGTGATTAGAGGATCCCCGAGATTCTCACAAAGAGGATCTGGCGAGGATCCTCGGTGAAATAATAGGGTAGAGTGGCTTTTCGTTAAATTAAATATAGCTAAAGTTCTTTTCATTGAAGATAATGCTAGAGAAATTAAAATTGTAAATAAAATTTTGAAAAACTAAAGGACATGAAAGTTGATGATTGGTTTATTATTTAAGCGTCGATCAATGATGCATTTTTGTTCACTATCTTTAAGGGTATGCTCACCATTCATCTTATAACTTGCCATGTGTCCCACTAACTGACCAAGGTTAACTTTTAATTAATTACTTTATTTTAATTTAAACCATATTTAAAATTAAAAACAAAACATGAAATAATTTAATAAAATCAATATTGTGGGCGCCCCCCGCCCCACCCCCCCACCCCACCCCACCCCACCCCGATCTCTTTAATTAATTACTTTATTTTAATTTAAACCATATTTAAAATTAAAAACAAAACATGAAATAATTTCACAAAACATGAATAGTTTCCACACAAAGCAACTAAAAAGATGTAGTACCTAAGAACCAATAAAGTCAAACTTTGCTTGCTATGTATGGATATGCATACTATAAGAAACATTCATTTGTAGATCATATTGTGTCACCAATATCATAGTTTCAAGTAATCAACCTATTACACAGAAAAGGGAAAGTAAAAAAGTAGAAGACATAATACTTGAACCTCTGGCAGAAGTAGTAAGTTTCTGAAAAAACCCATCAATAAAATTAGCCGCAATAGCAAGGGATCAAGCACATAAGCCCGAGGCTGATGAAACACAGAAATCTCTCACCCACCATCCAGAGGGGGAGACAAATTCGTATCCATCTGTCTTGTCCGTGACAAGCAGAAATCCCTTTTTATTTTCTGCAGCAACTGAACCATATCAAAGGTGTTCTTTTAGGATATCGGTCAATATTGATCAAAAGAAAGCAACTCACTTCACGTTACGCACATTGTTGCTACCTTAAACATTGTCTAGGATTCAATGTGACATCCAGAAAACTTAGTACTACAATGCTAAACTGAAAAGGAAAAGTATAGAAGAATTGAAACCGTTATAATTCCTTACATGATACTGAATGTCGGTTGGTTAGAAGAGCCCAAGAAGCAATTGTTTCTGCTGCTAGCAATCGGTGTCTCCCGGATCTATCTGCCAAAGATAAACACCAAATTAGATGGAAACCCAAAAGAGAAAATTGATGGGGCTAGCCAGTTGTCATTCTAGAGGCGGTCTAGCGGCTCACCACTAATTAACATTGCCAACATTCATTTCTTTTTGTATTTCAATTTGTTACGTTTCCAACGTGGGATTTTAACATTCTCCAGCCCAATAGCATCAATCAACACAATACCACAAACCCAAAACTGTGCATAAAAGAACAAAAATTGATGACTGATTACAAATTTACATGAGGGCAGTAAAAACTAACAATGCAGGTTGATTTGCACATTGTATCATAAATATTCTCACCAGACACTTGTGTACCACTTAAAGCAGGAATTAATGTCTTCCTTGTATCACCCGCTCTTTGCTAGTCCTAGTTTTTTTGCGCATTGTAGTTACAAATTAACATTGCCAAGCAATAAACTGATAAAAGGAAGGGGAAAAATACAACCAAGCCACCTATAGACCAACCAAGCAAAACCAGATGCAAACAAATATACAAATAAGCAAACTTCAAAAGATACAATAGTAAAAAACCAAACACATACAACCACAATATAAGAACATTTTAATGACAGAAAAGAAAACTGACCTTTTGCGTGGAGGCAATGAGAAAATATAGAGAAACAAAAGACTAAAATCAAACAATGATGTATCAGTCTCCAAAATAAATGTACATTATCTTTCAAATTTGATGACAAATTTGCATGCAATAAGTCACATTATCCTTCCTACAACTAATGTACATCCTATATTAGACCACACAACACATGCACCGTAATCACTTCATTGGTGCTCTGCCTCATTTGCAAATGTAGTTTTATCTCCACAGAGTTTCTACATGCATCAGAACATATGTTTTTCTTACTAATTTGATTAGATTATAAATTGTTTCAACTAATTCCTGGAATATCATATCTGTAATATCAAACTATAACAGTTGGATTTTACTGGTAAGTAAAACAATTGTATAATGAACAAACAGTGAAAGAAGAAAGCCAAATAATGACAATGAAAAGAAGAGAATTCAAACATATTGAGAATATTAGTTTCAGAATTTGAGAACAGATTTATTCCATTACCTTCTACCCTCCATCTCCCCTTAGCAACAGACAATAGTCATTAAATTTCATCTTATGGCGTGTGTACTGTGAGCTTGGTGAAGCCATGTGACCCTAATTTCTTTTCTTTTCTTTTCTTTTATGAAAAAATTATACAAATGGTACAGTTGCAACTGTACACGTTTAACCTCGGTGTTTTTCAATTTAAGTTTTACTTCTACCATCTGTTAATTTTCCTATCTAAAATGCTTTGAAAAATAAATCTATAGCTGCTAACGGTCTATATTCTTGATGCTGTCAGACCCTGCAATCTAAAAATTCATGTAAATGCATAGGTTTGGCTGAAGGAGAGGGCATCGAAGAAATCTAGAAATCTTTCCATGGCAAACTTAGTTGTACACCCATGGCGTGTGTGCTGTATGCTAGATGCCCTCTCTTTTAACAACACACAATAACTTATGCAAATGCAAAGAGACTTCAACATGTTTCATTAAAATAAATTTACATTTTGTAGCAAATGCATATGGCGAAATAGTCCATAAGTAATCATACTGGCAACCAAACACAACAGTTCAAAAACTTCAATGGAAATATAAATTGCAGAAAAAAATCTTGAATTTCCAAACCCACAAAATAAAAAATTCAACCAGATTATATGTAAGAAGAAATACCAAGAACTGAGAGCTGCAGGCTACCAAAATGCTCATGATCTTGGTTGTGCTGATGAACTATAAAACTTGAAATCGAAATTACATAGGTAGAAGTTGAGATTCCAATATGAGACAGAACAATCCAAATCAAGCTTACTGAGAGAGAGACCGTGAGAGGGCTGAGAGATCGAGAGAGAGGTAGCTGCTAACTTTACCAAAAAATTTGAAAACGGTGGAATTTTTCATATGAAGATAAGGCGCCTAATATGAAATCGAGCACGAAAATAAAATTAAAATTTTTGGGGCAGGTAAAAAACTAATCATTGATTAATTAAGACAAATGACTGAAATTGTCAACTTTTCAAATTACGTATCCTTAGTTAAAAAAGCACACACCTTAAAAGGCTCATTATCTGTTCTGAAGCTAATGCCTGGAACAAACTTCAGCCAAACTGGAAACCCCCTAAAGAAAATAGAAACATTCAAAAAGAAATTCATTGATGAAACAAAAAACTGCCGAGGAAAATGATCATTCCCAAAATTCCATTCTAAACAAATATATGGACCAATCTTAAGATGAATATAGAGCCCTGCCTTGTAAACCATCTTTGAGCCAACCAATTACACAAATCTAAATAAGAGATGGCCGAAAAGGAATATGGAAAAAAAAAATGTGCGTATGAGTTATGCATCTTGCTTGAATGCTATCTATCAATGGTAATTCCCAAATCCAAACAAAAACCAAATCAAAACCCCAAAGCCAAACAGGGCAATTACCAAAATCCTATCTTTAATACATTCTCAATTGAATATTAACTCTATTCAAGTAAGTAATCCATATTTAAATCAATTAGGGATAATTACTCTATTATCTCAAGATACTATTTTCTATTTAATATCTTGAGAATATTTCTCCATAAAATCTTGGCCAATAGGATGCCGCCATGTGTAGAGCAAAACCTTAACACCATGGCCGGCCAATTCCCTATATATACCCCATATTTTACCAAATTTCAGTAAGCTTTTACAACCCTAAAAGCCTTAAACACTTTACTCTTTTCAGAGAAACTAACTTAGGCATCGAAGATCCATTGGCCTAACCCCCCTCAACCTTGTGGGCGCGTGAGGCTTATGTCCTTCATCAAAGGTGTTCATTGTTTTGCAGAAGCATTTTCGTCAAAGCTAGAGACAATGGAAATTTTCATCGACAAATTGGTGCTTTCATTGAGAGATGATTCAAATACTCGAAGAAGCTTCTTGCATTTGGTTTCTTGAATTTTCTGTTACGTTGAATTTCTCACACGTCGTATCAATTAATTTTTCCTAGAAAAGTTTCTTGATCAATCCCTGGAGAAAGGATACAATGGTAGGAAATTCGGAAACCATAACGAACGGAACTCTGTACGTACAAGGATTTGGACCAGAGAGTGGAGACGAGGACATAATCCCACGATGACGATCCTCACGGCTCAACATGACGGCAGGATGAGCCCCACCGCCTCGAAGCCTCACCATCACCGCCACTGTGACCCAGCAGCCATGGCAGGGCCACCAGGCCACGGCCTAATGAGCAGTGTCGTATCCCTTGCAGCGCCCTAATCCACAAAACCTTGGGCAGGAGGCCCAGGTCCATTCCATGGCCCATAGGTAGGCTACCTAAGCCTTCTAAGCTACCAACCGAGCCAAGGAGGCCCAAGCCCCCAGTTAGGCAACCTAAGCTGCAACAGCTGGAGCCTAGCCAGCAGCCCAAACGGCCACGGCCTAAGTTCAGGACTAGGCCCAGATCGCTACAGAGGCAGCTTGAGCCCATTTGGTTGCCAGCCAGGCCCAAGCTTGCGAGGAGCATGTCGCGGCCTAGCACGCAGCGCAGGCCCAGTGTTAGCCAGCCCATGCCAGACCGCAGTGCGTTCCCACGAAAGCTCCGACCACCCAAGCGAATTGGCTCGCTCTGCGACCCGTTCTGGGGACCCGGCCCATGGCCCATTTCGGTGAGCCGGCCCACGGTCCATCTTTTTCAATTTGACAGCAGTGCTGCAACTCAAAATTCTAGACTCCGGTGAATAAAACCATGGAGTCTATACCTACTAAGATACAAATTATTATTTTGCACAATAATTTATCCCATCCATTTCTTCTTAGAGCTCCGTCTATGGTTTTGGGTGGTTCTCTGAAGTACTTCACGAGCGTTTCTTCCGATCTTCGGCTCCGGTCTCTATATAGATCCACCTCTGGTTTTGCAGTCTACCCAAGAAATAATTTGTACGAGAGTTAGAGTGTGGGCTAAGATTTTTATGGTCCTCGTCCGGCATGGTGTTGGTTGACTTGTTATCCCCTTCTGAATTACGTTTTCACCTATTCGAAGGATTGAATAAGCGTATTGGACCATGAAAATGCTCAAGATGAAGAAAATAAGCAAGACGAGGATGAAGATGAAGATGCTGCTTTGACACAATCATTTAGGTCATTGGCCGTATGTCATTCCACTTAAGTATTATGATACGCGATGAAGTGATTTATGCTCCAAGAACACTAGAAAATTTCTCTTATCCAGCTGATCGACTGTTATATATTTTTGAGAACAGAACAAGTTGACATGCACATGACCTTGTGTGTCATGTTGAGAAATTTTATACATAACATTACATTATTAGATCGAAATGCGACGTAACAGTAAATATATATTTCATGTATAAGTTGTTGGAAGAGAAAAACTTTTACTTAAGGTACACTCTCGTTGCCTCTAAAAAGAATGAAAGCATGCTTAGTCTCTCTTATCCCGTCTCTGTATTTGGTGGCATAAAAGGGGGTGGTGACAGCTAAAGATGTTGCTCATATATAATGAGGGGAAATATTGGAATACACCGGTATACTAGGAGAGAAAATAAAGAAAACAACATTCGTGTCTAAATATTTCTCATATGTGGTTGACCGTGCTATAAAGACTAGAATTGAGGCATCCATAAGAAATGTTGATCAAAGGAAGAACGTGCAGACTTTGCACGTTTGGGGTGCCTTTATTTCTATAACATACTCTTATTGTGCAGAAGTTTTATCCAAATTTCGTGAAAACTTGTGGATATATGTGAGAACTTGGATCAAATTCAAACATATAATTGGGGTTGTTCTGCCGGATTAGTCGCTCAAGCCCTTTAGTCTCTACCTCGACCCGATGAAAAAAATGGGATCAAGCCCTTTTAACTCAGTGGTAGAGTACGTAACGCATTGGTAAGGCGTAAGTCATCAGTTCAAATCCGATAAGGGGCTTTGATTTTTTCATAAATCATAAAAACTCCGACAATAGTATTCATGTTTGAAGTGCGAATAAGATATTGTTAATCTTTGTAATAAAGATTTTTTAAAAAAAAGTAACAAACCGTATAATTTAATATTTTAATATATAATCAAAATTATAACATTATAATTAATTATACTATGGTTATAAATTTGCTATTTTAATAAATTAAATATATTATTAATTATTAATGTAATATTAATTATTAAATAAATATTATAATTACCATAAATATTATAATGAAAGGAAGGATAAGTCGTGATTGCTGAGTGTTTGAACAAAACGCTTGTACATGCGAATTAGCCACATTTGGCAACAAGTTGTGTTCCGGCTTTGCTGGTAAGTTTCTCAAAATGTATTTTATTTTTTTTTGTTCCTTAGTTTAAAAGTTTTATAGCTGCTGATTCTGATGCATTATACTACTATTCATATTTCTTAGTTTTGGTTCGGTGGATTGGGTCTTGGGCCTCTTGGCCTTGCAACTATTACATCCCGAGTTCGAATTACATACGAGTTCGAATCTCACCCCTCCCATTATATTATATTTACAATATATTAGTTTCAAAAAATGGTACAATGAATTAAATGTATTAAAAAAAATTAATTGTTGAAATCTTGTCAACAAATATATAAGTAAATATATATTTTTTAGTACATCGATATTTTTACGTTAGGGGGAGGGGGAGTTCAGCTAAGACACATAATGGGCAGCCTAGTTTGGAATCAAATTCGCCATCCACGAGATTCGAACATAAGACCTCTCACTTCTAAGTGAAGAGGAATACCACCATATTGTAGTACTGAGTGGAATATATCTACTTGTATTTAATTTGTATTTATAAATAAAACTAAATGTAAATAATGATTATGTTCTTTTTTTTTCTTTAAAAGAAACATTAATTAAACAAATTCTTCATATCTTAACAAGAATAAATATATGAGTTGATCTTGTACACTCAAGTTTCGTCTCTAAGCACATTTTTTTTCTCTGGACACCCATTTTATTGTTGAATGATATTGCCACATTAGAGTGCCATGTCAGCAAGAGTTAGTTGAAAGGTTGTTAGATTGATAGAATTGGTTATCTCTATTACGCTAGTTATATTTGTTAGCAGGAGCTAAGCTTTGTACTCTATCTACATGAATGATGAACCATATTTTAATTCATTTTCTTCTCTGTTTTGCTCTCTCCCTTCTTGCAACTTCATTTTCTTTTGACTTCTGTTTGCTCTCTAGCTCTTCATCTTCTCAATTCTTCATTGTTCTTTAATTTTTCCAATGTGGTTAATATTTACTCTCATACATTTTTTTGGACACCCAAAATAATTTACTAAACTTCCAATATTGCTACTCTATCAAGCTTCCAAATGTTCCAACGAGATGTGAACATGTTGAGTTGAAATGCAACTGCAGACGTAGGTGAAGATCTTTAACATTCCGAGGTAGCAGCCTTGATACTCTCAATTCTCTATAAATGAAGGAAAAGAGCCAAGGGAAGAGAACAACAACACACTAACAAGAAGAAGAAAGATGTTCTCTCGATCCTTCCCAGACCACTCTTCTCATTCTCCATTTATTTTACATTATGTAAAGGCTTTTGCCATCTTTCATAATTTTAGAAAACCATTTCTTCAACTTAAATGAGCACCTGTATTAATTTGATTAGTGATCCTATTTTACCGTTTTCCTTTCCTATTTTAATCTAGTTTTGTAATATAAGTAATGGTTACGAAAAATATATATCATTTCTTTCACTTGTATTATGATATGCGGGGTACTGTTTGAATACTTGGTACTTGAAAAAATGTCTCGTCTAACGATAAGTGTTTATATTTTCTATTAGATATTTACGGTAACGACGTAATGAGCCTCACAAGCCGTCTCTCCAGAGAAATATTTTTAGTGCTGAGTATTCAACACTACCAGAAATTAGGGCTTGCCCTACAAAATTTTGTCAACCTCTCCCAATAGTATTCGCACACGCCAATGAAGCAGCTGACACCTTCAATAACGAAATAGCAATAAAATTAAAGAAATTGGAAAATAAAAATAAGGAAAACAAGCTTAACTATAACAACAAGATTGAAAAAAGCGAATTTTAACCCAAAAAAAAATTCTAAAAAAGATGTACTTTGTCTTAAAAGTTAAAACCTAATTCCAAGAAACTGACATCAATATATACGAAGAAACCAAAGAAATTATAGACGTTAACCCTCATTTAGATTACTAATAGTTTTTACTAATAGTTGGAAAGCATATCATTTGTATGATCATTCAAAGTAACAAATAATTAAATTTCATCCAATCACTCCAACGAACAACATAAATAAAACTAATACTAGCATCGGAAAGTGCTTCTAGTGCCAAAACAAGTAATACTAATAAAAGGCTGCACCATGCTTCTTACATTTTCATTACTATTAATTCAATAATGTGTTTAAAAAAAGAAGTTCTTTTTTCATTGTTGTTCGTCGTTAATAAGCGCAAATTTGTTATAATAATTTCGGGTCCTTCTTTATCTTTACCCCATAGAGACATTGGATAGACACAAACTACTTTTTTTTGCCAATGTAAGTTTGAAAATTAACGTTTAAATGTCCTTCCAAAGCAAGGTAAACACGCTTAGGGTTAAATTAATCAAAAGATGATCAAGGATTACAAATAATTAAATACAAACAGATAGCGAAGTGTTGTCAATGAAAATGAGAATGTGAAAATCAGCCTATTTATTTGCACTCCTCACTTGCCCGTCCATTATTTCAATTGATCATTTCTTCAATTACCAAAACCCTAAAGCGTAAGAAATAGATCCCTTTTCGACTTTGGTGAGCGTTTTTCGTGTCAATATATACTTGAGGCTATTTATTCGCTTCTTTAATGTGTCCATCTCTTCTTAACATTGTTGGACCGAGGGAGTTGCGTGTATAAGTGTATCAGAGAATGAGAGAAGGGCTTTACTTTGAAGAATTTCATTTCATTTCTTATTTATCCGTCAGTCCATCTAAGGACAAAAGAAAAATTAAATACAAATAAATTGGGATTTGACATAAATACCCATAATTTCGTAAATACTTTTTTTAGGTAATTTAGCCAAAAGTCAATAAAAACTTTACTATAGCCGTATATCAATGACTTATTTTTGTTTTGGACTTAATCAATGATATATTTTTATTAATTAGACATAAGTCAATGATGTATGCCACATAGGCTTTAAGTCATTATAAATAGTTAGAATTTGACTCTTCTATCCTTCTCTTTTTCTCTCTCTATAAATGTCATGAGCTTTAAGCTATTATAAATAGGGATTTCGATCCTATTCGGATTAATTTTGTGAGGATCCTTTGGACCAATGGATCTCAAAAATTGATACAAATTGAACGGCCAAAATCTCTTCTCTTTCCTCTCTTCCCCTCAACTCTTCTATTTCTCACTCACTTCAAAGCTCTCAACCTCGAACCACAAGTCCCCCACCCCGCTCCCTCCAACAAAATTCCAGATCAAATTCAACCCCACCTCAAAATCAGCCCAGAACTGCTACAACCCACCCGACCCACAACCCCCAATTGCAGGTCATTCGCCTTACCCTCCCCAAATCAGCTCCTATACTGCCACATCCCTCAATTGCAGGTCCCTCGACCTTAAATCTTAGCCGATCTTAATGAAACAACAAAGAGAGGGATTGTGCAAATTGCAGGTCCCCCAATTTTAGTTCCGAGTATTCAACACTACCAAAAATTTGGGCTTGCCCTACCAAATTTTGTCAACCTCTCCCAATAGTATTCGCACATGCCAATGAAGCAGCTGACACCTTCAATAATGAAATATCAATAACGAAATAGCGAATTTTAACCCCAAAATTAAAACCTAATTGCAAGAAACTGACACCCATATATACGAACTTATAACAATATGAAACCAAAGAAATTATAGACGTTAAATTGCTATCCAATTTCCTCAAGTACTTACCGTTGAGAACTTGTAGAGTTGGAGCATCTGCAGTCTCAATCTAATGTTTTAGCTTATGGTTGTATTTCGATTTTGTTCTAAGGGTCTTTAGGTCTGTTTTTCCTGGTTTTCTGATATATTTGAAAGATATTTTGAAAATTGACATTTGTGAAATTAGGGACTATAAACGATAAAAACTCATTCGGTGTATTAAGTGATATTATTGTTATAGTCTAATTATACAATGGACGCCATTCTGAGCATCCCTTAAAGTATGAGAAGCATTGATGATCGCATCATATGGCGCTTCGAAAGGAATGGCAAGTTCTCGGTACGAAGTGTTTATCACCTTGCAAGAAAGGATGTGGATGTAATGGGCACGGAAAGGATGTGGATGTAATGGGCACGGAGACGAGCTGTTCAGGTTCGAATAGTCGAGAGAAAGTTCTATGGAGGAAACTACGGAACGCATGTGTCCCTGATAAGGTGAAAATTTGTGCATGGAGGGGCTGTTTGGATGCACTTCCAACTCGTACGAAGGTAATGAAAAGAAGAAATGTTCATCAAGATATATGAGTGTTTGTTTTGTGGTGGACAACCAGAAACTATCGAGCATGTATTGAGGGACTGCTCTATGGATGCGGCAATATGGTTTTCAAGCCTGGGGTTGCGTGTCAGTAATTGTGCAGATTGAGTTTGCAGGATTGGGTTTCTCAGTTAGCACATACATTCTCAAAACAAACTTTCGAAATGGCTTGGTTATATTTATTGAGAAATGATTTCATTTCATTGAATAATGATAAGTTACAACAAGTATTTATACTTACAATACAAGGAAGCCAAAATACAATAAAGGAAAGGTTAAAACAGAATTACTAAAATAACCTTCCTAGCTAACTTTGAACTGTTTTTTATTCTTATTACCATTTATCTTGTGTAATATTCTCTTCAATATTATGGAGTACATGGAAAATAAGGAATGATTTACTATGGAAAGGGATTCAAGTGGCACCAAGGGAGGTTGTGATGCTTGCTGAGGGGTGGCTGACAGCATATCAAATGTGGCACTCGCCCCAGAAATCGACGCAAGGTGTTTCAAAACAAAGGTGGACTATGCCAAGCTCGGGCTGGGTTAAATGTAACTTTGATGGGGCATGGGAGGAGCGGTCGAGAAGATGAGGAACAGGTGTGGTTGTTAGAGATAATTCTGGGGAATTTGTGGCTGGCCTGTCTGGACCGATCGAGTGTCGCATGGCCGCTGCAAGCTGAGCTTCTGGTGGCAAGGAAAGCGGTCGTGTTCATCCAAGAGCCTTACCCAGGAGGCGTCGCTGTAAATTTTTGAGGGAGATTCGAGTGTCACGGTGGGTGCTGTGCAGCGGCATGAGGATGATTGCTCCTTGCTGGGGCCTATTATCAATGAAGTGCGAAGCTTACTCCATGCCTTCACCGAGCCAAAGTTGAATTACGAGGTGTCGTGGTTCGAGGAACCACCGGACATAATCATGGACATCTTTACATCTTTACTTGGAAGATAATTCCAATTGGTGTGGCTAAATCTATTTGTATTTCATTGGGGATAGTCAACTTTTTAGTTATTTTGTGCGCGACGCTTTTTTTTACTCCACCCAACCAGACTCCTTGGTTGCTAAGCTGTTTAAAGCTAGATACCATCCGGATCATCTTTTGGGATGCGACTAACCCATCTCATAGCTTCTATTATTGGATAAGTATACTTAAGGCGCTTGGGGAGAGGGGGCGGGCTGTTTTGTAGGCGGAATAGTGGACAATGGAGAGACGATACGGGTATGGCATGATATAGGTGGCTTCCGCGAAATGCATTCAAAGTGTTATCACTGGCACCATTCTCTCGTGAACATATGAGGGTTCAGGAACTTCTTGGTCCGGTAAGCAAATCTTGGCGGCTCCAGGTGTTATTAGATTTATTTTCGGAGGAAGAGGTGAAACTTATACGTAGTATGCCTAGCTATTAGTTTTCTTCTGCCGGCAGATAGATTGATATGGCATTTTCATGAGCGTAGAATCTTCACGGTTAATAGTAGGTATAATGTTGCTAATCCACCAACCAGACTCCTTGGTTGCTAAGCTATTTAAAGCTACATACTATCCCAAATCATCTTTTTTGGATGCGACCAACCCATCTTATAGCTACTGTTGTAGGATTAGTATACTCAACGCATAAAAAACTAGAACATATATACGTTAAATGTAAGAGTGATGCTAGGGAGACTAAATTTATAGACAAAATTTGTAAACTAAATAACATAAAAGTTCACGATTGGATTATTACTTAACTGTTGATAAACGTGATCATTTCCTATTGGTGACACATCATTTCTTCTTAAGTAATAATCCAATCATGAACTTTTATGATTGGACGCTTAAACGTGACTTCAACCAAGCCATCCACGAAGATGCATCCTCGTCTTTGGCTGCTTCCAAGTTCAGATCCATCCTGGAATCCTTCAAGAAGCGTCGCCAACATTTAATTATTGGTTGAGTTCATACTCGCGCAGCAGGTTGGATCCTCCTTCCCAATAACCTGCTCACGTACCAACTGCAGTTCAAGTAAAAACAACGGCCCAGAAAGCAACATGCACGTCACTTTATTCTTTGATGGCACAACGTCTCTCAACATGCATGGTGGCTTTAATTGAACAAGTCCATGCATGAACTTAAGACAAGTCGGTCTAGCTAGTGCGCCACATTGAATTTTAACAATCTGAACTTTGAAGAGTGCTCAAATGCTACCTATAAAGTATAAACATAAAAATGATCCATAGTATAAAATTTCAAAGTCCAAAAAATAGAAAAACGTATACAAAAACTACTTTGCAAATGGTAACTTAGTCTTTGCTCAATTACTCGGTTATATTACATGATTCAATTTCAAGCTCACATTTTAGAATTTTTTATATTAATCTATGAATCATTTTTAGTCATATCACTCGTATATATATAAGTTTTTTATTTATTAATTATGTGTTTCATTTTTGGTCATATAGCGTACATATATGTGTCCATTGAATAGCATTCCCGTGTCCATTTGGTCTCCAAAACCGTTGTAGTTTCTTCTTCTTATTGTAATGCACATGTGTTGATGCAATTAATTAGCTTCTTGCTCCAATATTGGAATTACTATACATCCGAAAAGCTCGTTTTCCACCTCTTTTTCATGTAACTCTGGTATTAAATGCTTATAAAGTAACACAATAGAATTTAGTGCATTTAACCGGATGAGATAAATTATTGTGAAAAATAATAATTAGTATCCTAGTAGGTATAGCCACCAAGGTTTCATTCGTCGGAGTTTGGAATTTTGAGTTGTAGCATTGCCGCCAAAACGAAGAAGATGGGTTGTGTTTAGGGGTGGGCAAACGGGTACTGGACCAGTAGGTCGGGACGGGTCCAAGAGGTTCGGGGCGAGTTAGGGGCGGGTCAACGTAAATAGCGGGGCCGAGTCCAAATATTTCAGGACACGGGCCCTCGGCCCGAACAGTATCAACACTCCAACTTACACTACAAGAAAACATGGCTTAGGTGGCGATATACATTCGTCACATAAACAAGAAAATTCGTCACATTTGACCGTATGTGACGAAATTATAGCGTCACCTATACAGCGTCACCTATAGTCCATGTGGCAAATTTTATTTTCGCCACATTTTTTCAGTATACGTGACACAACATTCATCACTTAATAACAATATGTGTGACGAATTATACATCACAAATTAACCATATGTGTGACAAATTATATGTCACTGAATAACAATATGTGTGATGAATTATACATCACAAAATACAAAATTTTGTGACCTATTTTTTCGTCTCGTATCAAGTTTATAAGTGATGATTTTGTAGTCACCCAATATGATACCAGATGATATAGTTTACACTAAGTGATGTTGAAAAGGTCACATATTCCTTTGATATGTGGCGCAACTTACATCACATATGTTTAAATCAAATACTTTTTTAGAAATATATTAACAACGAACTAATTGTTTTTCTTGTTTTGTAATCTAGAATTGCAGTTCATAACAATTATAAGGTAATACTTCACATTTTCGTTAATCAACAATTAAAACACATAAGTCGAATACATTCACCAAATGTACATCCCAAAAATTAAAGTCATGGTCACCTATCTCAAAAGAGAAGTTTAAAACAGCTTGAGATGCCTAACAAAAGACAGCTTGAGGTCCCTAACAAATGACAGCTTGAGGTACCAACAAAAGAGAAGTCTAAGCCAGAATAATCAAGAGTAGTAACACCTATATATAGACATCTTGGGTACTAACAAATGACAAGTCCAAGGCACATTTAGGTACTAATTAACAAAAGAGGTGCTCCATGTGCTAACAAAAGAGGTGTACCATGTGCATACTTGAAACTAACCGCAAAATACACAATATGGACATCATTCCTCTTCCAAATCACCTTTTTCCAACTCAGGATAAGTATTTTCACCCTTTGAAATATCACCATCAGATTCTATAGAGTTGTTGGTCTTTTCTTGACTTGCAGCAAAAAATGCCTTGATTTTTGTGAACAGATTTTCATCATCATTACGTAAATCCAATTGAGCTCTCAATTGTTCATTCTCTTGTTGCAATTTGAGGAAACTATCTGACAAAAGCTTGATCTTAGATCTCATATCAGTTAACTTGGAACTTGATGCCATAGAAGAAATTCAACCAGAGGTATCCGTATGAGGAAAAACACCTACACCATTAACTAATTTTCCCTTCCTCCCGAGGTTTTCAGCCATGATTCCTAACTCATCATTCAATGGCACATGTACGGAATATAATGGTGTACCCTCAGTTGCTTCTTGGGTCAACTTTTCCCTCATTTCATCCTTCATTTTCTTCATGTTATCCTTTCATAATTAAATAGAAACAATTCAGTTTCTTTCACTCCAAACATTTCAGCTATAATATGCTTAAGAAAATAGAACTTGACCACTTGTATGTTATCCTTATCTGATGCAGAAGCAAATCACCATGCAAAACCTGTATGTAAACATGATTTGTAGTTTCTATTTGACTATGGATTAAATTGGACTAGGCACATACAATGTTTTTCTTAACAAGTAACAAACGCAAAGTTAGCACAAGATATATTGGTGGGACAAACAAGTAGTATCGTGTCAATTTTGCATGTTCACTCCAACTGTGTTTCTTAAGTTGTATCTTGTCAATTGTAAAAGTTTAATCTTCAGTGCATTTGAAATGACAAAAAATGAGTGGCCCATGAATGACTTACACATTTGTCTCGAGCAACATCATTGATCAAAGAGCACCCCAATTGTCAATGACTGATAATGAATCTCATTTCTGTTTAATAATGAAGATATAAACGTGAGAGTGCATAATGAGTATTATAAGCACTTTAGTTTCATTACCTTGTGAGATGTCGTAGCATGTTGGATGAATGGCCTTGCTCCTCCCTTGTGGTGATCCTATTATTAGAATTTTGCTTTGAAAGCTCCTACATTACACAAGTGGTACATGACAAGCAAAAGAAGAGTTAGTATCGTAAAGGTGTACAATTTGGGAAGCTCCTACCTCCCAGACTTAAACATATTCATATATTTGAGTTGTACATATTTGTTCAAATGCAATAGAATACCACTATCTAACATCTTCTCCAATCAATTAGAATCTAATTTTCATAAACACTATATCCAATAATTTTTGCTCTTGTTCTCTTGTAGCTATTCTCAAATTTTACCAACCTGAAATGTAGAACTAAGAGCAATGAATGGCCTAATGTAACAAATACTACAATTGGTACTCATGAGCAACCCGTCCTTTTTAAGGGACCAGTAGATGTAAATGCCATATTTACAATCCATTGTTTTGGGTTCCTAATTTATATTAATTGCAACAAATGGATCAACAATCATATACTCAGATCATCTTGTCTTAAATGCAAACAAGCTCTGCATTCGACTATGCCTAATACCAATAAAATACATGTAAAAGCTTGTGAATAAGCAGAGCTTATTTATCAGTGAAGAAACTCTGCATTATATACATGTAAAAGCAGAGCTTATATATATATATATATATATATATATATATATATATATATATATAAAAGACGGAATACCCATCTTTGATGAAATCATTGGACAAGGTGTCCCAGACGCAGTAAACACATTACTTTTCACAATCATCGAACATTTCATAGGAACTCCCAGTAATATCACTTCCAGAATTCATGATCAACTTAGCAATCTGAGATGTCCTACTTTGAGCGATTTTAGATGGTACAAAGATGTGTTCATGTCTAGAGTCATGCTCAGAGAAGACAGTAATCAGCCATTTTGGAAAGAAAAATTCATCAATGGATTACCAAATCTTTTTGCCCACAAAATCAGAACTGTGTTAGTAAATGATGAAGGTATCATACCATATCATACCCTTACTTATGGAAATATAGTTAATATTATCCAGAAGGAAGGATTGAAAATGTGTATAGATATGAAAATTTCAAAACAAGCCAACAAAGATAAATCCATAGCCAAATATGAATTAGGAACGTTCTGTGAACAATATGGATTACCTTCTGTTGCTCCATCCAACAAAAGAGAAAATCACAAGTCTATCACAAATATCCCAATAGATACTTAGGTAGGCCCAAATACAACAAATACAAATCCAAAAACAAAAATTTTGAAACCAACAAATTCTACGAAAAATCAAAATACAACAAGTGGAAAGGAAAGAGAAAATCCTCTGGAAAATTCCACTCCAAAAACAAAGAACAAAAAGGAAATTGCTACAAGTGTGGCAAATACGGCCATTACGCCAAAGACTGTCGTGTTAAGAAAACAATTAATCAACTGAAGATCTCTGAAGAAGAGAAAAAACAGTTAATCCAAATCCTTGAAATTCAAGACACCGACAATAGTCAATCCGAAAATGAATCACAATCATCTTCTTCAAATTCTTCAAAAGACTTCTCATCTCCTGAGATTACATTAGGATGTACTGACGCCTGTTGTAAGAAAATCTCAGTTCTCAACAAACAAGAAGAACAAGAAAATCTTCTTATCGAATTAATCAGTAAAGTCGATGACCTAGAATTAAAAGCTTTCTATCTCAAGAAACTAAAGAAATTAGTTTCTTCTGACAAATCTGGCACTAGCCAACCAAAAACAACAAAAATCTCTCTTAGCACAACCTTGGAAAGGTTCAATAAGACTAAGAAAGAAATTACTATCAAAGATCTCAATAGAGAAGTCAATAAAATCAAAGAAGAAACTATTTTTTTTAAATCTGAAAACCAAGAAATTCGCACACATCTCAGTAGAGTCCAAACCCAAAACAATAATGAAGACACTAGTTCGGACGCTAGCTCTTCTTCAGGTCATAATCCAGAACCCCAAGTTGAAGAAAATTCGACACACGATCTCATCTTAGGTCTTTTAGACAAAATAAGGATTCAGAAATGGTATTCTAAAATAAAGATAATAATCGAAGACTTTCATTTTGAAATTGCTTTGATTGATTCCGGCGCAGGCTTGAATTGTATTCAAGAAGGGTTAATTCCTATCAAGTATTTCCATAAATCAACAGAGATACTTAGTGCTGCTAACCAGTCACCAATGCAATTAAAATACGAAATTCCCAAAGCCCATGTCTGTCAAGACAATGTTTGCTTCGAAACCCCATTTGTTTTAATCAAAAACATTTCAGACCCTGTCATCTTAGGTTTCCCTTTCATAGCTCTGTTATATCCTTTTAAGGTTTACCATAATAGGATTACCACCAAAATCTTAGGACAAAAGGTCACATTTGAGTTCTGCACTGAAACAGATCTTAAAAAATTAAGACATCTTCAGAAAAATAGCGTTTTGCGATCACTCAATTTAATTACAAATAAATCATGACAGATTAGTTTCTTAAAAGAAGAAATTAATCACATATGAATCGAAGAACAACTAACAAATAAGAATTTGTTAGAAACCATTAATAATTTCCAAAAGAAACTTGTTAATGAAATCTGTTCAGATATCCTCAACGCCTTTTGGCATCGGAAACAACACATTGTTAAACTTCCTTATATCAAGGAGTATAATGAATCAAAAATCCCAACTAAAGCTTGACCAATTCAAATGAGTCAAGAAGTCATGGAATTTTGCAAAACAGAAATCCAAGAACTTCTTAATAAAAGAATTATCCGAAAGAGCAAATCACCATGGTCATGCCCAGCTTTTTATGTTCAGAAAAATGCAGAATTAGAACGTGGTACTCCCAGATTAGTTATTAACTACAAACCTTTAAATGAAGTTTTGGAATGGATTCGGTATCCAATTCCCAACAAAAGAGATTTAATAAAGAGACTTTCTCAAGCAGTTATTTTTTCAAAATTTGATATGAAATCAGGTTTTTGGCAAATTCAAATTAATGAATCTGATAAATACAAAACCGCTTTTGTTACGCCTTTTGGACACTATGAATGGAATGTAATGTCTTTCGGCTTAAAGAATGCACCAAGTGAATTTCAAAATATCATGAATGAGATTTTTAATCAATACAGTCATTTTTCAATTGTGTATATTGATGATGTTCTTATTTATTCACGGTCAATAGACGAACATTGGAAACATTTGCATATGTTTGCTAAGATTATTAGATCAAATGGATTGGTTGTGTTAGCCATTAAAATTAAGTTATTTCAAACCAACATTAGATTTTTAGGATACAATATCCATCAATCTACCATTCAACCCATAGATCGAGTCATTCAATTTGCTGATAAATTTCCAGATCAAATTACTGATAAAACCCAACTTCAAAGATTCCTTGGATCATTAAATTATGTTTCTGAATTTTATCCTCATCTTCGTCAACAATGCAAACCATTATTTGATCGCCTTAAAGATAGTCCTCCAGCTTGGTCTACCATTCATACAATTATTGTTAAACAAATTAAATCGCATGTTAAGACTTTGCCTTGTCTTGGCATTCCAACTCCCAACTCATTTAAAATAGTTGAAATCGATGCATCTGATATTGGTTATGGAGGTATCCTCAAGCAAAGAATTTCTTCCAAATCTCCTAAACAAATTGTTCGTTTCCATTCAGGAGTATGGAATCCTGCACAAAGTAGTTATAGTACTATTAAGAAAGAGATATTATCTATTGTATTATGCATTAGCAAATTTCAAGATGATTTATTAAATCAAAAATTTCTCGTTAGAGTTGATTGCAAATCTGCAAAACATGTTTTACAAAAAGATGTTCAAAACATTGCATCAAAACAAATTTTTGCACGATGGCAAGCCATATTATCAATCTTTGATTTCGAAATTGAATACATTAAAGGCAGCCAAAATTGCATACCTGATTTTCTAACCAGAGAATTTTTGCAGGGGAAGAATGTCATATCCTAACCAAAGAACTATTCAACGCAAGCTTCTTGCAACTTTACCACCACCAAAAAAGGAATCTATTCCCGATTCCTCATCAGCCTTAGCCATCACAAATCGTTTTACTCCCCTAGGATCAACTATAGGACAATTCCGTCCAAATGACCAAATGACATTAGTCACCCAATATGATCCTTATTCGGCTATGCCTCGCCCTTCATCATCTCAATCAGCTCCTAACTACACCAAGACATCACCATATATTGAAAAAACTCCAATGGAGAAACTCTTTGATATCCTTTACCATATCAACCACGAACAACCCCCCCCCCCCAACCAAAAAAAATAGCAAAAATAGTGTTTCCACCAAACCTCCACTACCAACCTACTAAACCACACAAAACCTTCAAATATTACCAAGCTATATTAATGGAAACAGAATCCATCTCCATCAAACCAATTTACAGCACAACCCATACAAACAAGATCCTTTATCATTCCTTCCATATAGAAAAATTCATCACTGAAAAAGAATGGGATTTACCCCCTTATCATTCTAAACCTCTTCACTCCCCTCATTTCCCGATTCCCCTCAACAAATTTAGTTATCATGATTATATTCAAGCATGGACTAACATCTTTCTGCATCAAACAGATGATTTTAGTCATTCATGGTTTTTAACCTTTGGCAAGAATTTCAGACTTAATTTCCCAGCATGGTTTCCGTCATGGTGGACCATTCATGGTCCGACCGCCAACATTCTTCCAGAAGACCTTATGTAGGCTCTTTCAACTGGTTTCCAGAAGAAGTTCGATCGCAGCCGTTTCCATTACAGGATTATACTTCTCCCTTTGTTTATGGCTAAATACAGAGTCCCGTGGATAATGAAGTGGAATTTTGCAGTTGAAACAGGACAAGTCTATTGACAAAGAGTGGTTAAATGGTGGGATAAATTCAATAAGCAACAAATTATTGACCGTGTCACCGCTGAATTTCCTATCGACCAAGTTCAAATACACAATCACCATCAGACATCAGTCCATCATCCTCTCTTAAGAGCAAAAGCAAGTCCTCAAGTTCAAAGAAGAAGAAATCTTCAAAATTTAAGGCTTTAGCCAAAATCCTCATGGCAGAATTGCAAGAAGAAGAAGAATCAGACAGCTCAGATTCTGAATCATCAGACACTTCGTCGCATCTTCCAGCCAAACCTCAGGCTAGTCTCTTTCCTCAGACAAATCTTTATGCAGACTTCCCGCCAGACTTTCAAGACCCTTACGAAGTTTAAATTGCAAAAATGTAAAATTTTGTAATCATTTCGGGATTTTTACCCCCATGTAATTCCTTCAGAAACAGCATCAGCATCAGTAGCAGACAAGTCACTATTCATGAATAGTAAAAATCATTTTTTTTTACTATTCATCCATCTTTTCCTCCACCAGACGCATGATTCTACAATGAATCAATAGCATCTTCAGCTTTTCAGCTTCTTTACAGCTCAAGCACATGCATTACGGGATTCTCGCTTCCATCTTCAATGATCACAGCCAAAGCCTCTCGGCTATATCTACAAGCCCCAGCTTTAGAAGCAAGGGTCGATTTTCAGAAACAGGAGAATACTCTGCGCATTTGAAAGAACAGAGCTCATATCTCCAAGAAAATAAGTAATACATATTATAAACATTTATAATCAAGGATGCCTGCGAGCTCAATTTCTGTCTTGATTTCCAATAATTGTCAATAGACAAAGTACTTGTAAGTTCATTTGATTTTCAATAAATTTACTTTGAATCTATTGCATCATTATTTTTAGATTCATTATGTATAAATCATTTATGTTTCACCTGGTTTTATGCATCATCATTATCATCTCACAGTCGATTGGCTTTGTCTTCAGACCACATACTCGATTATATCTCCATCTATATTTAGAGTTTCTCTTACAAATATATATTATCTGCTTCTGTCCCCATTTGGTATAAGAGCCAAGTGAGTGGTAATTGAGTTATACTCTTTATATCCTACAAGTTCGATTCAATTTCCAGCCTTTCACTTTACAGTTTATCTTACTTGTTAATCTTCTAGGTTTGTTCGTTAGACTTCCCAACCAAACAGTAAGGCGTGTTCCAAACAATAAGTCCCAGGTAGAGGCATGAGCGGATCGCATGAGCGGGGAAGGAGTTTAGCTAATACACGAGGAATGTGACACATTTAAGTTTTCTGTATTTTGTTTGTTTGAATTTTGAATTTTATGAGTAGATTATTTAGATCTAATTCAATGGCCAGCACTAGCTTTAGATCCAGTCTAGGAACAATCCCAGACATTATTAATGAAGAATAAAAACTTGATTTTCAAACAGACAGTAGTCTTGATTTTAATGATTGGAATATTCCCAAAATTTCTTCAAAAAATATTTACAAGAAAAAATGGTCAATGACCTCTTTTAGAACAGAACATCATGTTAAAACTGTTGAACATGCATATGCTCTTAGCAAAGAACATGAAACTTGTCAATTGTTCACACCTGAACAAATCAGATCCCATAGGAAAGATGGTCATAACTATATTCACATTGGCTTAGTTCAAATAGCCGTCAAACCTTTAACACGAAGAGGCCTAAACACCTCTATTTTATTATGTCTCCGAGATGCAAGATTCACTGACTTCAGTGATAGCATACTTGGAATGGTTGAATCCAACCTTTACAATGGACCTATCCATTTTGATTATTTTCCAGACCTTACGATAAGTCTTTCAGACCCCCACATGCTGAAAGCACTCACCTTAAATATCAAAGCTTCAGGATATCAAGTCCTTGAAGGCACACATCCCTTGGCCTTAATTTACAGAGTTTACTACAAAGTCACTGGCACAAACATGAATTTTCAAGCCTTAACCAAGAGTCCACGAGACCACACACTTCTCATTCAAACCAACCAAGAAAATGCAAACATCAAAATACCCAGAACCATTAGGTAGTCAGATATCAGTCTACCTTCAGATTGATGTTTGATTAATGAAAGCAAACCAGTTGCAGTGCAAGACAGTCTAGTCAACCTAGACAACATTGAACAATATTTTGACGGAATAGTTAAAATCAACTTCGATCGTCCAGCTAGAAAATCTTGTGAATCCACCCAATCACAAAAGTCATTTGCTCCTAGCAGAAATTCTTTTTCTGGATCCATACCAACCGATAGGATGGGTCAAGATCAAGAATTAATTAATTCCTTAGTAAGAAGGAAATTAAAATTGGTAGATACTAGCTCACAAATCACACAACAAGAGTTAATCAATGACTTGATTAACATAAAATTAAAATCCATAAAAACAAATTCTCAAGTAACTCATCCGGTTTACCGACCCAATACCCAAGATCAAGGAGAACAAACATCTCCTACGGCTTCGGACTTTGACACAAGTCAAGTCCATCATCAACTTTTAGTTTTAAACAAACCTTTCATAATTCAATGGAAAAAGCTCAATGCTGACATTGAAGCACCAGAAAACGCTCCACGAAGGAATATTTTCCGAAACAAATACAATTCAAGTGTGTGTGTGTGTGTGTGTGTGTGTCTATATATATATATATATAAGCTCATCAGTGAAGAAGCATAGCTTTCCTATAGAACTCTATAGTAACTTGGATTAAGAAAATCATAGGTTTACTCATTTTTATGTACAAAGTCATAGCTCTATCACCCATGTCACAATAGCTCTATCACCCATGTCACGATAAGACCAAAATCCTCAATTCCCAAATGATGACTAGGTAAAGTAAAGCAACCAAACTCAGCAAGAAACTTAAAAATAACTTCAACTAAATCTCAAAACAAGAATCCATTAAAACGAAAAGCATACATCATGCAATTAATTATTCATAGGAGCAAATAATAGGGATAGAAGTTAGCCAACTAGCTATCAACCTTAACTGAAAATTAGTACCAAAAAACAGATCAAAGAAATCATTCAAGCTATAATTGTAACTTTGCCAACACAAGTTCCTCACAAACCTGCATACAAGCTCAATTCTTTATTTATGAACACGAAATTTAATTATATACTTAGATTGCATAAATTCTAGTCCATTACAACTTTTCAATTTCGTGCCACATATAGTAAGGTAAATAACATACAAGTGTACAATGTACAAGCTTTTAGAACCAAACCCAAATAAGCCTTATACCATTCCTAAAAAACCATGAGACTATTAGACGATATGGGGTAACTGATGCTGCATGTACTGATGTTATATAGGTGACTGATGCTGCATCAGTCACCCATGCAGCATCAGTTACCCTATATCGTCTAATAGAGACCTAAATTTTCCATTCCCAAATGATGACTTGGTAATAAAGCAAAGCAACCAAACTCAGTAGGAAACTCAAATGACTAGGTAATACTAACCAGAGAAGGGATAACCAACCAAATATCAACCAATAATTGAAAATTAATACCAAATATGGATTAATCAAACATCCAAAATGCCCCAAATGTAGAAGCCCTAGAAATAAAACAAAAAAAAGTTATAGCTTGTGATAAGTCCTTCAATGAGGTGTGTGCTCGCTTGTGGCAAGTCCTTCTAAAATAATTGATGCATTGAGATAACATATTGATTAAAGTTATAGCTTGTGATAAGTCCTTCAATTTTTTTGTTTGGAAATTCATGAATGTTAACTAGCAAGTTAAAAACAAATAGAAAAAGCCTAGGATATATATATATATATATATATATATATATATATATATATATAGTATTTAAATATAAAAATCTAAAAAATAAAAACCTAATTTTACCAATTAGAGGCCTTAGAAGATGGATGCGGAGATGGAGGGTTGCTGGCGTGCTTAATTTGAAGGCAATTACCTGCTAATCCAAAACCCCAATTTAAGAAGAATGATAATTAAAAAATGAATTCATTTAACCTTAAAGCATTGGGCGACAGAGTAGCCTCGTAGGAGTGGAGAATTTTGGCAAAGATTTATGTCGTTGGTGGAATGGGTTTCTACGGTTCTTGGGTTTTCGGTGGTCGAGCAAGAAACTAGGACAAGGTGGAGGCGCGACAAGTCGAGGTGGTTTGGTTGGTGTGGGGTGTGGATTTGGCTTGTTGGTTGAATGGGTCTCTAGGGTTTTTGGTTGTGGAGGTGTGGTAGATAACGAAAGGATGAGAGAGGGTGAGCTTTTAGGCTCAGAAGATTCCAGTATGTCGCAGTAGAGAGAGAAGATTGAGAGATGAGTCGATGGCTTGGGAGTTTGGTCACGGCGACAAGAGGGAGGATAACTCGGAGTCTATGAGAAACGGAGAGAAAAGGAAAGTGAATGAGCTTTCTCAAATGTGTTTAATATTTTACTCTTTTTCTTCTTCTTTTTGGCAATTCTATTCATTATTGGAAATGTGAGGAACCATTTTCGTCACCGAGTATACATATATGTGACTCATCTTGAAATTCCTCACATATCATGTTTCATTAAGACGCCATTTTTCCCTGCCATATATTTTAGTAAAGAGTTCAAAAAATTTGTGCCACCACTTTTTCATCTTAAAAGATACAAAATAATTATAAGTGACGCTTATGATATTCGTCACTTAATTCTAGAATATGTAACGTATTTATCGTCATCTAAGTGTTCTCAAATTTCTTTCCTAGCAAACTAGTCATGCGTGACACATCTAAACAATTCGTCACATATAGAAAAAATATGTTACGAATTTTTGGGCGCCACATAAAATTTGGTCACCTATTCTATGTTTTCTTGTAGTGTTATCGAATTTCAACAAAAAATTGAATAATTGAACCATCGTATCGAATTTCAACGAAGGACTTTAGATTTGGGCTCAGGACATCGAGAACATCTCGCTGTCCAAAATTCATAAATTTTGATTATTCCCCACGCGCCCTTGCGCGTGGTGGTTTCCGGTTATCGAAAACCCACCTTTTCGACTAACTCCAAATTTCGCCGCCTACGGTGGTCCAACGGGGTCAAGTCTGGTTGGGATTTACTCTTGGGATGATGGGCTACAAGTTCCAAGTGGTCGCATAGGCCATCGCTTTGCCGATTTGCCGAAAAAATAAAAAGGGTGGCCGGAGCACTATTAGTTTTCATCGATTTTTATGGCCTTGCACCACCACATACGGTGGCTAATCAAGGTGGTTCTTGGTTGGGTTTTGTAGAGGGGAGTGTGAGAGCTTCAAGACGGTGGTGGTGGCATAAAAAAATTCCACCAAAGTTGGCCGGAATAGTCATCGGAAAATGGGAGGTCGTTGTGGGTCTCTTGGGTTGGGTTTCTGGTTTTCTTTTGGGCCTTTGAACCAAGTTTCTCGAAATGGAAACCTACTAATTTAGGCAGTTAGGTTTTGGGAACTTACTAGTAATAGCAAGTCCACATGTCTAATAGGTCTCACTACTTCCGAGGCTCGTAACTTCTCCGTTCTAACTCGGAATTGAGATCCGTTTGTGCCTACGCGCTCGTGGAATTCAGCTCTACCTAAACAACTCAAGAGTTGGCCGAAATGGTCGAGAAAATAGAAAATGACTAAAGTCCCCCCTCACTTCGTTTTTCTCAAAATTGGAGAATTAACAAACTAATTTCAATTAAATCTCCGTAATACGTCAAAAATAAAATAAAACACTAATTTTGGGGACGAGATATCACAAGTCGGCTCATCTACGACAGTAGTTGCTAATTAGTTATGGTTTGGACACGATTCATGACACACACACACACACACTCATTCTCGAAGTACGTGACTGATTTTCGTATTATTAGTATTATATAAATGATGGTATTTTGAGAAAAACGAAGTGAGGGGGGACTTTAGTCATTTTCTATTTGTATGCTCTGAACACGTTCATGCTTTAGCTTAATTTTACTAATTATATATCTTTTACTCCTAAGTATGTTTAAAATGGCTTCGTCACCCTCGAGTGTAATGTTGAGGCCTTCCAGTGATCAAGCTGAAGTTATCAGCCTAGAAGCTCAGAAAAGGTAAATATTCTCGAGGCGAAAGATCAAAACTTAGAGACAGATTTCGTAACCGAGGAGGTGGAGTGGTGTTGAAGCTAGGGTGGTTGTGCTCTTACTCTTGGATCCCTGGGCTAGGCCGAGCATGCATGCGACAAGTTGTGCAGTACATTTGGTGGGTGACATTGGTTTGCCGGAGATTTCACTTCTTGGGCTCTCTTCCAGTGGACTGACTTTTGCTCAGCATTTATGAGGATTTTAATGTGGTATTCGTCTTCCGTGGCCAAGGGGTCTTCACATTCATGAATATGAATGGTGATTCCAGGCAATTACGATATTGTCCAGTAAACTGGAATTCAATTCATAGCCATATACATACAATTCATAGCCATATACACAATATATATATATATATATATATATATATATATATATATATATATATATATATATATAACTATGCAGCCATCATTATTCCTTACACAAAATCATGACAAGACAAGGAGAAAGTGCCTGTTTGGTTATCAAAGTAACTTATATTCTTATGCTTACGTACTCAATTGAAACTAACATTCTTTCAGAAAAAAAAGGCTTGAAAATATATGCACAATTAGAACCAATTAGAAATTTTAAACAAAAAATAAAAAAAAAAACCTTAGCGGGATGTTAAAACGACAATAAGCAGTAAAGAAACAAATTCTGTTGGTGTATATTTTCGACTAAAGTATGTAAATTCGTTTTTTGTGCATGGGTATTAGAGTCACCAAGTTTACCTTAACATATAATATTGGCCGGCCTAACTAAGTAGAGTGCCAAATGATCAGAGTATGAAATGAGTCCCAAACAAATAATTAAGAGACAAGAGCGCGCAAGCCTTCCGACTTTGGTTTTGGTTGTTCGCTTAGGGGGCATATCAATAAATAAGCCAAGTTTGTATTTGAAATCAATGATTCAACGATTGAAATGCACTCCATCGGGAATTAAATCAATGATCGCTATTACAATTAAGCCGCAGTATTTAGGGAACTTTACACTTTAACGAAAAACTACATTTTTACACTAAAAAGTTAATCTTGATACTATTCACTTTACCCTTTATTTTGTCCTTATCGTTAAAACTCAAAATTTTCAGACCATTTTCATTAGTTTTCCTTAGTATTTATGGTCACTCTAGTCTATGACATATACAAGAACTACTTTGGAAAATGGTAATAGCTATAGGACATGGATCGAGACTTGTAATTCGATTGTCCGAATTAAATCCAAAATCCGACATTTTGACTTTAACTAGATCTGGATATGGATCAAGACTAATCCGGTTCGATATAATAATGTGATTCAACTTTAGACGACCAATTGTTTGAATTTTGAAAAATATTTCACTTGTGTGATAGTAATTTAATTATTTTTATGCATTTAAAATAGGGAATTTTAACGAAAAGCCTATGGTACTGTTCACTTTAACGAAAAACCACATTTTTATATTAAAAAATCAAACCTAGTACTATTCACTTTACCCTTTATTTTTTCCTTATCGTTAAAACTCAAAGTTTTCAAACCATTTTTATTAGTTTTTCTTTTAAAATACCCTTATACAAATATTTCACTTGTGTGTAATATAAGTAATTTCAGTTTTGGATGGACAAAATGGAAACAAATTTTATCCTGGATGACATGTAATTCTCACAATCCTTGGATTAAACGAAAGCTGCAGATTTTATGAAATGCCGCATCCACCGTAAAAAAAACGGTGATGTATGAGGTGAGGGAGGGGGGTAAATTGGGAATGGGATAAAATAAGAGCTCTCATTTGCAAGACCCATTTTTTCAATTTTTTCTGCACACTTCTCTCTCTCTTTCCCCCTCTCTCATCAGTGAGTCTGTACAACCCACATTTGTTCACAGTAAAGAGGTAAATCCTCTCTCTCTCTCTGTGAACCTGTACAACCCACATTTCTTCACAGTAAAGAGGAGGAGCTTTCTTTGATTCTTTCTTCTCCTTCGTCTGGTTTCGTATATATGCATATATACACACACAGACGTATATATGCATATATACATATTAAAAAGATGAGCTTTCTTTGATTCTTTCATCTGCTTCTTCTGGGTTTTGTGAGGTATATATACACACACAGACGTATATACACATACATACATATTAAAAAGAGAAGCTTTCTTTGATTCTTTCATCTCCTTCTTCTGGGTTTTATGAGGTATATATGCATACACACACAGACGTCTATACACATACATACATATTAGAAAGAGGAGCTTTCTTTGATTCTTTCATCTCCTTCTTCTGGGTTTTGTGAGGTATATATATACACACACACAGACGTATATACACATACATACATATTAAAAAGAGAAGCTTTCTTTGATTCTTTCATCTCCTTCTTCTGGGTTTTGTGAGGTATATATGCATACACACACAGACGTATATACGCATACATACATATTAGAAGGAGGAGCTTTCTTTGATTCTTTCTTCCCCTTCTGTTAGAGTATGTGATAGGATTGTTAAATACTGCCATGTGTCACACTTGTATTGGTGAATCTAGTTAGTTATGTGTGGTCAGTTGTGGTTGTATGGTTGTATTTATAAAGACCAATGATGTAATAATTGTGAGATATATTGAATACAGTTTCTCTCTCTCTACTTCCTCTCTCTCCTCAAACTCTCTCTAGCTTCCTCTGTACTCTACCATTGTTTGATCTCAGGTTATCATGGTATCTTCGCCTGCCATGGTTAACACCATTCATTGACGATTCCTGTGCTTCCGCTCGTTCTTGTTTTCCAGTAGCTGCTGTTGGTATTTTCGTCGAACGTCGATTGTTTTTCCGGTGTTTGTCGGTGTCGCAAACCCTAATTTTTGGGTTTTTTGAGCAAGTCGGTGGAATTCTTCTTCGTCGGTCGCTTGTTTCTTCATCGGTACTTCGGGATTTGATTGCCGATGCTTGCATCTACACCTGCTTGCATTTCTGTTGCTGCAATTGAGGTGTTTTCTTTCGAGTTCTCTTTCTGATTCGATTTAGTGTCGTTTCTTGATTGTTCTTGGGTAATTACTTGGTTCTGGATTGTGATTTGCTGTTTCTGTTGAATCCTGGAGTAGAAACGTTTCTTGATTTTCTTGGTTTACTGAAGAAACGTTGTTTTCTGTTGATTAATCATGGTTACTACTGCCCAACTAGCTCTTACACAGTCTCCCATTTCATCATTAATACCTAGCGTTGGCAACACGGTCACTGTGAAGTTGGATGATTCCAACTATGTTACATGGAATTTTCAGATAGAACTGTTACTAGAAGGCAATGGAATTATTGGATTTGTTGATGGATCTATTCCTTGTCCTGAGAAATATAATGTGTCTGATTCTGATGATGAGTCGGTAGTTCATAACTCCCCATTGACTGATGCTTATAAAGTGTGGAAAATACATGATAAGGCACTTATGACTTTGATTACTGCAACACTCTCTTCTGCTGCTTTATCATGTGTTATCGGGTGTCAGAGTTCAAAGGAAATGTGGAATAGTCTTAAGGAGAGATTTGCTAATATGACTCGTACCAGCATTGTTCAAATGAAGATCGATCTGCAAAATATTAAGAAAGGGCCAGAATCCATTGATCTGTACTTGCAGCGCATTAAGGACTGTAGGGATCAATTGACTGCAGCTGGTGTTGTCATGTCGGATGAAGATATTGTCATTGTTGCTTTGAGAGGCTTACCTACAGAATACAATACTATTAAAGCTGTCATTCGCGGGAGAGAGAATTTGGTCTCACTTCAAGAACTTCGGTCTCAGTTAAAGGCAGAAGAGTCTACTCTGGAAGAAGTTCTCAAACAACCATCCTTGCTGGCAGCTATGTTTGCACATTCTAATCCCTCAGGTTATGAAGCTGGTGCATCTTCCACTTCCAAGTCTCCATTTGGTAATGCTGATATGAGAGTATCTGCTTCTTCATTTCCAGCAATTCCACAGTTTCAGCAACTGCCATTTCCTTCTACCAATGGTCCTGTTGCATTTGTTTCTCAGACTGGTTCTGGAACTTATAACAATTTCAAGGGGAATAATTACAGGTTCAAGGGTAAAGGAAAAAAATTCAATGCTGGTTATCAATCATCTGGTCATCAGGGTTTTGCACAATCTCCTATTTCATCTCCGTCTCAGTTTCAGAATGTTGGAGCTCAAATGGTTTCAGGCCAATCTTTTCAACCCTTTCTTATCTGTCAGATTTGTGACAAGAAGGGTCATACTGCATTAAATTGCTTTCAGAATGGTTGCCAGATTTGCAATAGAAAAGGTCATACTGCAGCAACCTGTTTTGACAGGAACAACTCTGCACTGATGTCTCATAATTTCTCCCAGTCTCCTAATATGTATCAGCAGCAACAATGTCATTCTACTACTCCACAGTTTCAGTCTCCAAATGTGCTTCCAGCCTCTGTGCAGAATCCTTCTATGGTTCCTGTCTCACCATATTCAAATAGGATGTTGTCTTCTCAACATGGCTCATCTGCTGCATTTATTGCAAGAACCAACTTTTCTCCTGCAGCGCCACAACAAGAGTTTTGGTTGCTGGATTCCAGGGCAACCAATCACATGACATCTGATCTGTCAAATTTGCAAGCTGCTGCTCCATATCCCACATCAGAAACTGTTACTGGGGCTAATGGTGAAGGTTTAACTATTTCACATATTGGTCAAGCTAGTTTCTTTACTCATTCTAATAAGCTTGAGTTAAAGTCTGTTTTGCATGTTCCACAATTATCCCAACATCTATTGTCCATGTATCAATTGTGTAAAGACAACAACTGTCGGTGTATTGTTGATGAATTTTCTGTGTGTATACAGGACAAGGTCACCAATAAGGTTCTGTACCAAGGACTGAGTAACCAAGCTGTCTATCCAATTCCTATTTTCAAACAACCAAAGATCACTCCAGCAGCATATCTTGGACAGAAAATAAATGCATCCCTTTGGCATTGCAGGTTGGGTCATCCAACCAATTCTGTAACTCAGATAGCTCTTAGTAAGTCAGCTATTAGTGTTCCCTGTAACTCCATACCTCAAACTTGTAATGCTTGCTTGCAAGGCAAGTTCACCAAATTACCTTTCCCTTCCGTAGCTTCTAAGTCTCTGGTTCCCTTTGAAGTCATACATACAGATGTGTGGGGTCCCTCTCCTACTCTGTCTATAGAAGGGTATCGTTATTATGTGTCGTTTATCGATGAATGTACAAGATATACATGGATTTTTCCCATGAGTAATAAAGCTGCTGTTTTTGAAATCTTTATGACCTTCCATGCCTATATTCAAAATCATTTTTCTACTACTGTCAAAGTCTTACAGAGTGATGGTGGGGGAGAATACATTAGCACTGTTTTTCAACATTTTCTCAAAGTCAAAGGTATTTTACATCAAAAGTCCTGTCCATACACTCCTGAGCAGAACGGTTTAGCTGAAAGAAAAAATAGGCATCTTGTTGAAACTGCTGTCACCTTACTTCAAAAAGCCTCTCTTTCACCTAAATTTTGGTTCCATGCTTGTGCAACAGCTGCTTATCTGATTAATAGAATGCCTACCTCTGTGTTAAAGATGCAATCTCCTTTTGAGGTTTTGTATAAATCTCCACCTCGGCTGGATCATTTAAGGGTCTTTGGTTGTGTTTGTTACCCCTCTTTGAAACCTTATAGACATCATAAACTTGAACCCAAAACTACACAATGTATTTTCTTGGGGTATGCTGCTCAATATAAGGGTTACATCTGCTATGCTATACGGGATAATAAACTCATTGTTTCTAGGCATGTTTTGTTTGATGAAAGTGTTTTTCCTAGTAACAATGGGTTGTCTACTTCTTTGTCTTCTTCTGTGGTACCCTCTAAGACATCTTCAGTTCCCAGTGTTCACTGCAATACTTTTCATCATCCTTCCATCATACCTATACCATTTCCTCATCTATCATCATCTGCTATTATACCTGTTACTCAGTCATGTCCTCGGTTACATGGTGATCTTGTCTCTATTGGAAGTTCTTCTCCTTCAGTTTCCACACCAGCATTGGAGTCATCTGCCATTCTTCCTGATGTGACTACTTCACAAGTACCAGAGTTGCACCAAGTTTCAATCCACAATCTTAACACACATCCAATGCAAACACGGTCTAAGTCAGGGATTTTCAAAAAGAAGGCTTTTTCTGCTTCTATTCACGAAGATTTCTCTCTGGATAAGGAACCTCAGTCTTTTACTGCTGCTTCAAAGTATTCTCAGTGGAAACAAGCAATGACAGAGGAGATGGATGCTCTGATTAAACAGAAAACTTGGAGGTTAGTTCCTTTACCACCTAATAAAAACTTAGTGGGCTGTAAGTGGATTTATAAAGTAAAAAGACATCCTGATGGTTCAGTTGCCAGGTATAAGGCTCGTTTAGTGGCTAAAGGTTTTTCTCAAGAAGCTGGTCTTGATTATTATGAGACTTTTAGCCCAGTTGTTAAGCCTACTACAGTTAGATTGATGTTGTCTTTGGCTGCCACAAAGGGTTGGAAACTTAAACAACTGGATGTAAAAAATGCTTTCCTGCATGGTTTTCTAGATGAAGAAGTATACATGTCACAGCCCCAAGGATTCATTGATAAGGATCATCCTGATTTTGTTTGCAAGTTAGAAAGGTCTTTGTATGGTCTTAAACAGGCTCCTCGAGCCTGGAATGAAAGGTTTTCCAGATTCCTTCTCAGCTTGGGTTTTAAAGCTTCCTATGCAGATCCTTCTTTATATGTCAAACATGAAGGTCACTCTATAGTTGTGTTGTTGTTATATGTTGATGACATTATAATAAGTGGTGATGATGATTCTCATGTTCAGTCTGTGATCAGTCCGTTAACAAGGGAGTTTGATATGAAGGATTTAGGAATCCTACATTATTTTCTTGGTCTACAAATTGAGTATGCATCTCAGGGATTACTTGTTCATCAATCCAAGTATATCCAGGACTTGTTACACAAGACCCACATGCAGGATTGTAAGCCTTGTACAACTCCCTGTCATCCTCATCAAAAGCTCTTAAATCATGGTAGTCCTCATTTTCATGATCCAGGCATTTACAGAAGTATAGTTGGAGCCTTACAGTACTTGACTTTTACTAGACCTGATATAGCTTATTCAGTTAATCAAGTCTGTCAATTCATGCATTCTCCTCTTGAGCATCATTTTGTTGCTGTCAAGAGAATATTGAGGTACCTCAGAGGATCTATGAATCTTGGATTGTGTTTTAGACCTGGTAATCTTGATATTAGAGCTTATACTAATGCTGATTGGGCAGGGGATCCAAATGACAGAAGGTCAACAACAGGTTTTGTTGTATTTTTAGGTGATAATCCGGTTTCTTGGAGTTCTAAGAAACAACACACTGTTAGCCGTTCTTCTACGGAGGCAGAATATAGAGCAATGGCTACTACAACTGCTGAGGTTGTTTGGTTACAACAGTTACTCAAGGATTTGTGTATTCCTTGTTCAGTTACACCTGTGCTTCACTGTGATAATATCTCTGCAATGGCTTTAGCCACCAATCCTATCTTGCATTCTAAAGCTAAACACATTGAAATAGACTGTCATTTTGTCCGTGAAAGAGTGTTACAAGGCTCTATTATATTACAGTTTGTTTCTTCATCTGAACAGTCTGCAGATATTCTTACTAAAGGTTTATGTTCTCCGTTGTTTAGCTCTCATTGTTCCAATCTTATGCTCGGGAATGTCCAGCATAAGATTGAGGGGGAATGTTAGAGTATGTGATAGGATTGTTAAATACTGCCATGTGTCACACTTGTATTGGTGAATCTAGTTAGTTATGTGTCGTCAGTTGTGGTTGTATGGTTGTATTTATAAAGACCAATGATGTAATAATTGTGAGATATATTGAATACAGTTTCTCTCTCTCTACTTCCTCTCTCTCCTCAAACTCTCTCTAGCTTCCTCTGTACTCTACCATTGTTTGATCTCAGGTTATCACCTTCTTCTGGGTTTTGTGAGGTACATACACACACAGACGTATATACACAAACATGCATATTAATTTGAATTATGTTTATTCCATGTTTGTCTGCAGATAGGCTAAGATGGAAGATACCGCTGGCTCTGTTCTAAAGAAAACAGAGGTCAGAACTCGTTTCTAGCTCTTTTGGTTCAATATTAAATATTAATGAACACACATTATACATTGTGGATTTATGATTCCCGGGTTTAAACTTTTAATATTAAAGTATCTTGCTGTGCTGATAATATCTGAGTTTAGTGATAAACTGTTCCAAATTACGTGGAAATGAATGTTAACCATAGCTCTTTTAGTGATAAACTGTTTTCCCTCTGCGTTGGAACATTTTTACAACTACTGCTGAAGCAGCTTGCGCTTGTGGAAGGACTTTTTGTTGGAGAAACTGTCATGCCCTTTGGCTTTGGGTGTTCTTTTCGTTGTAATATATTCAACAAATTACCATGTGATCAGCAAAGCAAAGTGACACTGTTTTCGTAATTGTCATTTCTTGATCAGTTGACCCGCATTAATTTTTTTCCTCAATTGATTCAATAGATAAATTCGTTAGCAGTTCAAAGTCGTAAAGTTCTTCTGCTTAAAGGCGAGAAAGAAGCCAAGATATCAAATGCAATCTTACACAAGGTTTCAGACTCTAGATTCTGGCATTCTACCATTTTACTTGTGCAAACACAGAATTTGAATTCTGGAGCATGGTTTTCTCTGCTAGTACGCATTTCTAATTTACGTTACCCTAATAACTTTCTTCTTTTTTGCAGGTCATCACCTCAGCAATCCCAGAACCTGTTGGTGGCAAACTTATCTCACTTGTGAATACACGAGACGAGATTCCTGACCTGCTCAAGGTGTGTGCAGAAATTTAAAATTGTTGATATATGGTCTTTCGTACGACGAGTAGGGTACTAAAAAGTTTGTTGTGTTGCAGCTCGATCATGTTATTGGTCTTCTCATCCCTAGAGGCAGCAATAAGCTTGCTTCTCAAATTAAGGAGTCCGCTAAGATACCTGTTCTTGGTCACACCGGTAAGAGAAATAGTATGGAAGGCGTAATACCCTGCCACTTCCAAACTTGAGTTTCTAGTAACGTAGATGCTTTGGATGCGCAGATGGGATTTGTCACGTTCACGTTGAAGAGTCTGCTAATCTGGATATGGCGAAGGGCATTTTTCTGGATGCGAAAATAGACTACCCTGCTGCCTGCAATGCGATGGTAATGTCGCGTTTTTGCTATCTATGCCTGATCAGTTATGCCCACCCATTTTCTCAGCTTTTACACATTTCTAATATAAATGTGGAGCATTGGTTTTTTCTGCGTCTACACGTTTCTAACATAAGTTCTGTTTGCAGGATTCTTCTGGCATACTTTGGGACAATGTGAGTTTGGCTGGTCTATTGGCTCTGGAACTAAAACCTGACCACCTATTTTTGTTAAGTGTTGACCTGAAATCAAAGTTAATCCATACATATGTGAAAGAGAAACATCAGGGAGAAATAACATTTGGAGACAAGTCAAGGGTGGGCAGAGGCGGTGCGACCGCTACAGTCAATGCTGCTGTGTGTGCAGCTTATGGGGGATTCCCTGTTGTTATCACCGGGTAAATTCTATCAGCTGCTTGTTTTGTTATATAACAAACATTTGTATCCGCTGCACTGCCTTCAATTTTCTGGCATACTGCAAAATTTTCTTGGTTGCTAAACTTGTTTCCTCCTATTTTATTATAGCAGCTATGCCACAGACAACATAAAGGAAGTGCTTCGTGGAGACCCGATAGACACTGTATTTCATCAAGATGAACATTTGTGGACTCTAGTTAAGGAAGAAGGTGCACGCGACATGGCTGTTGCAGCGCAGGAATCTCCTGGACAGCTTCGAGTAATGAACTTCAAAAACCTTTTGTCTGTTCTCTTTTCAATTGTGAAGCTCGATTTTTCTCGTAGGATCTGATTTAAGTTATTATTATTCTTGCAGGCTATAGGATCTGAAGATAGGAGGAATTTTCTGCTGGACTTAGCAGATGCCTTGGATGCAAATGAAGGTGAAATCATAGCTGAGAAGGAAGCTGATGTTGCTGCGGGATATGAGAAGGCCATGATATCTCCTTTAGCCTTAAAGCCCTGGAAGGCATGCACTTTACTGCCTGTGTAGTTGAATTAAAGCATGTATCACTTGGTCTTGTATGAAAATCTGCTTATCTTTTCTTTTTTAATATATGTCTACAGATTTCTGCTCTTGCAAAGTCTATAAGTAAACTTGCCAACAGTGAACAGCCATTTGGCCGTGCTCTTAAGAAGACAGAGGTCAGGACACCTTTCTAGTTCTTCTGAATCAATATTAACGAGCACGTATGATGCCGGTTTAGACTTTGAATTTGGCTTCTTTAACTTGCAGCTTGGTGTGACTTCTGTGACCGAGAGTGTTTCGGGATGATGCTTTCCAAAAACAAATTTCTGAGGCTGCGGAGTCACTTAAAAAGTTGAGGGCTGTTGCTATCTTCATTGAAATTAATGCAGTTGGTACTGGGAAAGCTCCATATGAGGTACAAGAAACTCCGCTTGTTCCTATACATTTTGTTCGAATTTGTTTTGATAGGAATTTGGTTTTCCCGTGTAGAGATTAAAGCTTTCTTTAGTAGCTTGGATATACAGTATAGAGTATAGGTGGTTGTCTTCATGAACTTGTGTTTTTTTTTCTTTCGAATTTCCTCTTCGATTGTGAAGCTCGAGGCTTCTAGTATAGAGATTAAAGTATTCCTATAGAGTAAGTGGTTAAATTGAGAGATTGAGTTATTTTTCTTGCAGGGTCTAGGATATCAAGATAGGAGGAATATTTTGCTCGACGCAGCAGATGCCTTGTCATTCCATTGTGCTTCCGGCTCTGATGGTCAGACGCGGGGACAGGGTGGCCTGCGCCAAGTAGCAGCAGGTGCCCGAGGGAACCGAGGGGCCAAGGAAGAAAACGATCGCGAGAAGACGCCCAAGGAGGAGACCGAGGAAAAGGCCGGGGAAGAGGCCAAGGAGCTCCTGCATGGGCTGGTCCCCATGGTGGCCCCAGCAAAGGTCGGGGCATAGTAGTATATAAGTTGGGGTTGTCTGTTGGGACAGTTTGGATGAATGAGTGCCGTAATGTTGGCAATCTGTTCGCACGTATTCAAGCCCTTCGGAGAGTTGAGTGGTGTGACCACATAGACTTCCACATGTTGGATGGGACAACATTTGACGAGCAGGGAGTGGTGAACGCGGGCTGGAACATTGTGCGACGAAATTTGGTAGAAGTGCAAGTGACTTCGGAAGCTGATGTGGAGTTTGATTATGGAGCTGCCGCTGCAGGGGATGATGTTGTGCTCGTTACAGTAAAACGGGAGCTCCTAACGAACATGGAGGTCCTGAATGCTTATCTTATAAGCGTGAGCTACATGAAGCCAACTGATAGCTATAGGTTTTTGTGTGGCCAACTAGACGCGGGAACAATAGTTTACACGTTTCAGGTTGCCGATCCGGATGGTGGGGTTTTGGAGAATTTGGATAGGAATGATTTCAACCATCGGACGTCGACACAAGATGACTGGTACGAGGTCGTCGGACGTCGTTTGCACAGAATATTAGCTCGGTGGTAGACCTTGAACATGTCTCTGTTTTGTTTTGTCTTGTCCACACATTCGATATTCAGTCTGCAGTTTGCATCGGTCAAAATATTACGTCTCTAGCACAGTCCTAGTTGTCTAAAACAAAGATACATAGGTTTCTTTTGTAACTCTTTGAACTTCATTCGGCTTTGCTTCCATTGATGATGATGCATGGAGCTGTCAATGTTTATCTTCTTCTATGTAGACACTATTCGAGGGAGAAGGGACCATTTCAACTTTAAAGCTCCGAAAGTAACAACATTTAGATTACTAATAGTTGGAAAGCATATAATTTGTATGATCATACAAAGTAACAAATAATTCAATTTCATCCTATCACTCCAACGAACAACATAAATAAAACTAATACTAGCATCGGAAAGTGCTTCTTCTAGCGCCAAAACGAGTAATACTAATAAAAGGCTGCACCGTGCTTCTTACATTTTCATTACTATTAATTCGATAATGTGTTTAAAATAATTAGTTCTTTTTTCATTGTTTTTCGTCGTTAATAGACGCAAATTTGTTTTAATAATTTCGGGTCCTTCTTTATCTTTACCCCATATAGACATTGGATAGACACAAACTACTTTTTTTTGCAAATGTAAGTTTGAAAATAAACGTTTAAATGTCCTTCGAAAGCAAGGTAAGCACGCTTAAGGTTAAATTAGTCAAAAGATGATCAAGAGTTACAAATAATTAAATACAAACAGAGAGTGGAGTGTTGTCAATAAAAATGAGAGTGAAAATCTGCCTATTTATTCGCACTCATCACTTGCCCGTCCATTATTTCAATTGATCATTTCTTCAATTACCAAAACCCTAAAGCGTAAGAAATCAATCCCTTTTCGACTTTGGTGAGCGTTTTTCGTGTCAATATATACTTGAGGCGATTTATTCGCTTCTTTTACGTGTCCATCTCTTCTTAACATTGTTGGACCGAGGGAGGACTTGCGTGTATAAGTGTATAAGAGAATGAGAGAAAGACTCTACTTTGAAGAATTTCATTTCATTTCTTATTTATCCGTCGATCCATCTAAGGAAAAAAGAAAAATTAAATACAAATAAATTTGGATTTGACATAAATACCCATGATTTCTTAAATACATTTTTAGATAAATTAGCAAAAGTCAATAAAAACTTTATTATAACCGTATATCAATGACTTATTTTTATTTTGGACTTAATCAATGATATATTTTTATTAATTAGGCATAGGTCAATAATGTATGTCACATAGGCTTTAGGTCATTATAAATAGTTAGAATTTGACTCTTCTATCCTTCACTCTTTCTCTCTCTATAAATGTCATGAGCTTTAAACTATTATAAATAGGGATTTAGATCCTATCCGGATTAATTTTGTGGGGATCTTCTGGACCGATGGATCTAAAAAATTGATACAAATCCAACGGTCAAAATATCTTCTCTTTCCTCTCTTCCCTATGGACCATTATAGAGGTTGTGGCCGTTGGATTTCTATCCACATGGAACTAATCTAGAGAGGATTTGAATCCTGTAAAAAGTTAGAACATGTAAATTCTATTCTATCACTCTTGCCTTTTGTTTACATGGAGGATTTTGCTCAACTTAAAAAAAAATGTAAAGTTAGGAGTCACACGAGGTGTGAAGCGTAGGAACGTGAGTTATGAAACAAAAATAGAACTGGGAAACAAACACTACAACGCAGGGCTTGAATCCAAAAGTTAAAAAAAAAAAAAAAAAAAAAAAAAAAAAAAAAAAAAAAAAGAACTAAGGAACCCAAATGTAAAAAGTAATGTGTTGGAGGCATTTGAGTGATGGAGAAGACGAAACTAGTAAATAGACACTGAGTTGCAGTGTCTGTGTCTGAATCCAAGTGTAAAAAGTAGAATAAGGAAATAGAATCTGTGTTGCAGTGTTTGATCCGTGTTGACTTATCCAAAATATAAAACTATGAAAAAGGGAGTGTCAGTTGAAATGGGTGCAGCTGTAGTGGTAGATTTTGTAATTTTTTTTGTTTATTTTGAATGCATTTAAGTATTACAATACATGATTGACCTCTTTATAACTAAGATAAATATTGTTGACATAGTGTTAGTATTGTAACTTTATATTGATTTTATACAAAATCACCCTTTATTTTCTCAATCATGTATGGAGGGTTAAAATGGTATTTTACAATAATTTTAGTTGACAAGGTTTGTTGGCCTTCGGCTTTTATAATTAGTAACAGATAGATTTTGATGGGGGCTGAGGCTCTGAGCATTGAGGGTTTTCCGTTTGGGTGGAATCGGAAAGAAGGCAGTCCAAAAGAGGTCGGTCCGTCAGGTTAAACCCTAATTTTTTTTTTTCGACTTTGATGTGTTTATTTTTGACGGGATTCTTCAGCGCAGAACGTTTTTCTTTGTTGTGATGCTTCGTTGTTTGAAAATTTACAGACAAGAAGAGGAGTCGTCGGTGGTGGTGCGAGTTTTGCCATGGCAGAAATCTCTTCCAATTCAGCAAAGGGTTTGTTTGTTTCTTCTTCTTCGTTGTTGTGTTTTTATTTTTTTTATTTCTCTATGTATATAGGGATTTGGATGGATTGGAATTGCTAGAGTAGAATCATGCAACTGTGTAATTTTTCTCTTGTTTTTTCATCCATAAAAACAAAATCCAGTTATTTTCTTACTAGTCTTGCCTCTGCGCTCTCTCGCTTCGGTTTTCGTATTGTTAGATGGTCTCTCTAGTCCCTTAACCGTTCGTTGTAAATTTGAGTTTCAGTGCATCCTGTGAAGGGTGATATTGCAAGTGCAACTCACGGCAGCATTTGCAAGAGGTAGGATGTTGTCTTCGCTGTGTCTGTGCTTGTATTATTATTATTATTATCGTCTTGATTTCCATAAATTGCTACCACGGAACCAGATTTTTGTTCCCTTTTCCATTCATGCTTTCGGTTTATGTTCAGACTTTCCCACAAAAGCCGTTGGAATAGATTTGGACATTATGTTTTTTCGCACGGCATTCGTCTGTTAGACCCTTGGAATCGTGTACAATACAGGATGGCGGTAAGATACAGTTTAGCTGAATCAGTCTTGTTTACATCCTACGGATTTTTGTGAATCCACTCTCTTCTAAAAATATATGCGTGCCACTTTGCACAGATGGAAGAGCTTCTTTCTAGCAACTTAAACAGCAATCTCACAGCGTGAGTTTCCCGTTCCCTTGTGCTTCACTTATCTTGGTTTATATTTGCTTCAGTGGATTACAACAACTGTTCATTTTAATTCCTTCTTGCTTCTGATATGTGATCAGTTTTGAAGCGAATAAGTTCAAACCGCCCTTTGCATGGAAACTGAGGGAGGAACATCCAGATTATGTACCAGTAAGGAATATCACTTCATCAAATATGTTATTTGTTTGTCTCCTCCTATGCACATTCAGTCAATATTGGTACGTAATACCATGTTTCTAATTTGGACCTCCGTGCAGGTGAGTGTGGAGAAGGATGCAAGGAGTGACGTTCCTGATATCGAAACGAAGAAGTTAGTTTCCCCTCCCTTTTTTTTGTTTCTTTGATTATCTTGATCCGTATTGCTGCAATGGAATTGGAATAGGAATTTCTCCCTTTTCATTTGTGCTTTTGGTATACCACATGTTTCTAAATCCGTCTGTAAAAGAAAAATGAAACAGAACTAAAGGTGCTTCTGGTTCTGGGATTGGTCCTGGTTTATATCATGGGTTTCACAAATTGGTGCTTCCATAAGCGAGTTTATTTTTGGGTTAAGTGGGTTGGGGTTGGGTGTTAAAATTGACCATGTGATTTTCATACTCCACATCATCATATATAATTTTCTTCCAGAGAGGAAAACACACTTTTTACTGCAAAAGGGCAAACTCCAAGCTCATTTGTGTCCATAGCTTGCCTTGAGTGAAAGGGTTCATTCTCACGTAGTTTTTGTGCTTCTCCCTTGTTTCTGACTGCAGATACCAAGTCCATCGTGATATGCCTCTCAGAGAATTCGTTTATTATAGTCAGACTTGCATCGGGAAATTTGATATATATGAGCCTATGTTTGTTCGTTTTAAGAACACGGAGCCTCCTGCAGGTGAGCAGAGCTTCAATTCCTTGTTTTACCCAGTATGATATTCATCTTGTTCCCTTCCCCCCACAAATTAGGTGTGGTTGTAATAATTATAATTCTTTCACTGTTGCAGGGGCCTTGATGTCTGCAATTGATGAGGGAAATAAGGATGAAGATGGATTTCTTCGCATGATCTACAGTGGAGACAGAGCCCTTGGATCAGTTGAAATGTTACCAGTAAGAACTTCGGTGAATTAGATATGTTTACTTCCTAGTCATTCCAGTGGACATACTCTGATGTTATTTGAGACTTTATGCAGATTATTAACGAGAATGTCAAGACGAGGAAGTTAGTTCGCACTCCCATTAAAGTGTTAGACCCGTGGAATAATAAAAGTTTCGAGTTCGCTAAGGTAGCAATGTTGTTGAATCAAGTATGGTTACATCCTCTACGCGTTCAGTGGATACTGTTCTAATTCCAGCCTCTATGCATGTTGTTGCGGAGAAGGCTTTGCATTTTAAGCAGCAACTTGCTCGGGATCCTGACATGAGGTAGTTGCGTATTCCCTTGTTCTTTAATTATGTTCAGTTGAATTGCTACAACTGATTAGGATTGTATTTTTCCACCTGTGCCTTTGATATCCCATCAGGAGAAGGTTGTTGGACATGTACGTACCACGGAGTATAGATGCATGGAAATTGAGGCAGAAGAAACCAGATCGCGTACCAGTACGGAATTTTACTGTGTCATATATACTGTTTCTTTACTCGTATGCATTCAACGGAGGTAATACTCATACCAAGTTCTAATTGGATGCAGGTTTGGGTGGAGAAGGATCCGAGCAGTGGCATTCGTGACATTGGCCCAAAGAAGTTAGTTTCTTGTTCCCCCGAAACATTTCTTTAATTATTGATTTGTATTTGCTAAAGTGGAATGGAATTCCCCCCGTTTCATGTATGCTTTTGGTAGATATATAGCTTGTCTTAAATTGAAGGTGCGAGGAGGGGTTGGCTGGGTTGTTATGTAGCTTTATCGCTTATCCTGTAGTTTTGTGACTGCAGATACCATGTCCTTGGTGATATACCTCTGGGAGAGTTTGTTAGTTATATTCGGTTTCCGATTGGCAAGCATGGATATGCATGGAAAAAGCCTATGTTTGTCTATTTTAAGAACACTGAACCTCCCATTGGTGAGCAGAGCTGCAACTCTTGTATGTTGTAGGCCGTTGGCATAACAATGTCCACCATCTTGTTTCCAAATTAACTTCAACTACAGTCGATGGCTGCGGTCGATGAGAAAAACAAGGATGAAGACGGATTCCTTCACATCACCTACAGTGGAAAAGAGAGAGGAGGCTGGACCCACTGAAGTGTTCTGAGTCAATGATCTGACCTTAGTTCTTATAGCTTTATACTGATGCATTGTTAATGGGGATTATGTTCTTTCTTTCGCTGAATCACGACAACCCTATGACACAGTTAAACAACTGTATTATGATCGTTTAGTTTTGTTAATGCTGCTGCCTGATAAGGCTGCTCTGCAAAAATACTTGGTTCATGGATAGAAATCCTATGAGATTTGGAAGATCTTTCCTAATAGTGTTTGTGTTACTTGGAGGGTAAGTTAATTTCTTTCTTCCTTACTAGTATAAATAAAGACAGAAGACACAAGGCATAAGGAATATCAATAATAGAATTCCTCAAGCCTCTTTTCTTCTTTGGCGATACATTTATACAAAACTTCTACCCCGAGTACATACAATGGAGCCATAAACAGTCAAGTGAAATCCGACGACTTCAGGCATGGCCAGCTCCCATAGTGTGACGTGTGGTGTGTACAAGGCCCGGGAACGAATTCACCAATTTATGGTCTCTCCCTCCTCCCTAAATTTATACTACAACATCCAGAGTATTTTTCGATTTTGGTTGCCAATCTGTAACATATGCAACAGCTACTTTGAAATGGCACTTATCTTTTGCCCAATTACTGGATTTTTTTACATAATCCACTTTCAAACACACATTTTTTAATTTAATTTTATTGATTCTATGTATCGTTTTCGGTCACTTGTATTAAGAGTGTCATCAATGATGTTACTTTTGTGTGTCTTAAGTAATATTATTCATTCTTAATTAATTTGGGTAGTGACTAATAGTGAGTTAAACTTGAATATTTTAGGGTTGTTGCCTTTCTTTGCTTTTAGCTTCCGGTATTTGGATCTCCCAATATAAGCTAGAGCCAATGTGCTCACTAAGGTCACGTATTAGTGCAAAGTAGAATACCAAAACTTAATGAAAGTGTGGATGAAAATTGGACGAAGGTCACATATTGTCAAAATGTTTGGAGTTTGAGTGAAAAAGTTTTGTCACATTTTTGCAATATTCCCTAATTTAATGTACATTATCATTTGGTACGTAACCCATAGGTGCCACATCCAAATTTATCATGCATGACAGGAGATCAGGTGCAAGTTAGACATGTTTTACTTGCTTGGATTTGAGAAATCATGAGTCGAGAATGAAAGAATATGGGATAAACAACTCTACTCTGAGGACAAAGACTTACATAGAATGGGTTTACGTCATCGTGGTGCTTCGTCCAAAATATTAATGACATTGTCTTATTGGATGGGGATAGCACGTAGCGGTAGACTTGTTTCCTGTAAGTTGCTCTCCTCCCTTAGTGCCCGTTCGATAACCATTTTGTTTTTTGTTTTTACTTTTTCTGCTATGGAAGAGTATATGAGGTAAAGTAAGGATAAAGAAATGTGATGGGAGGGAGGGGAAGAAATGAGAGTGAGATTAAAATAATTTTTAGTTTTTCGGTTTTTAGTTTTTAGTTTTTATTTTGTGTATACATTTCTTCTACATCTCCTCCACCATCCTTCATCAACCGTTGTTAACGACTTGAGCTTAGAGTTAAAAGAGAAAAACAAGAGGGAAATAGTACCATGGTACGGTTTCATTTGTTACGTGTGAGTGTTATTGTTGCAGGTTTACTCCCCCATTTTTGGAGGAGAAATTTGTTAAGACAAGTCATCAATTACATGGTTTGTGCATTTTCCTTTATTTCATGAACAAATCAGTTATAAATAGAAAAGTTATTACCCGCAGGATTCGCAGGTAGCAACATAAAAGTGTTGATGTGAGTTGTTAGTCGAACAAACCATAACTTACAGAGACCACCACAATATATGCAGCAAACATTGAGAGCGAGACAGAGAAAGACAAACCACCATTCTTATTAACGTGGTCAAAAAATTGAGCGGACTGAACGGAAATTCATCACGGTTGGGAGGTAATGACCTTAACAAAAACAGGCTTGATTACTACTATTACACCATAGCTGCCTTCGGGGTCTTAAATTTCGTGTATTTACATTTTTTCGCGTGCCATTATCTGTCCAATGACGTTGATCAACACTCCGAAAAGCCGTCCAACTCCGAATCCTCAGACGATAGAAAAGGGTTGTAGTCTTGTACAACAGACATTGTACCATACTCTATACAATGAAAAGGGCTGTAGGTTTTCTTACCAAATTGCCAGACACGAAACGAGAGCTTAGCCTTTATGATGTTTTTGATGCTCCAATATCAAAGAATGTGTAACATGTTTGACGTGTGATAAAATGACTAATGTGAAACACGTGACACAATTAGACTACCGAAAAATTGTAAAATTGAACTGAATGACCAAAGTGAAGCACGAAAACATGATTAGGACCACTACTGTAATTAACCAAACTTTTGTATGAAATTACGGGGTCCCAGAAATCAGAGTGGCCTTAGCTACCTAGGGCTGCCACCATAGAAACAACTCATCTCCGTGAGGATGGGCCTGCACTTCATTGAGATACGGCCCCATGTTCTGGTCCAACCAGTGTAACTGTGTAAGGCTGCAGTACTAGCTATAACCCCGGGCTTGCATCCTTTGGAGTGAGGCCTATAAGACTCCATGAATTTCTTTTACTTTATTAATTGTAATCAACAGTTTGTTGACGGTATTTTTAAAAGAGATGTTAAAGTGTCAAAATCAACAATAACAGTACAAAAAAATTTAGTAATAATGCTTTCCAATTGAAAAGAAAAATCTGATGTGACGTGACATGAATTGGCAGCCCTCACTATTTCTGCCAAAATTGACAACCCTCATCCTTGCTGCCAAAATTGGTAGCACCTTTAAATATTTTACTAATTGATTATTAAAATGCATTTTCTTGATTTATGTTTATTTTTTAAAACTATTTATAATAGTTACCTAAACTATTTTACTAGTTTAACTAAACTTTTAAAGATGTCAAAGTGCCACATATGTGAAATCCTATTCCCGGATTTCACTGTTATAATCTACGTATTTGTACTATTGAGATTTAATATTATTTCTCAAGAATTTATTTGAAATTGTTTGGATTTAGATTTTAATTAAACTAGTTACGAAGAGTGAAGTTTGGAAAATAATTATTTAAAAATTCGTTGACCTTTTGAGGTCACAAGTAATGTTTTCGAATAGGTCTCGAAGCCACGAGCGCATAGGCGAAAGCCGTTTGCGAGTCCGAGTTATAACGGTATAGTTACGGACGTTTGAAGTTGTGAACTATAGATTGTGGGAACTATGTAATTCCCACATGTGGGTTAAAGGTTAAGTGAGCTTAATTAATAAAGGGGGAGGGACCATTTAGAAAGGAGGAGTTTTTCAGAATAAAAAGAAGGGGGGGTCTGATTTTTGACCCGTTTTGGGGCGTTTTCGACCCCTTTAACCCACAAACTTGATCCGCTTGTATCTCCTTCATCCGATCTCCGTTCTGGGTGATCTTGGTGTCCATAGAAAGTTCTTGACGAGCCCTACAACTCTGTAGTGTTAGATTTTCCATTTTCTTATTCATTTTTCCAGTTCGAAGCAGCAAAGTTCCGTGGGTTTTCCGGCGGTTTTGTCATTTTTCCGGCGATTCCGGCAATCATTTCCTTCAAGTGAGGTATGAAACTTCATCTACGCTTCATAATCTTCAAGTTGGTATGCTTAGTTTGTACTTTCGTATTCATTTTAGAGTTGGGTGTTTAGAACCCTAGAAATTCGGTTTTCTCCGGTGAATTTGGGCCGTTTCCGGTTAGAATTTGTTGTCGGCCTAATTGTGAAAAGTGTTTCCCTTGTTGAGCTCTAGCTACCACGTAAATTTGAGATTATTTAGTTGATGTTGAAAATTTGGGGTTTCTAAACCCTCCACCTTGAATACCCTGTGTGTGGCGGTGCGTGGGACCGTCCACGAGTATTGTCTAAGTACCAAATACCTTCTAGTGACCCTATAAACTTATGTCTAGCTCGGTTTCTCGAAATTCAATTGTTTGGTGTGGTGATCAAATTGGACCGCCACTTGTTTGTATGATTGATGACAATCCGATTGTTGGACCATCGTTCAATTTTGTGAACACCCTAATTATCAGTTGTTGGACCTTTGAGAACTTACAGATTGGAAATCCGATGAGCGGATCTTCCGGATTGAATAATCTTAGGTAGTTGACCTTAATGGACCTACCTTATCGACGGTTGACGTTCTAGTCAGCGTGTTCTACTCTAGAGTGTCGTTTATCTCTAGTTTGTTGTTGAGGCTTGATGGAACTTAGTTGGCTCATTTCATTGACATGTCGTTCCTAGTTGAAGTGTGTCTCGATATATGTATGAGTGGCATCATATTGAGTTATACTTGTTTATTAAATGTGCTTTCTATTGAATGGTTATTTTTATTTTAAGTATCGATCTATGTTTATAAATTGTGAATCAACTGTAGCTTGGAAACGTTAATGAAATGTGGTTAGATATGTATGGTTACTAGTATGAAAATGGTGAGTGACTATAATATATGTGATATTGGTGATTACCTTGTTTTCGTAATTGTTATCCTGTGCGGACATGACTTGGTGTGTTTCTGTTAAAATGTGATTCCCTTATAATTAGCCATCGATCTAATTATATTAAATGTGATTTGATTCATGGATGGGTAATATTTGTGGGAAAGTGATTCGAATTGCAGATTGAAATGTTTTGTAAATTAAGGGCTAGTAGTGGACTTGACCCTGCTTGGTTAATCCGCATTGGGGGGTCACTAGTGGTCCTGCTTGGTTAATCCGCATTGGGGGACCATACTATATATGGATCGCGCTTGGTTAATCCACGTTGGGCGATTCTCATGGCCATTTATAATTAGGGGTGATCATGCTTGGTTAATCCGCATTGGGGGGTCACTACCTACTTGATTATCTTGACCCTGCTTGGTTAATCCGCATTGGGGGGTCATTAGTGGTCCTGCTTGGTTAATCCGCATTGGGGGACCATACTATATTTGGATCGTGTTTGGTTAATCCGCGTTAGGCGATCCTTATGGCCATGTATGGTTAGGAGTGATCATGCTTGGTTAATCTGCATTGGGTGATCACTTCCTAACAGCTGTAGGAGTGACTCTGCTTGGTTAATCCGCATTGGGGGGTCACTGCCTACTTGGTTACTTTCCTAGGGGTGGCTCTGCTTGGTTAATCCGCATTGGGGGGCCACTTCCTGTTTGGTTACTTATGTAGGCTTCGGCCGAACTGCGTCCCCCTAGCCCTAGTTTTTAATGTACATACGAACGATGGTTTTTGAGAATCTTGTGGTTTGAATTAGAGAAGCCGTTGGATGTCTGGGTGACTCATTCGGAGTTTTCTGCGACTTGATTATGATTTCATAAAGCATGATGCTATACTTGATATTTTGGTTCCGTTAAGCGATCCGGAACCCGCTGTGGTTGGATTCCGTTGAGTGGTCCGGAATCCTTACTCATGCACATTCCTAAGGGTTAGTTTAGAATCCAAGATTCGAGTGAATAGGAATTATCCATAGACCTTGTAAATCTAAATTAGATTTGCCATGTTATTATTCATAACCCAAGTAGGGAATTATGTAGAGTTCTTTAATTAAATTCGTGAAATGATATGCTATCTCACTGATTGATTAACGTAATTAAATATTAATATTGTGCTTCGTGATTCCTTGATATGTTACAAGCTACGGATTAAGATATAATGATGGAAACATAGTGATTGTTATGATGTAGTGAAATGTGATTTGACTTGTGTATTGGAAATGGTTGTGACATGTGATTGAAATGCATATTGAATTGCTTGGGTGATGTGAGGTCTGGAAATAGACCGATAACCCATTGTGATGGGGATTTGTTGCTCGATATTGTTTCGTTTCGTTTAGTCTTCGTGAATTGACTAACTTGAATCATGTCTTGTTCCTTCGAGCCGTAGTTATGCTTCTTGGACTTCCGTTCGGTTCCGTTGAGTGATGGTCCGGAATCGTATCCTGATTTGGATTTCGTTGAGTGATGGTCCGGAGTCCCTTTTGGTGCTTTGATTCTGTTGGATGGTCCAAAATCCCCTTTCCAGAAATGTAGTCTTCGGCCAAACTGTGTCGCTCTAGCCCTGCGTTTCGGTCTATGATATGTGATATTGATTAATGTGATTGTGAATGATGTTGGTTGTGATTGTTGCCATTATGATTAGACTTGCTGACCAATGTGGCTAGATAATAACATTGTGCTTCGTTGACCGTTCTTTGAGATGTTGCATACTATGATTTGCGGTGATATGTGAAACATGATGATTTATGTGATGGATGAAGTGGAAATGTAAATCGTCATGTGGGATTGTTATGTTGGATATCATTGTAATTGTTATGATTAAACTTGTTGATAAATATGGCTAGAAAATATGTTGTATTTCGTCGTTGTTCTTTGATATAACGCATAATATGCATTGTGGTATATTGTTGGGACAAAACGTTTTATGTGATGGATATTCGAGCGTAGTGAAACAGTGAACTACGAACGGCTTGATCCCTATTGAGGGTACGTAGGCAGTCTAACGAGGAGGTTAGATGCAGCCATAAACTATGCGATTCGATTCTCGAGTTGTGTTTTGCCATGTTCCGAAGGCGAGTTAGGTTGAGATACGGGTATTTGAGGACGCCACGTGTCGATCCTAGACGTATGTTGGGATTGGGGCGCGACAACATATAATGTCAAATTTAAATTTAACATTTTCTTTGAAGATGCTCTAAGAATCTTGTAGGTCAATTAGTTAAAAATATAGGGTGAAGTGCCGATTTAGTCCATGAACTATCATTTTAGTGAAAATTAGGTCCCTGAATTATTTTTTTAGTAAAATAAATCCCTAAATTCATTAAAAAATCACTAATTTCATCCTTACTATTATGTCCAAAGCTATTTTATCTAATTTTTCATCAACTTAAGTCACTTGACACATTTTAGAGTGTAATACCGTTATTTTCTCACCTCCAATTTTTTGTCAACTTAAGCCCTTAACATTTCACATAGGTTGCGAATCTAACGTCTAATTTACCTTCTAAAGTTAACTCCATAAACTATTTCTTTATGAAAAACTATCAATCTACCCTCCAATGTGTATCACATGAAAGTAACGAGACTTAAATCAACGGAAAATTGAATGTAGTAGCTTCAAATATAATATTAGGGATATAATTGGCAGATTTTTACAATTCAAGGACTGGTTTTTTCTGAAAAAAATAATAATTTAAGGATCTAATTTTCATTGAGGTGATAATTCAAGGACTAAATTAGCAGTTCTTCCAAAAAAATATAATTTTTGTATTTGATGTCTCGGGTTGGATGTCGCCCTCTTCTACTTTCGCTTATATTAAATAAAAAGTTGCAACTAAGTGTTACTATGAGACCTGATTGAACCAATGAAATTATGGAGAATAAATTAAAACCAAGTCAATTAAACCAATGAAAATTGTTGTTCCTCCAAATAAATTGTCGGACGCACATGCCGCTCGTGACATTTTTGTCAAAAAAGTTAATAATGAAATTACAAACGAAGATCCAGTTGTTAAAATTAAATCCCCAACCAAAAATGTCGAAACCTTAACATTTGTGGCAGTACGACATCTAATTGGTCCAATGCACAAAGACGTGAATCCATAATCATGTGCAATGGGACCTGCACACTAGCGACCGCACATACAGTGGTGAAGATGGATTCCTTCACATCACCTACAGTGGAAAAGAGAGCGGAGGCTGGACCAATTCAAGTGCTCTGAGTCAGTGATCTGACCTTAGTTCTTATAGTTTTATCCTGATACATTGCTAATGGGGATTACACCCTTTCTTTCGCTGAATCACGACAACCCTATGACACAGTTAAACAAGTGTATTACGATCGTTTAGTTTTGCCAATGCTGCTGCCTGATAAGGCTGCTCTGAAAAAATACTTAGTTTCATAGATAGGAGTCCTATGAGATTTAGAAGATCTTTCTTAATAGTGTTTGCATTACTTGGAGAGCAAGTTTCTCTCTTCCTTACTAGTATAAATAAAGGCAGAAGGCATGAGGAATACCAATAACATAATTCCTCAAGCCTCTTTTCTTCTTTGCGATACATTTATATAAAACTTCTACCTCGAGCACATGCAATGGGGCCGTACACAGTCAACTGAAATCCGACTACTTCAGGCATGGCCAGCTCCTGTAGTGTGATGGGCAGTGTGTACAAGTCTCTTTTCGTCAGGTATTGTTTATATTTAATTTTAAACAAAAAAAAAACAATGATTTATGACCGCACGATATACAATGAACATATGTGATTGAATGATCCCTGAGATTCTCACAAAGAGGATCTGGCGAGAATCCTCAGTGAAATAATAGGGTAAAGTGGCTTTTCGTTAAGTTAAATATAGCTAAAGTCCTTTTCATTGAAGATAATACTAGAGAAATTAAATTTATAGATAAAATTTTGAAAAACTAAAGAACATGAAAGTTGATGATTGGTTTATTACTTAAGCGTCGATCAATAATGCATTTTTGTTCACTATCTTTAACTATAGGGTATGTTGACCATTCATCTTATAACTTGCCACGTGTCCCACTAATTAACCAAGGTTAACTTTCTAATTAATTACTTTATTTTAATTTAAACCATATTTAAAATTAAAAACAAAACATGAAATAATTTAATAAATTCAATATTGTGGGCCCCACTATACCAACCATCACCCTCCGGGGCACCCCTCTTCCCCCTCCCCACCCCGAACTCTTTCCTCCTCCCTCCGTTGGCAAACTTTAATTTTTCCACTCTAATTCTTCTTCTTCCTTTTATTGGGCTCCCATCGGGCAAGGATTCGACGATGATGACGATTGTTAAATCCTACAGCTCCGGCGAGGCGAAGATGTGAGGATTGGTTTTTTTTGTTTTGTTTTGTTGGTATTCTGGGCTTGGCAACATGAATTTATCGGTGCTATCCAAAAGTTCTACTTCTATTGTTGTTAGTTATCAGTGCAAAACGCGTTTTATTTTCTAATTTCCCCATGAAGTCTACAATAAACCTAAAACTTATTGGAAAGAGGAAAAAAAAAAAAACACTTTAACACTTTAGTTTTAACTAGAAAATGTGCCCGCGCTTTGCTGTGGGCGTTGAATGTATTAGTCGCAACATGCATGAATAGTTTCTACACAAAGCAACTAAAAAGACGTGGTACCTAAGAACCAATGAAGTCAAACTTTGCTTGCTATACATGGATATGCATACTATAAGAAACATTCATTTGTAGATCGTATTGTGTCACCAATATCATAGTTTCAAGTAATCAACCTACTACACAAAAAAAGAAAAGTAAAAAAGTAGAAGACATAATACTTAAGCGTCTAGTAGGAGTAGTAAGTTTCTGAAAAAACCCATCAATAAAATTGGCCGCAATAGCAAGGGATGAAGCACATAAGCCCAAGGCTGATGAAACACAAAAATCTCTCACCTGCCATCCAAAGGGGAGACAAATTCGTAACCATCTTTCTTGTCTGTGACAGGCAGAAATCCTTTTTTATTTTCTGCAGCAACTAAACCATATCAAAATTGTTCTTTTAGGATATCGGTCAATATTGATCAAAGGAAAGCGACTCACTTCACGTTACGCACATTGTTGCTACCTTAAACATTATCTAGGATTCAATGTGACATCCAGAAAACTTAGTACTACAATGCTAAACTTAAAAGGAAAAGTACAGAAGAATCAAAACCGTTATAATTCCTTACATGATACTGAATGTCGGTTAGTTAGAAGAGCCCAGGAAGCAATTTTCCCTGCTGATAGCAATCGGTGTCTCCTGGATCTATCTGCCAAAGATAAACACCAAATTAGATGGAAACCCAAAAGAGAAAATTGATGGGGCTAGCCAGTTGTCATTCTAGAGGCGGTCTAGCGGCTCACCACTAATTAACATTGCCAACATTCATTTCTCTTTTAATTTCATTTTGTTATGTTTCCAACGTGGGATTTTAACATTTTCCAGCCCAATAGCATCAATCAACACAATACCACAAACCCAAAACTATGCATAAAAGAACAAAAATTGATGACTGGTTACAAGTTTACATAAGGGTAGTAAAAACTAACAATGCAGGTTGATTTCCACATTGTATCATAAATATTCTCATTAGACACTTTTGTACCACTTAAAGCAGGAATTAATGTCTTTCTTGTATCACCCACTCTCTTGCTAGTCTTAGGTTTTTTGCGCATTGCAGTTACAAATTAACATTGCCAAGCAATAAACTGATAAAAGGAAGGGGAAAAATACAACCAAGCCACTTATAGACCAACCAAGCAAAACCAGATGTAAACAAATATACAAATAAGCAAACTTCAAAAGATACAATAGCAAAAAACCAAACACATACAACCACAATATAAGAACATTTTAATGACAGAAAAGAAAATTGTCCTTTTGCGTGGAGGCAATGAGAAAATATAGAGAAGCAGACCACCTATTTGAAAAGGTAAAAACAAAAGACTAAAAATCAAACAATGATATGTCATCTCCAAAATAAATGTACAATATCTTTCAAATTTGATGACAAATTGACAATGGAGCAGAGGTTTAAGATTGGTATTGTGATGTCAGTTCTGTGTTGTGGCTGGACTTACAGAAATGAAGCGCCGTGACTCAGCTTTGGCACACGGGACTTTTGAGTCACCAATAGTCGTTGCATTGCTTGTGCCGCAATTCCCCTTATCGGGTTTGATTGAAGCCTTTGCTGCAATTGCCTTAATGGAGCTGCTTACCACTCAATGGCCTCAGAGCATGAAGACTTTCGTGGAGCGGTTTTCTTCCTTAGCTTGTCCATTGCAAACTACCTAACCACCATTCTTATTAAGGTGGTCAAAAAATTGAGCGGACTGAACGGAAATTCTTCATGGTTGGGAGGCAATGACCTTAACAAAAACAGGCTTGATTACTACTATTACACCATAGCTGCCTTCGGGGTCTTAAATTTTGTGTATTTCCATTTCTTTGCGCGCCATTATCTGTCCAATGATGTGGATCAACTGTAACAACTCGTCCCGAAATTTACGGATCAAAAAGGGTATTTTTGTGTTTTCACTAAGTTTGGGGATATTTTTCTTTTAAAAAAATTGTTTTTGGATCTTAATTGGTGAGCCCAAGGGGCCCACCCCCTGATATCTGTCCCTAGTCTCCCATGCTCCATCTCTCATCTCTCTTCCTTTCTCCCCCAACTCTCTCTTCTGCTCTTTGAAGCTCTCCGAGCTCTCTCTTCCTCAAGTCGTTCTCACCTTCTCCCTCTCTACCCGTGAGCAACATCCATACCCACAATCTTATACACACGCACACCGTAGGACCCTCCCAAGCAAGAACTCGAACCCAGGACAGGTCCGTGGTGTTGGTATATGGTCCAACACATGATGAATGTTCTAGATTATTCTAGTAAGCAAGTGAGGTGGCTGGAGCATGCTAGACAATTCTAGCATGTTATTAAGTTGATGGAAGAAGTTAGAGAGTACTAGCTTCCTTGGTTGCAAATAGAAAGATGTAGAAGCTACAATTTTATGGCTAGTCTAGAATTATCTAAGTTAGAGGTTGGTAGAATATTCTAGAAACTAGAATGTAGTTCTAGTTTGTCTAAGGAAATAGAAACTAGTAGAATGCCAAGCCCTCACCTATAATATGGGTGTGATGTTGTAGTGTTGCAACCAATCAAGAAACCAAGTGTGAGCAGCAAAGGATCAAGTCCAAAGCTAGAGTTCCACTCCAATAGTGACAGTGAAAGTGTTCCACTACACATTGTGTGAGTGAAGTTTAGAGTGACAAAAAGTGTGTGTATAGTTTGTTGTATTCATCAAGCCTTGTCTTTGGCTTAGTAAGACTACTCTTGTTGTACTCATCATTTTCATATAGTGAAGATTGATTGTTGTTCCGTGGATGTAGGCATAAAATGCCGAACCACGTAAATTCTTGGTGTCCATTTTCTACTTGACTTTGTGCATTCTCTATCTTGTAGTACCGACATTCCTAACAAGTGGTGCACCACAGTGGCGGAGACTATTGTTCTCTTCCTATTTCGTCGAACTTCGGTGAGTTCCTTGAATTTTCGACCTTGGTAAGCTTCATGACTCTCTCTAATTTTCCTATTGATCGATCAAACTCTAGTTAAGACTCATTTTAGGTGCTTTGGTGAAGGTTTGTAGTTAGAAACAACTCGAAATGTGTTTTCCCAGTTTTACCGACGGCTTACGAGCCAATTTCCAGCCAAACCACTTCGAGTTGGCCGGCGTGCAAGGTATCAATCTCTTCGTCTCGCTGAGTAATACAACTTTCCTTTTTGTTTCAGCCAATTTTGTTAAGTATTGAAGAAGTTATATCCATTTGAATCTTGCCCAGTTTTCGGCGACCTTCGTGGTTTTTGAGGCATTTTTTGGCCAAACCACGGCGAGTTAGACGTCATGCGAGGTACCATTCTCTTCGTCTTGTCGAGAACTATGATTTTTGTTTTTGACAAAGTTATTAACATTTAAAGTTTGTTCAGTTTTTTGGCCGAAATCCGGCCTTCTTCTTCTTGAGGTCCGGCGACCCACCAAACCCAGGCCCTTCGGGCCGTTCGTGCCAAGCCCAAAACCCTGGGCAGCCCAACCCAACCCTTTTATTTCTTTTTGTTTCTAATTATTTTGTTAATTTAAAGGCCTTGGGCCATTTTAATTTAAGGTCTTCGGCCCGTTCCTTCTCTAACCCAAAACCCTTAGGCTTAAAGTCTTCGGGCCTTTTGAACCAGGGCCCTAAGCCCTCTCCACAAAACCCAGCCCACCTAAATAGCTAAACCCTAAACCCATTTCCCCTTAGGGCCTTAGGCCCGTTTCAGACCCAAGTCCAAGCCCTTTTTATTAATTGTTTTGTTTTAAATTATTTGTTAAAGTTCTTTGGGCCGTGTGTTGTTGGGGGCCCTGAGCCCAAGCCCTAAACCCATTTTCCCCAAAACCCCTTTAAACCCTAACCCATTAACCTAACCTTTAACCCTAGCCCAAGTCCTTACCAAACCCTAAACCTTAACCGGTCCAAACCCTATTCCATCAGGGAATATTCTAGGAATACTTTATTGACGTTTATGAAAATTATCTAGGACCCTTTTTAGGGTAATTCGACGTCCTGAATCCGTTTCGGACGTTCGTTTTCCCAAATTCAATTGTTATAATAGAGTTTTATTAATTGGACCCCTTTATGTGCTTAGAAGGCAATTATTTGTGGCGTTTCCTTCTTCCCGTGGCTTTTCGATGGCGAAGTACTATGAGTGGATCCCTTCTAAAAATGCATGTTTTAATAGTAGAAATACATACATGGAAAAGCATGATTTCACAAGTATGTTCTATGAAACGTTTTATGAGATAACATGCTTACTGAGGCTAGTTTGAATTATTACTATTTTTCCTATAACCCATGTTCTTTATAGGATATCTGATGGATGATGATATTTAGAACATGTTTATAACACCTCTTTATAGTATAGATGATGGATGACTTTATACTATGAAGTTGCTTTTCAATATATGTATGTTCAATGGTTTTGTATTTACCTAGTGGTCCCGATTTCGCTACGGGACGAGGGATAGATTCCGGTCTATCCCGGGCGACGATTGTGGAGTTGGCATAAGGCCTGAAGTGTTTTTCCTCTGGCTATTTAGCACAGGGACGAGGAGCTGGCATGAGGCTTGAAGAGATATTTTCCTCTGACTGTTCGCTCAGAGAAGGGGAGCTGGCATGGGGCCTGGAGGGGTATTGGACATTCACTAGTGATTATTATATATACAAGTTATGATTTGAGACATTACACGGCATGCTAGGTTTTGGAAAACCTATTTTTATCATGTTATATGAGTTTTTCATAAAACCTGGGAGTTAGTACACTGATAACTATTTTATTATATGTATATCAATTGGTCCACTCATGTTTGTTTTATGCCCCCTTCAGGACTTAGAATCGAGGCATACAATCCCGGCTTCAAGGCACTTCTGCATCAGCATCTTCGAGTCATCTCGGTGTAAGACCCATTCTTTTATTCATTCAATTTTATATTAATTCTTTTAGTATTCTAGTTAATTGTATGCTCTGAACACATTCCTTTAATGCATTTTCATCATAATTAAATTTATGAGTCTTATTTATTCCTTATTCTCAGCATTTGCATTCAATAAATGGCTTTTGTCACCCTCGGGTGTCGGCCATCACGTGACCATCCTGATGTCCCGAGGACATCGGGATCAGAGCGTGTCATCAACACTTCGAAAAGCCGTCCAACTTCGAATCCTCAGACAATAGAAAAGGGTTGTAGTTTTGTAGACAATAGACATTGTACTATACTCTATACAATGAAAAGGGCTGCAGGTTTTCTTACCAAATTGCTAGACACAAAACAAGAGCTTAGCCTTTAGGATGTTTTTCATGCTCCAATATCGAAGAATGTGTAACATGTTTGACGTGTGATAAAATGACTAATGTGAAACACGTGACACAATTAGATTACCGACAAATTGTAAAATTGAACTTAATGACCAAAGTGAAGCACAAAAACATAATCAGGACCGCTATTGTAATTAACCGTTATAAAATTTTGTATGAAATTACGGGGTTCCCAGAAATCAGAATGTCTTTAGCTACCTAGGCTGCCACCGTAGAAACAACTCATCTCCGTGAGGATGGGCCTGCACTTCATTAAGATATAGCCCCATGTTCTGCCCTGGTCCAACCATTGTAACTGTGTAAGGCTGCAAAACTAGCTATAACCCCGGGCTTGCATCCTTTGGAGCGAGACCTACAAGACTCCATGAATTTCTTTTACTTTATTAATCGTAATCAACGGTTTGTTGACAATATTTTTAAACGAGATGTTGAAGTGTCAAAATCAATAACAGTAAAAAAAATTCAGTGATAATGTTTTCCAATTGAAAAGAAAAATTTGATGTGATGTGACGTGACATGAATTGGCAGCCCTTACCGTTTCTGCCAAAACTGGCAACCATCATCCTTCCCGCCAAAACTGGCAGCACCTTCAAATATTTTACTAATTGATTATTAAAATGCATTTTCTTGATTTATGTTTATTTTTTAAAACTATTTATAATAGTTACCTAAACTATTATACTAGTTTAACTACACTTTTAAAGATGTCAAAGTGCCACATATAATATCAAATTTAAATTTGACATTTCCTTTAGAGATGCTCTAAGAATCGTGTAGGTCAATTAGTTAAAACTATAGGGTGAAGTACCGATTTAGTCCCTAAACTATCATTTTAGTGAAAATTAGGTCCCTGAAAATAAGTCCCTAAATTCATTAAAAAATTACTAATTTCATCCTTACTATTATGTTCAAAGCTATTTTATCTAATTTTTCGTCAACTTAAGTCACTTGACATACTTTAGAGTGTAATACCGTTATTTTCTCGCCTCCAATTTTTCGTCAACTTAAGCCCTTAACATTTCATATAGGTTGCGAATCTAACGTCTAATTTATCCTCTAAAGTTAACTCCATACACTATTTCTTTATGAAAAACTATCAATCTACCCTCCAATGTGTATCACATGTAAGTAACGAGACTTAAATTGACAGAAAATTGAATGTAGTAGCTTCAAATATAATATTAGGGATGTAATTGGTAGATTTTTACAATTCAATGACTGATTTTTTCTAAAAAAATAATTTAAGGACCTAATTTTCACTGAGGTGATAATTCAGAGACTAAATTGGCAGAAAAATATAATTTTTGTATTTGATGTCTCGGGTTAGATTTTGCCCTCTTCTACTATCGCTTATATTAAATAAAAAGTTGCAACTAATTGTTACTATGAGACCTGATTGAACCAATGAAATTATGGAGAATAAATTAAAGGGAGTTTTAACGAAACACTCCTGATGCTGTTCACTTTTAACGAAAAACCATATTTTTACATTTCCATGATATTATTCACTATCCTTTTATTTGTCATTTTTCATTAAAACTAAAGTTTTTTGGACTTTTCGTTAGTTTTCCTTAAATTAAAATCCAAGTCAAACTACAAGACCTGATTAAACCAATGAAAATTATTGTTCCTCCAAATAAAATTGTGCGAGACGCACATGCCGCTCGTGACATTTTGGTCAAAAAAGTTAATAATGAAATTACAAACGAAGATCCAATTGTTAAAATTAAATCCCCAGCCAAAAATGTCGAAACCTTAATATTTGTGGCAATACATCTAATTGTTCCAATGCACAATGACGTGAATCCAGAATCGAGTGTAATGCGACCTGCACATTACTCTAGCCAACTGGACTTGCCGGCACATATTTCCTTAGTTACACGAGGCGAAAGGCTGGCTAGGCTACGTGTCATGTTTCTGCAAGGCTTCGCTTGCAACGGCTATCTGCACTTCGATACTTTTCCCGCGCAGTCTCCGTATATAAATATATCTCTCTCTGCACCCACCGTGAACCACCAGACTTCCAAAACCTCTCGGAGAACCCTTCCTCTCAAATTCCTAAAACCAAAAAGAATCAACCTCTCAACGTTTGGAATTCGAAACCCTAAAGCCCAACTCCCAAGAATCCGATCGAATTATCCAAAAACCATGACCAAGATCAACGCCCTCCATCGATTTCTTCTCCCCTGCTTCTCCCATACCTCCGCGAAATCCACCCGCTCCGCCACCGCCGTCCCCAAGAAACGTCTCAGCACCTCCTTGCTCGAAGACCTGGACGACATCAACAACGCCGCCGCCGCCGCCAAAGCCCTAGACCCCCAGGACCAAGATTCCCAATCTTCCACCTCACACACCCCCCAAAACGACGCCATCTCGGTGATTCTGCCCCAGCAGCCCCGCCCCTCGAAATCCATGGTCATCGGCACAATCTTTGGCCACCGCCGCGGCCACGTGTGGTTGTGCATCCAGCACGACCGCCGCTCCACCAAACCCACCCTCCTTCTCGAGCTCTCGGTCTCGACCCACCAGCTCGTCAACGAGATGCAATTGGGGCTCGTCCGCGTGACCCTCGAGTGCAACGAGTCGGACCGGCCCCAGCTCATTGATTGCCCGCTCCTGACCGTCCCCATTTGGACCGTTCACTGCAACGGCCGCAAATTCGGGTTCGCGGCGAGAAGAAAAGCGAGCGAGAAGGTGAAATTGATGCTCAAGCTGATGCAATCGATGACGGTCGGAGCCGGGGTAATGCCGGCTGGGTTCGCGCTTGGGTCGGAGGCGGAGTCGCATCAGGAGGTGATGTACATGAGGGCGAATTACGATCACGTGGTGGGGAGCGCTGACTCGGAGTCGTTTCATCTGATTAACCCGGATCAGTGTCCGAGTCAAGAACTCAGTGTCTTCCTGCTCCGGTCCAGGCACTCTTGAATCTGTGAGCAAAGACACACAGTTTTATTTAACTCCGTGAGCAAAGATTCAAATACCACAGTTTTCTTTCTTTTGAAATTTGCTCAACTGCTGAAGTGGGAACTTGAAAACTAGGTGTTTTCTTTAGAGGGGGATAATTATGTTTTTGTGCAGATTGATTAGTTTTTGTTTAGGGCTAGCTTAGCCGAATCCGACAGTATCAACTATACAATGTGTATCATCTCAGAGGTGATCAACAGATTAATCGTGATGGAATTTCAGATCATTTCTCAGATTCTGGAACAAAAGAATTAAAGTTGGGAATATTAGATTAAATTGATACGGCGGCAAAAAATGTAGCAAGAATATTTCGATGCCAAAATTGAGTGTATAATATGTTGTTTTGAAGAGAATCGCAAGCTAAACAAGCCTGTCATGTTCAAAGCCAAAAACGATAGTTTAGACTTTGAAAATTGCATTTTGAAGTTTGTAATAAAAATCGGACCTTTTGTTTTACGTTTGATTTACTTATTTTCCATTCCCTAATACTCTCCTCAACTTTCCTAGGGTTGGATTGAGTCTATGTAAGGCTTACGGCTTCTATATAATCATCACTCATGAATTAATAAAATTAAAAATAAAAAAAAACATTTCAGGGTTGGACTAAGTCTATGTAAGGCTTATGGCTTCTATATAATCAGCATCATTCATGAATTAATAAAAAATAAAAACCTTCGAGATTTTCTCTTTAAACTGGTGGATTTTAGCCTTCTAATTCTTGGGTTTACGTTTGTATCCCATTGACCACGCTTGTGACGAGTCAATTGGTATCAAAACATGGATTTGTCCTTTTACTAATGACAATCGATCATGGGAGAAGCAAAACCCTAAGCCACGTTCACTAGTAGAAAAAAAACACTTTGCACGACGTAGGTACCTTCGTCGTGCAAAGTCAAAAATCGTTGCCTAAGGGTTTGCGTGACGCAACCTTCGTCGCTCAAAAACCGTCGCGCCAAGGCAGTGGCAGTAGAGTTTGCGCGACGAAGTTATAACCTACGTCACGCTAAGCAGCTTTGTGCAACGCACGACCTACGTCGAGCAAAGGGTCTTCCGCAACACAAGATCTACATTGTGCAAAGTGTCCTTGCGCGACGCAGGACCTACGTCGTGCAAAGTGTCCTTGCGCGACGTATGGCAAAGAGTCTTTGCGCGACATAGAACCTACGTCGTGCAAAGTTGCCTTGTGCGACGTAGGACCTACGTCGAGCAAAGTGTCTTTGGAAGACACAGGACCTACGTCGTGCAAAATGGCCTTGTGCAACGCATGACCTACGTCGAGCAAAGGGTATTTGAGCAACTCAGGGACTACGTCGTGCAAAGTTGCCTTGCGTGACGCGACTTACGTCGAGCAAACCCTTTTCTTTTCTTTTTTTTAATGTTTTGGTCAAAACTAATTTTTTTTTTAATTTTTGATAAATATTGTAATTAAATTGTAAAGAATAATTAATTAACCAAGAAAAAGTATTTAATTATAAAATATATAAAAATGTACATACAAGATGTCTAAACAAAAAAGAAAAAACTACAAGTGAACTAAGTTTAAAACATCAAGCTACTAAGTATCGGGAGGGTGAGGTGGCTCTGAGGTCGAAGGTGGATCAAGATGAGGTGCTGGTAGCGAGACTTGTAGGTCGGCCGTTTGTATGGCTCGTACAAGGTCTCTCACCGTCTCAGCATAGGTCCTCACCTCCTCGCTCTGGGCCCTCAGCTGCGCTCTCATCTGATCGATCTGGACCCTCATCTGCTCCCTCATCTGCTCGCCCTAGGCCCTCATCTGCTCCCTCATATGCTCTTCCTGGATCGCAAGCTTACCCCTTAAGGTTGTCACTTCCTCCATCAATGCATCGACCTTTGTTGTGTTCGATCTGGAAGAAAAGGGACCCATCTCACGAGCCTGCGATTTCCCCATACCCCGAACAACCTGGCCATGACGACGACCAAGGTTCTGATCCAGGACTTCAGTCATGATCTGAAAACCTACATCCTCTGGTACCATGATGTCCTGCTTCTTGGAGAACAGCAGTGCTCTTTTCCACCATAATATGCTGTAATAATAAAGAAAAAACATATAATGTTTAATAACAAAATATAAATAATATTTGAACGATTCATACATATAAGAATAATAATAATTACATATACTTACATAAAATTGCTCAGCGGTTTCATTACCAGGTCGAACGTAAACGTCCTTGAACATGTTGATCACTAGGAACTTAAAACCCTCCTGAAGAAAAAAAAACATTAAGAAAAATTTATTAATCAATAATAATAAATAAATTGTATAAAATTTCAAAGTTAATATAGTTTTACCTGACGTCGTTCCTCAAGCCTATTCGAAAAGGGCTTCGAACGAGAATGGTGGAGAAGTATCTTTGACTCCCGAGCTTTCTGGCCAGCAACAGATTTCTTCTGTTAAACACACAATATACATGTTAGTGCGATTATTTGAAATAAATTAATAAAAAAAGCTTTAAAAATTAACTAAAACAATAATAAATTATTATTAAAATATTATGTACATACCACAAATTTTAGGTCTGTAAAATGCTTGCAGAGCCACTCCCAATCCTCTGGCCGGTCCTTCAACTCACTTGGAACATGTAAGCGAGCAATCTCCAGATTATCCCATTTCTTAAAATAATTGTGAAAATTGTTCTTCCAGTGTTTGTACTGGATTGCTAAGGTCGCCTCTAAGTAGGCCATGGCCTCGGGGGATATGTCATCAAGATCATAAATGAACTACGAATATGAAAAATAATAAAATAATAGTAAGAAATTTAATAATATTAAAGATAATATATTTTGGTTTTTAATATTTGTAAACAAAATTAAAAAAATGATAAAGGCTAAAAATTAATATACTAACCGACAACTCGTGTCGCACCAGTTCCTTCGTGTCCTCAGGAATTTCTACCCAAGACTCCCACTGAAAAGGACAATTGTCTCGAATAACAACACCACAGCTGCTAACGATGAAGCTATGCTGCTGTGAGGTAGCCGCTCCACGATGTCGCGGGTCATACACAATCTTGATCATGGAGTCGGTCTGACGTACGTTTTGTTTCTGCTTCAGCATTCGACTAGGCCCCCTGGTGTTTTTTTTAGCTGGCCAAAAATACTTAAATGGTGAAAACCCTAAGCTGAAATTTGTACAAAAAATTCGACACAACCTCCCCTAATAGTATAACTTTTCCCAAAACCTTAAAACAATAAAATAACAGTAATTCACAACTTGCAACACATTTCACAATCCAGCATGTCACATCTCGGCCCGAAAAGGATCACTTCCCAGGCCCGCTCCACCACCGTAGCACGATATTGTCCGTTTTGGGCCTCGACCACGCCCTCACGGTTTTGTTTCTGGGAACTCACAAGCAACTTCCTAGTGGGTCACCCATCATGGGAGTGCTCTAGCCCCCTTCTCGCTTAACTTCGGAGTTCCTACAGAACCCGAAGCTAATGAGCTCCCAAAATGCCTCGTGCTAGGTAGGGATGGGAATATACATTTAAGGATCACTCCCCTGGGCGATGTGGGATGTCACAATCCACCCCCCTTAGGGACCCGACATCCTTGTCGGCACACTTCCGGCCATGGATAGGCTCTGATACCAATTGACACACCCCGTCCCAAAGCGGGCGTGCTGGCTGTCACGTGAGAGTGGCGTAACCATGTGTACAGTGCGGAAGTTAAGAAAATAATTAGAAATAAGAAGAACTGAAAACCGAAACACTAGCAATACTAGCTAAGAAAAGATGCTAGTACAAGTCTAGGTGTATAAATACACATTCAGAGCAATAAGAACTTCTAGTTGCAGTTAAGGACAATTACTTAGATATAACACCCGAAGGTGAATCCTACTTTTGTGAATTCTGTTAGAACACCGTTGGGTCCCTAGTGGCCACTAAAGCACTGCTACCTAGAACCTGGAGGGGCGAAAAACAAAACACGTGAGTGGGCAAAAACAAATCTTTTCAAAACCTTTTCTCTTTTCAAGGGTTCTAACCCCTCGCCGTAAAACCTGTATAATTTCCCAGAAAAATAGCATACATACATATATACTCATCTCAACTCATAAATCAAAATCATGCCAAAAGTAGTGATGTGCAAGGTATATGCCATGCCAAATATATCTCATCAAATCACATAACTATATCAGGTGAAAACTCATCATAGATAATAACATGTTCACCGAGTGATCAGCTCAACTGAACTATAGCTCATAATCAATCTCATCATATCTCATCATCACATATATATATATATATATATATATATATATCATGCACACGAGTCAGAACCACCTCACGTGGTCTCACCGACAAGACTGGGTGTAAATAATTACGCTCTAGTGCTACGATCACGTGAAGACTGAGCGCTAATCGCGGGTTACCTACGAGTCGAACCCACCTATAGTGGTCTATTCGATAGGACTGAGCACCTAACTTGGATCCAAGGTGAGCGTGTGGTGCGAAAGATGAACATCACGTGAAGGACTGAGCCCTGGCCTTAGGCAGAAGCACTAACACCGGGGTACAGGTTTATGAGCTTTCAACACATCTCAACATAAACATCATTTCATATTAATCATTCTCTATCATCATTATAAATACTCACCTGATACTTACCTGTGCGTCCACAGCACCAATTACCATTATATACAGCTACTAATGCATAAATAAAATAGATATATACTTTGCATATCACATTTCACTTAAATTGATTTTCTGGGAAAAATCTCATTTATATAGGTATATACAGAAAACAAAAGCCCACTCACAGATAAGTCGAAGGGTCATAACCCTCGAGCCTCGATTGATGGCCCTCGTCTTCAAGATAGGCATCACCTATATGCGTAATAACCAGAAAAAAAACGTTATTTAACGCACATAACCAACAATAGGTAATAACTTTTCATACTTTGCTCAATTTTGGTATTTGAATATACCACTGGGATCTACACAACCTCACGAACATCCCCATATTTTTAGAAAAATTTTCCGACCACCCATTCGCCGCCACACGCCGGCCAAGGCACGGCCAGACGCGCCGCCCACACGCGGGCACGTGCCAGGTTCACTGACGGCGTCAATTAACGCCATCAGGAATATTTCGTCCAAAAGCAAGCATATACCGTTAAAGTTGCCTGACGCCGTTAGGATCCGTTAAGAATATTCGGTCAAGTTGACGGAATATTACCCTTTCTTCTCCGGCTCTCCTCCGGTGCCGTTGCCGTCGCCGAAAACTAGAAAATTCTTCAAACCTTAATATCTCAATCTATACTCAACCAAATTCCGTGAAATTTACACCAATGGAAAGCTGGGGATGAGTAGAACAACGTTATACCTATTTTGGGACCTAAAACTCACGGGATCTCGCCATGAAAATTCGAGAAAAACCGGCCAACTTCGAAACTAGCTATCCCGACGTCCAAATCACTTGGTTTTTCTTCTCCGAGCTTCGTAGGAACGTCCTAAAGCTTCCTACAAGCTTAAAATCCCCTGAAACATCCATAATTATGACCACATGAACAGTACTCAAATCGGGGGTTAGGGTTCTCGGGGTTTTCCAAGCTTTCATGTCCAAACAAAGGTACCAATGAATTCATGAGGTTACAAGAAGCAAGAATCTTACTTGGCGTCCATCCGTGAAGAAATGGCTTGGTTTAGAGTTCGTCCGTACTGTTTGTACGGACGTTGCAGAAAATCGAAAGAGGGAGGAGAGAGAAGGCACGGGTATGTGTGTATGTGTTTGTGTGGTCCAAAGTTGTCCACTCCAACCAACAAAACAACAAAACAACTTAATTCCCAATTAGTTCCAAATACTTAGGAAAAATAACTTGGACCTAAAACTAAGTCACATACACATACCACTACCCTCGTTTAAGGGTAAAATCGTCAATTCCCACCTTCAAGAGAAATTTTTCCGGGACGGGCTGTCACAATCAACCCTCCTTATAAAAAATTTGTCCCCGAAATTTCATACAATCAAACAATCCACTAATAATCACTAAACAACCTAGGGTACATCTCTCTCATCCGATCCCCTGTCTTCCAAGTAGCTTCTTCCACTGAATGGTTTCTCCATAAAACTTTCACCAACCGTACTGTCTTATTCCTCAGAACCTTGTTATTCCAATCCAAGATAGTCACTGGCTCCTCGTCATAAGTCAAATTCGGATGAATTTCTAATGGTTGAGGAGGTATCACATGTGAAAGATCTGACACATAGTGACGAAGCATGGAAACATGGAACATATCAAGCACTTTAGACAATTCAGAAGGCAACTCTAGCCTATAAGCAACTTCACCGATTCTTTCGATGATCCGATACGGTCCAATATACCTAGGCTTTAGCTTACCCTTTTTCTCAAACCGTACCACGCCTCTCCATGGCGACAGCTTCAAAAATACAAAATCATCTATATTATAAACTCGATCAGTAGCATGTCTGTCTGCTAAGCTTTTATGTCGATCCTGGGCTGCTTTCAAGTCAGATTTAATAACCTGAACATTCTGAGTAGTCTCCTCCACTATCTCAGGGCCCACTAAAACTCTCGCGCCAACCTCTGACCAACATAAGGGTGTACGACAAGACTTGCCATAAAGTGCCTCAAATGGTGACATACCAATACTTGAATGAAAACTATTGTTGTAGGCAAATTCCATCAATTCCAACCACTTATGTCAAGTGTCACCAAACTGCAACACTAAAGATCTCAACATATCCTTAAGGGTCTGAATAGTCCTCTCAGACTGCCCGTCTATTTGAGGATGATATGCTGTACTATAAAGTAATCTTACATCCAAAGCCTCCTGAAATGCTATCCAAACTTAGAAGTAAACTTCGGGTCGCGATCTGAGATAATACTAACTGGAATTCTACAATACTTCACAATCTTTGATATAAATAATTCAGCTGATCGGCTTAAAGAACATTTCTTCCTCACGGGAATGAAATGCGTTGACTTAGTAAGCCGATCTACTATCACCCAAATTTCATCATAACCATTTAGTGTACGAGGAAGCTTGTACACAAAATCCATAGTAATATTTTTCATTTCCACTGTGGAACAGAAAATGGCTGTATCATTCCAAACGGCTTCTTCCTTTTCAGCTTTAACTTGTTGACAATTGGCACACCTACTCACATACTCAGCAATTCCTCTTTTCAACCCGGCCAATAATAAAATGGTAGAATGGTATGATACATTTTTGTACCTCCTGGATGCATTGCATATGCTGAACCGTGCGTTTCATCCAAAATTTCTTTCTTTAATTTCCAAATTATTCAGCACATACATTCTCCCTTCTTGCATAAGCATGCCATCTGATTCTCTAACTCTGAAGTCTTTCTTTTTCCCTTGATTCCTTAAATGAAATAGCTCTAGAATTTCCTCATCATTAATCTATGCCTCGAGCACTCGATCAATCGATACTGGCATGACTTGAAAACTAGCAAGCAAGGTTACTTCTCGTTCTTCTATTCCCAATTCCACTCCAGTATACCTCAAATCTGCAAGGAGAGGAACACGAGAAGCATACAAAGCATTAATCCGACCTTTAGATTTTCTGCTCAAAGCATCAGCCACTACGTTTGCACGGTCACCCTGGTCGTGCAATCATAATCACTTAGTAACTCAATCCACCTTTGTTAACGAAGATTAAGATCCCTCTGAGTAAACAGATACTGGAGACTCTTATGATCCATAAAATCTTGCATTTCTCACCATAAAAATAGTGTCTCCATAACTTCAAAGCAAATATGATAGCCGTCAATTCCAAATCATGAGTAGGGTCATTTATCTCATAAGATTTCAATTGCTGTGAAGCATAGGCAATCACCCTACCATGTTGCATCAACACACATCCAAGACCATTCAAAGAAGTATCACTAAAGACTTTATAATTACCGTTTTCATCTGGGAGTGCTAAAACAAGTGCATGAGTGAGGAAATACTTTAACTACTGAAACTTTGCTCACAATTTTCATCCCACTCAAACTTAACCTCTTTTCTCGTCAATCTCGTCAATGGCAAAATGATGACTGAAAAATCCTTAATAAACCGTCGATAGTAACCTGCTAAGCCAAGAAAACTCTGAACCTCAGTCACGGTTCGCGGTTGTTCCAAATTCTCCACTGCTGGTACCTTTTAAAGATACACTTGAATATCTTAAGCAGACATCACATGTCCCAGAAATACCACTTGATTCATCCAACATTGGTATTTACTGAACTTGGCATACTACTGATGTTCCCTCAATTTCTTTAATACCAAGTTAAGATGTCTAGCATGGTCTGCTTTCGACTTAGAGTACACCAAAATATCATCAATGAAAACAATAACAAACTTGTCGAGATATTCCTGGAATACTTCATTCATCAAATCCATAAAAGCATCAGGTGCACTCATCAATCTGAATGGCATCACCAAAAACTCATAAAGACCATAACGAGTCCTAAAATCAGTCTTAGAAACATCCTCACTGCTAATCTTCAACTGATAATAACCAGACCTCAAATCAATCTTTGAAAACATACAGGCACCTCTAAGCTGATCAAACAGTCATCAATGCGCGGAAATGGATAACGGTTCTCAATCGTTACCTGATTCAATTGCCTATAATCAATGCATAGCCTTAATGTCCCGTCTTTCTTCTTCACGACAAAACCGGGGTTCCACAAGGTAACGTACTAGGTTGAATGAAACCTTTATCAAGCAATTCATGCAACTGAACCTTCAATTTCCTCAATTCAGCAGGAGACATTCTATAATATAAGATCTGTACCCGGAGGCAAATCAATAGTGAACTCCACATCTCCGTCTGGCGGCAATCCAGGTAATTTATCAAGAAACACATTAGGAAAATGTCTAATCACCTTTACATCTTCCACACTACTCAGAGTAGTATCATTTAGCACCACATGAGCTAAATATCCTTGGCAACCTTTCGATAACCATTTCTTTGCTCTCATAGCAGAAATAACGGCATGCCTCATTCCACTTTGATTACCCACAAAAGTAACCTCTGGTAATCCAGGGCGATGGAAAGTAACTGATTTCCCGTAGCAATCTATCTTGGCACGATTATAATGCAACCAATATGTGCCTAGAATAACATCGAAATCCACCATATCTAACGGAATAAAATTCGCTGTCATAACTACATCTTTTACCATCACTGAACACTCTGAATAAACACGATACTAACATATAATGACCTACCTTATTACTTGCTTAACGAATTCAACGAATAAGTTATTAATATTACGGTCTGCAGCCTGCGATACTAATAACTCACTGTTGTCTCGATAAGTAAGTAACAATTCCCGATGGTGTAATATTACCATTTTGCCCCTAATTGGGAGATACATATATACGCCTCGATCGTGCTCAATCAATACTTTCCTTGCAACATCATCAAGAACATAAAATTTCTGCATCACAATCAATAAACTCTAGCAAAGTGACCAAAAATGTTCAACGTACCCATAATCAAGTCCGAATGATTCTGAGCATCTTGCAGTGATATGTTAACACGTCTTTGGGCTTATTGTCGTCCCCCACGACCTTTATTAATTTAAATACTTCGCCCTTGCTCACCACGGCCTATCTGACCAACTAATAGATCCAAGAACCTGCTGAATCGGGGCTAGTGGTGGCAAAGAAGACTGATGGGCATCTATTGATTCTGGGGACAATTTGCAGCTCTATGTCCCATTTATCCATATGTAAGGCATCCACTATTTCTTTGCCTACACTCTCCAAAGTTTCTATTATTACACATACGGCACAAAGGTACATTTCCTCTTCCAGAGTCACCCTACTTCTGAAATCCAAGACCTCCAGTAAATCTACCATTTCATCTCTGACCAATGGCACTAAAACCTCCGGTGGAAAGACTAGTACTAGCTTCACTTCTTTTGAAGCTCTGAGTCTTGCGAGGTCCTTGAGATTACTAACCTTGACCTTGGTCATCTTTCCTCTGATTCATATTCTTTTCCTTCTTCTTTTTTACTTTTGCTGAGCATATTCTCTTCAATCCTCAACAAAATCTCGTAAAACTTCTGGTAAGAAGTACTATGAATAGTGGTCGCCATAGAACATCACTTCTTTTTAGTATCCTGCTTAAAACGACATAATATTTCCGCCTGATTAGCAGCAACATTTAGATAATAACGAGACAAGTCCGTAAACTTTCTATAATACTCATTCACTGTCCTCTTTGCTTGTCTCAAATTTATAAACTCTTGTTCCTTACCATCAATATATGTTGAAGGAATAAACCTTTCCTTAAACAACTCTTTAAACAACTATCAATCAGCTGTTTCCTTCGGTGACATCGTATAAGACTACTGTCTCCACCAAGATGCAGATTCAATACTCAGAAACCAGGTAGTCGCCTCGACCCACCTTTCAAAAAGAAGATTTCCTTAACTATGCTATATCGGGAAACTAGGCTCATCTGTACGACGTGGCTCTCTACGAGGCAGTATAGTTCTGACAAAAGACACTAGAAAATTCTCAAGATATACAAGACTGCAACCTAGAGCTCTGATACCAACTGACACATCCCAGCCTGAGGCGGATCACTTCACGGGCCCGTTCCACCACCGTAGCACGATATTGTTCGCTTTGGGCCCCGACCACGCCCTCACGGTTTTGTTTCTAGGAACTCACAAGCAACTTCCCAGTGGGTCACCTATCATGGGAGTGCTTTAGCCCCCTTCTCGCTTAACTTTGGAGTTCCTACGGAACTCGAAGCCAGTGAGCTCCCAAAAGGCCTCGTGCTAGGTAGGGATGGGAATATACATTTAAGGATCACTCCCCTGGGTGATGTGGGATGTCACACAGCATATTTTCACCATCATAAAAATAATAGTTTTAAAATGAAAAAAAAAATACAACGTAGTGAGAATTAGAAAAATGTACCTACCTGGGAGGCCTCACCCTTGACTCTGGATGCCGAGGAAGTGTGATCAGAAGGCTCCGACTCGCGGCAGTGCTGGTGAGGCCGCTGTGCACTGAGCGGCTGAACCGACACTGATGACGTTGATGAGACGGGCACCTAAGACGCCGTAGAAGTAGCCTCAGCAAGGGATGTAGGCTTTTGAATCAATGGAGCACTCACGGGTGGAGAAGTAGATGCTAATAATACGGGAGGCACATTGGTCACACTCTGACGATGAGTGATCAACTCCGACGTCTATACACTTTTTGAACCATAAAAATATAACATTAGAAACTAATCCTTTCTTGCATTGAAACTAATCACCACTTGGACTAATGAAAGTGAATATATTCTTGTGCCATAAAGTAAAGACACAGGAAAACCAAATGTATAGAAACACATGTTGGACTTCATCACTTTGAAGTTCAAGTATGAGAGCTACATCAAGTCATCTAAATGGCGTTTAATCCAGAACTTATGAATGAAATTATTCAACTCTCTTCATACTTAATCATGCCCTCCTTACACCTCCCCACTAGATAGAGAATGGAAAAACATGTGTTCCCCCCCCCCCCCCCCCAAAAGAAAAGAAAAAAAAAAAAAAACCCATCCTAATTCCGCTAAACTTTTTCAAATTTATTCTCAGTAATGTTCAAATTAATATAAATTACCTTATTTCCCCAAATGAAAGTAGAAACCACCATTACTTTCAATCTCAATGGTGTTTAATCAACTAAACTAACCTTATTTCCCCAAATGAAGGTAGAAAGCACCATTAGTTTCGATGAACACAATATACAACTATGCACATCAATGATTTCAGTTTAAATGTGCAAACGGTTATGAAGAGAAAACACACATGATAGTTCGACATCTTAAAAGTTTCAAGCTTTTACTTCTACGCAACATGGGTTAACCAACTTACAGAACACATAACACCATCAACAAGCCACAATCTTGTCACAACTACATTAAATACATAACAACTAGATATATATACATATATCATTACAAAACATTGGAGAAAATTTTGACCATGAGGCTTATTATGACATTGCCACGTTATTAGCCATATTTCCTTATAAATGTTATTGACTTTATATAACTGACCAAAACTTAATAAATTAGGTCACCATGTGCATCTAGGTGGATACTCCATTTATATAGGAAAAGCCAGGGTATCACATGGCTGGACTTAGTTGGATTTTAGAACATTGTTGGAAACTTTTCAGCCCTGAACCAAAAGTTTATACATTTTAGTTCTGAAAATTTTCCAAATAAATCATTAAAGGAATCAAAATTCTGTATGAGGTGACTGCCTCTAATTTTTCCAAATAATTAGTCCTTTTTTTTTCGAAATTATGAAGATAAAAAGCAAGAAAGTAAGCAAAACCCAGATCGAAAACAGTGAGAGTTCTATACCACAGACACAGAACACTTAATAAGGTAAAAATCATCAAGGAAAAATACTAGTGAAGTTGTTGCCGCTTATGCAGTCGAGGTATCGTCTGAAAAAGAAAAAGAAAATGGATGGCAAGCAATTTCAAAACCAAAGGGACATTCTTCTCTGGACTATGCACGATGGGACAGAGTGGAAGATGACTCTAGTAAAGAGGATGACGATGACGATGATGATGATGACTCTCAACCTCAGTATAGATTCTGTATGAGAACTGTTGGTGTCCGACCAGTGAAGTGAAGGGGGCTGAGGAGCAAATATACACAGTACTCAAGTTCGATAGCATCATATTTTTTTGGGACAACCAACCACAAAGTCAAAAAAACATAGTGAAGTAAGCTGCATGCAAAAGTTGTGGTAGTTAAGTGCAGAAACTTTGAAAGTTATGAGAATCTGGCTCAAGTTGGATGTATTACCTCTGTAGTTCCTACTATGCTGCAATTTACAAACAATTCATGCTGTGGCACAAAAATAATCCGAAGCTTGGTCTGCAACAGTTGAATTCCAGCTCTGCGTCGCTGGACTATTAAAAAGGTCCTCAATTAACAAGGCATATGCATCCTCAATTAAAATCAAATTAATAAAAACCAAACTAAACCAAATTCATGTTCATACACAAAACACACATACATCAACAAAATACTCAGAAATCAACATGCAATTTCAGCCTAAACCCTAAATAACAAAAACCCATCGAAAATCAGAAACCCTTACCTTGATTTTGGGACTTGATTCGCGTCGGCTTCAAGATTTGCGTGAAGGTCTATCGTTTGGGTTCAAGATTTGTTAAGAGGAAAGACAGGTCTGGGTTCAAGATTGTGAAGAGGAAAGATTTGGGGTTCAAGATTTGTGAAGATGAGAGAAAGAGATCTAGGGTTTACGGGAAAAGAAAGGGGACAGGATTCTGGGTTCTGTGTTCAAGATTTGTGAAAATGAGAGAGGGAGATAAAGAGGGACGGTTCAGCTGGGTTCAAGATTTCTGGGTTAGGTTCGAATAGAATGAGAAGGGTTCAGCTGGGTTCTGTGTTCAAGAGAGGGAGATAAAGAAGGCCTGTCGTTTGGGTTCGAATAGAAGGTATAAAAAGGGCAAAGTGGAAAAATTTGGAAAAAAAACGCCTATTTTTCACTATTATACCGCCAAAATTATCACACGCGCGACATAGGTGTATAATTTGACGTCGTGCAAAGTGGTTTTGCACGACGATCATACTAAGGCGTCACGCAAAGTATTTAATTGGAAAAAAAAATATTATTATAAAAATTACCGAAAATGTGACTTTCCTCCTTTCAAATTCAAATTTTTTTTAACATAAACCCCACAATAATATATTTTTCTAACAAAAATCCACAATAATTTTTTTTTCATATATATCAGTCATTTTCTTAAGTATTATAAGTACGAAATAAATAAATTAAAATCTACTTAGTAAATATATATACCGTTGAACTTCATGAGAAAAGCATCGTATGAAACTAGTTTCAAAGATCCAACCGTCAAACTTGTTTGTATATGCTTCGAGATCGCATAAGCCAGAAATCGCAAAAAACAAACATGCAGAGATCAAGTAACGGGACAAAACTTTTCGATGATTATAAACGAAAAAGCACGATTTAACGGTTATTTTAACTCTGATTTTGATGATTTTTTACAGCTACACTCCTTGATCCTATATGAATACAATAAACTAATTTGATCGTCAATTTAAAATATTTACACAAGTGGATAACACAAAATCTTATGTTATACTTAATGAAAGTATAAATAAACTCCAAATGCTAGTGAATCTAATGTTTTGATGTGATACGCATTGTACGAAACTAGTTTCAACGATCCAACCGTCAAAGTTGTTTGTATATTCTTCGAGATCGTGTACGCCAAAAATCGCAAAAAAAAAACATTCAGATATCAAGTAACGGGACAAACCTTTTCGATGGCAATAATCGAAAAAATCATGATTTAACGGTTATTGTAACTCCGATTTTGATGTTTTTTTATAGCTACACTCTTTAACCCTATATGAATACAATGAATTAATTCGATCGTCAATTTAAAACATTTACACAAGTGGATACCAAAGACGTTTGTGCTATACTTGTAGTGATATTGTGTGTTTGGGATGTTAATTAGACCATCTATGATCAAAGGGAATTTGGTCAATATTAACCTTGAAATTGAACAAAATAATCTCCAACCAAAGAGCATTTACAAATGGGCGTATTCGGGGCTCAAATCAGCCCCTAGAAGGCCTAAAAAGTGCCACCCCCAAGCAATTAGGCATTTCTTTTTTAGCTTGTTAGTTATTGACATGGTGAAAAGGTACTTGGGCATACTAAAAAGTACGTAATAAAAATATAGAGAGAGTAAGATTTAGCCAATAAGATTGAAGACGGAAAATTTAAAGATTTTGTGTTTGAAGATTTTGTGTTATATACTTTATGTTGAATATATTTTGTGTTTGAAAATTTAAAAAATTAGTTTGTTATTATTCCTTAAAAAATTATATTTTTGAGGCCTATGTAGCCCTCCATAGTTGGAGATTGCCTTAATTAGTAGTGTATCCGATTCAAGTTTTCGTTATTAGTAATATTGTTTGGTGCTTGGAGTGGAATGTCAGGAGGTTTGTGAAGGCCGGTCAAACAAAGGCATGGAATAAGAACCTCTTGACGGAGGAAATAGAGGAGAGGCTAAGAGATTTGAGATGATGCTACTTGAAATAGTAACATTTCGATGACGTGAAAAAGTTCCAATTGGTCATCTACAAGAGTCGAGCCTAACACATCTTACTTAAAACAAATCTTTGCAAGTAGATTTCATATACTAGAATATATTCAACATAAAGTATATAACACAAAATCTTCAAAAACAAAATAAAGTATTTATTTGGTACTCATAAGCAAAAGGGCAAATAAAAAAACTTGCGCAACGCACATGTGCCTACGTCGCGCAAGTTTTTTTTTTTTTTTTTTTCATATATATTTTTTTTTCCTTTTGCCCTTTTGCTTATGAGTACAAAATAAATAGTTTATTTTGTTTTTGAAGATTTTGTGTTATATACTTTATGTTGAATATATTTTGTGTTTGAAAATTTAAAAAATTAGTTTGTTATTATTCCTTAAAAAATTATATTTTTGAGGCCTATGTAGCCCTCCATAGTTGGAGATTGCCTTAATTAGTAGTGTATCCGATTAAAGTTTTCGTTATTACAGTAATACTGTTTGGTGCTTGGAGTGGAATATCAAGAGGTTTGCGAACGTCGGTCAAACAAAGGTATGGAATAAGAACCTCTTGATCGAGGAAATAGAGGAGAGGCTAAGATTTGAGATGATGCTAAGAGTAACATTTCGATGACGTGAAAAGGTTCCAATTGGTCATCTACAATAGTCGAGTCTAACACATCTTACTTAAAAAAGAAAAAGGTAATGAAAGAAAAAAAAAAATGACTCAAGTTATCTACAAAGCTTGTACATTTTAAGCTCGCTCAAGCTCGACTCATATAATTAAAAAGCAATTAAAAAATATGTAAATTCATTACACCCTGATAAATAAGAAATGTGATTGTTTGAAATGCCCTCTCTTGGAAGCTGATCGGGTCCAAAACGCATTGCTGCAGGATGGCTCTTTGCAGTCATAATTGAGAGTTCTCGTACTGTAGAAAGCTGTTTGTCATTTTATCACTTAAAACGTATGAAGAATAATTTTCACCAAATTATTCTCATTTAGCGTGCAAATGAAATCACAAGTGCTCAACTGTCTGTAAATAGTACCATATTCTATAAAATTAGAATCATTACAAAAAAAGCTAGCAAACATTCCATTACCTGTAAATTTGGAGTAGTGAATTCACCAAATAACTTGACATGGAATATGTGTACATCAAATGGGCGATATGTGACAAGTATATATTCTTGATAGACATCCATCACCATTGGTTTAGCCAGCAATGGTTTTCGACAAAGTAGCGAGCTCTGATCAAGATGATATCTTGGATAGAAAAGCAATTCGTAACTGCAATTTTACATCAGACCATTATAAATATCCAACAATACATAATAAAACAACTAAAAAATTCAACTGTACCAACATAAAGGATAGAATGCAGACTTAAAATTCTAGACATAAAATGGACTAAAAGTATGAATGGCATAATAGTGTAGGTGCCTAGGCATTTAACCACCAAATCAAACTATGACATTGCTGAAGACAAAAATTATCGGAGGGTATACTAATATGGGTAGGAATCTCACGTGTTAGAAGAATCAATGTAGTTGCAGACAACAACAATCTTCCCCATCCATAACAAACCTTTGCACTGAATCTTTTGTTCCTGAGTAATGTCTCCAAACACTCGCCACTTCTTCCATCGTATATCACATATGATTAACCCATGGAGACCAGCAACTGCCAAGTACATTCCATCCTTGCTAGCAGCTACATGTTGAACTGGCTAATTTTGGGAGATATAAGAAACCTGAACCAAAATTTAAAAGAGAAGAAAAAGAAAATTAAACACTCATCAGAAACAACTTTAAAGACATAAAATTCAACCCAACTTACTCAAGGAATACATAACTTAACACACTGCTTTTATAATTGGTGATAAATTTTATCCAAAGGTAAAATTCAAATTGCTATGTGTGAAAAAGCTCACACTCCATAAGCATAAGCGAGGCTTTAAGAGCTGGACCAAAAGCAAACTCCACATTCACGTTGTCTTGAAACATAGACTCCACATTCACGTTGTCTTGAAACATAGACTCCACTACGCTTCTTGATTCAGATAGATTAACAAGAAGATCATCTGGCAATGGAACAAATACATCATCCGGATCTGAGACCACCATCATTTGAGGCTGAGTCAAAGATGAATGCACATAAAACTCACAGGATCTCAGCACAAATGTTGGTAGTCGGACAAAAAAAAAATGAAAATAACAAATTATGTTAACACTTAACATTGATAACAGAAAACGCATACCTTCAAAGCATGACCGGATGGTTTGGGCCACAACCTGCAAAGAGGTCATCTATAAATTTCAATAATTCCAACAGAGAGGTAAACAGACCTTTGGTAGTAGGTAATCAAAGATATAATAAAAACAACTCAAATGAAAAGACATCACAACCTTTCATGAGACTAACATAAAACATAAAACTTACATGATATCTTTATCTTTACAGAATGGAGAGGATCAGACGATTTGTTGGGAATATTAGTGTGGGTAGATGAGAAGCAGTGTTAAACCCTCAGCCTCCTGCTTTTGCCTTTACAAGTTTATATTAATCCTCATCCGAACTACAAGAATAACTCTCATTATCCTCACTACTATCATTTCCGGATTCCCATCCATCCTCATCTTCGTTTGCCTCTTCTGGTGCATTGTATTGAGGCAAATCACCAAAGTCAATTGATATTTCATATTCGGGTACTCCAGGTATGTCAAACGGTTCTTGGACAATATTAGTATCTCAGAGTGTTTCTTCATCAATTTCTATCGAAGATGATAACTGTTAGTCAGCGACATCGTCGTTGTCATCATGATCTAGTTCCAGAATATCATATAGCCCTCTTCAATCTTCTGAACAACTTTCCAACCATTGCCGACTTTAGGGTCGTCTTGATAGAATATTTGTTTCGCCATAGTTGCCAAAATGTATGGGTCTTCATCGTACCAATGTCTCGTAGTGTTTACTAATAGTAAACCATGATCTCACTTAACACTCGTTCGGTTATGTGGGTTTGAATCAAACCAAAGACACTTAAACAATATCACTTGACACATGTCTTTGTAAAGCAATTGTACTACAGTAGTTAGTTTGCCATAAAAAAATGTCTTCACTGTCACCCGCACCTAGGACATGAATACCACTATTTTGAGTAGACGACTTGTCATCATGTGTTGCCCCCAAGAACTTGATCTCGTTTACATGACAACCCAAGAACAATTCAACGTGAAACGGTCCTCTCGCCAAGTTATATAATTCTTCATCGCAAGAGGGTGAATTCAATTCCTTCAATTTGTTCATCTAATATGACATATACAAAAAGTTAACATGTTAGTGTAACCAAATTTAAAGAAAGGCATGAACAAGTTGGAAAATATGCTCAATTCAAACCACATACAACTTACATGTGCGTGAAACCACGAAGGAAACAAGTCACGGTGCTTCTTGGCATATAAATGTGAAGGATGTTCCCTCTTCATCAACTGTTCATGTTCTTCAAGGTATGGCAAAGCCTCGTCACAATTGTCGAGTATGAACCAATGTGCTACCTCCATGTCATTTTTGGTAAACGATTCGTCTTTTACAGGATCGCCAAATGGTCACGCAATTTGGGCAAAAACAGACAGTTTCTCTTTTCTAACACCACCGTCATTATTGCGTTGAGGAAGATTAAAAGCTGTCTCAACATCTTCAAGATACATTGCACAAAAAGTAAGTGACTCATATGCGACCCATGCCTCCACCAGTGATCCTTCGGGCTTTGCCCTGTTTCGAACACACTTTTTCAACTCACCAAGATATCTGCACAAATAAAAGGTATGCTACAAATTATTCAAAGCATTCGTTGATCATGAATCTGTTATATATATAGATGCTTAATTAAGTACCTTTCTATTGGATACATCCATCGACAGTTCACTGGTTCGACAAGCAATGCCTCATTTGGCAAATGAATCATCACATGAATCATACTTGTAAAGAAAGCTGGGGGAAATATCTGTTCGAACTTGCATAAGACATTCACAATGTCGTCCTGCAATTGTTTAACATCCGAATTCCGCAAACACCTTGCAGTCAATTGCGAAAAAAATCTCGACAACAACCCGATTGGTTTCACCACATCAAGAGGCAATAAGTGTCGAATACTAACCGAAAGAAGGCATTGGAGTATCACATGACAGTCATGACTCTTCATGTTTGAAACTTTACACCCCCTCACGTTCACGCAATGCGAGATATTGGAAGTATACCCATCTGGAAACTTTCCAGAAGAAATAAAGTTGAAAAACTCTTTCTTCCCATTCGGCTTAACTGTAAAAAATGGATGGCTTTTCTTCAATGTACCACCGGCTCTCTTCATCCACAAGGATGACCTAATGCACATTCGTTCCAAATCGAGGCGAGCTTCGATCATGTCCTTCGTTTTTCCTTCAATGTCTAGAATTATCCCCACCAAAGTATCAAACACATTTTTCTGAATATGCATAACATCGAGGTTGTGTCTCAATTTTAACTTTGATCAGTACGGGAGCTCAAATAACATACTTTTGTGCGTCCAGTTCAGATGTGTAGTTAGTCTGGGCTTACTGACCCCTTTGCCGAAATGACCGAATTCCAATCGATTTAACTGATCCAAAATCTCATCTCTGGACCATTCTCTTAGTCTTAGCCGAGTCTCTTTTGTGCCGTGGAAGGCTTTATCGTTCTGACGCCACTCATTGTCCTAAGGGAGCCATCTACGATGACCAAGATAACAAACTTTTCTCACATGCCAAGACGATGTTACGTTCTCCTTGCATATTGGACATGCCAAATAACCCTTAGTCATCCACCTAGAAACCATTGCGTATGCGGGAAAATCGTTTACTGTCCACATCACTGCCGCTCACGTGGTGAACATTTGCCCAGTATACTTATCATACGTACGAACACCGTTTTCCCATAAATCTTTTAGCTCATCAACCAATGGCCGCAAATAAACATCAATGGACTTTCCTGGATCTTCGGTAATTAATAGAGTCAACATCATGTATTCTTTTTTCATGTACTTCCAAGGCGGCAGATTATAAGGAAAAACGACGACCGGCCAAGTGCTGTGGATTTGGTTTAAAACCCAAACGGATTAAATCTGTCGGTGGCAAGTCCCAATCTGACGTTGCGCGGGTCAGCTGCAAAATCAGGGTACATCCGATCAAATTCTTTCCATGCCTCTCCATCTGCAGGATGCCTCATAACATCGTCATTTACCCGTCATTCTTTATGCCATCTCATGTCGGTTGCGGTATGCATCGACATGTACAATCGCTGCAACCTAGGCTTCAATGGAAGATAACGCATTACTTTTTGTGGAATCTTGGTCTTTCTATTATGTGATGTCATTTTAAACCTCGGCTCACTACAGTCAGGGCATTTATCCAAATGTTTGTTCTCTTTATAGAACAATATACAATTATTTACACATGCGTGGATTTTTTCATACCCCAATCCGAGACCCTTCAACACTTTTTGGGCACTTTTATGATCTTCAGGTAAACAATTCTCCTTTGGAAGCATCCTCTTGATAACTCCCAAAAAGTAATCAAAGCACTTGTTTGACAAACGAAACTTGATCTTGCCATGCATCAACTCCACAATTGCTGTGAGCACCGAAAAGTTTTCACAACCCAGATATATTTCCTACTTCGCATTTTTCAATAGTTTTTCATAGTTTTTGAATGCCTCACTATCCATGGTTGGACGACCATCATCTCCTCCTTCCTGATTGGTGTTGCTCGAGGCGTATGGATAAACGTCATTTAGAATATTCATAACTTGTTCACTAGGATCCACATTAGATTTAACAGTCTCTACTCGTGTCACGTATGAAGACGAAGCTTGGTCTAATCATTCTCCATGATGATACCAAGTAGTATAGGTCTCCATCATCCCATTTCTTACTAAATGAAATCGAACATTTTTGAATGTCTCCCACATTGAGTTGTTACACCTCCTACACGGACATCGGATATGAGTTGAACCTAGGTTGTGTCTGGTTGCGAATTTAATGAACTCATCTATTCCATCCAAGTGCTCAACAGCACATCTATTATGATTATGTATCCACTGTTTGTCCATTTTGTCTGCAATCCCAATAAAAGTACAAGAGTTACAACAACTTCAACTATTATTTTGTCACCTTATTCTTCCGGTAAGGGCCCTATCCCATTCAGGAATGCACAGTTATATGCTGTAATTTACGATTCCAATGGATTAAATTTCGACGTGGGCTAATTTCGGCAACATCTCCTTACAGTTCTTCAAGTGCACGCCATAGATACATAATATCCACCATGTACTTGAAGAACATCAAGAAATGTTACCAAAATTTCCACTATCGAAACCTAATCCGTGAACCGCAAACTACAACACATAACTATGCATTCCCAAACTGTCCAAAAAATGGGACAATTCAAGAATTAATTGGACCGTAGTCATGCTTTCGCATCCATACACGAAATCCAACTAATTCTCAAATGGGAAACTAAGCTTTTCTTGAAAAAAGTGTACGAAGTTAAGAAGTATTAACTTCGTACAACACAAAACAATTTTGTAGGTGATGTACAAAAATATGTGCATACAAATAAACTAAATCACAATAATTACTAAAACTAAATAAAATAGATAAAATTAATAAAAATTAATTTAGCGAAGAAAATAAAGTGATTTATGTACACTGTGACATCTCAAATGTAGTTAAATTTCTCTTAGACTTCATTTTAATATAAAGTGATTTATGCACCCTTTATTTCACTTTACGCATCTATCTCTTAATTTAGTCCTTAGTTCTCCTTTATTTTGTTTAATCCAATAACTAAATAAAATATATATGGGGAAAATTATTTTTCCCTCGCTTCACGGCTTCTGCTAAACTCTTATATGAGATACAGTAGCCATGCCTCTGTCATCACCAATCAGAGTAAATAATGACAATGAAAAAGTTGATTACAAAAGGCAGTAACAAGTGAAAAGAAAGAACTAATAATTTAAGAGAAGGTTTTGAGGGAGAGATACAGAGAGGTTTGAGGAATTTCTATCTTTAACATGATGTGGCATGCCTTTGCAAAAGCCAAAAGGTCCAAGTTCGTTGTTTCATAAACGGATTCAAATCAAGTTGAAAAACTTGTTTACAACAGAAAATTTGGATGGTTTCCTTTCTCCACCAAAAACCAAAAATTTATAATAGGAAGGTTACATACTAGAACCTGGTCCCGTTTTACTTGCAGACAGTTTACTTTTCGACTAGATGAAGAGCATGTAAGAATTTTTTTTCATCTTAGTTGCTTTCACTACCTAATATTGTCAATTTATAGGATTTGTGATTTTGCATGTCTTAGTTGATATGAAGTATATATGTGGTTCTAATGAAAAATGGGTCGTGTGTATGCAGTTGCTAATTTGAAAACCATGTATAACTGGACAGATATATGAATGTATACGTAAATTAACAAATTGGAAATGGAAGTATAAAAGATGAGTTAGTGTTTATATGTATCTCAACTCTCAATCATGAGGAAGTAGAACTCTGTGCCTTATGGTTGCATAGTATTTCGAACGAGCTACTGCTCTATATTTGAGACTACTTTAGACCAGAGCACCAAATAATAATTATGCTTAGGAATGGGAAAATGATGAATGTGTGTTTGACCTCTTTTATGACACCAGAACTGCAGAAGACTTACAGTACCAATAATCATCCAGTAAATGGTTTACCTCCAGAGTTTGAATCTTCGCTGCCACTTCAAAGTAGCATTCGAAAAAACTGCTTGTAACAATTAGCCACTAAATGGCCTTCTCTCCACACTGCCCTGAAAATGACATATACAAGACACTTGTGTAAAATTTAATTGTTCTTATGTACTGCAGAAACATGACATTATCAAAAAAAGATTAGACTCCCATGGAAATGTGATAGAATCAAGGCCCGATGTTATTGGTGCACCCAAGGTGTTTGAACTACCAACGTCTTGGGTTTGAAACTAATAATCATATGCCAGTTCTTATGATTGTATTGATCGAGGTAGTTGTAAAGTCGGGTTGCTGTACAACATATTGTATGACTCATTGATCCTTATCATGTAATAAGCAATACAATTGAAGTCCCCATTCTCTCTCTTGGCCCGCTCATCTCTTTCTTCTTCCTTCACCTACTGTTAATACAAACTCCCCCCTCCCCTAAATTATTGTAATAGTTTCGTACCCTCCCCTGCTCTTAATAATAATTAAAAAATAATAATTGAAAAAGGGTTGAACATGCAGGGATAAGGGGGTTTGGAGGGCTTACTTTGTCTGTCATTTCCATGGAGAGCTAAATTCCTATGTTTATAGAAATATTTCCTTTGTTTTATTAATTGTCACTTAATCATGGTATTTTGAGAAAGCTAACCGAAGTACAAATATGGTTTACAAATGAGTTTTATATGATTAGTTTGAAAATTTTCTAATTTATTCAGTTTATAATTGGCCATAAATAAATAGGAGTTTATAATGTGCGTAGAAATCACTTTCCAAAAATATAACGTATGCATAAGATTCTTATAGCGCTTTTGGTTGCTAGAGTTCAAACTTCTCCAGTCGTCATACGTATTTGTCCAATGTTCAATCCGGGTTAAGCAATTATATTTGCATTCAAATTTAAATTCGTTGGTTTTGTCCAGTCAACTCTCATATCTTTTCCCACCACAACACTAACACTTGCAAATAGCAGCATATATAGCAAAAATCAACAACAATGTTAGTTAGGTGATAATGTTTTAGCTCAACTTTCTGTATGTAAGCTAAAGAAGTTTCTAAGCCACACACGATCGATAATATATAATGTTACATGTTTCCTCCTTAAATTCATTTTTTCAGCATTTTCATGCTTGTTATTTAATATAAGAACACAATATTTGTATTAAGTTCATAGTTTTTATATGCATCAAATGAATGTTTGTCTCATATATTATGACTACTTTCTGGTAGATAATTTCCTTAATTTTTCATATTAACAGCATGGAAAGGATCCTGGAAAGGTACGAAAGATACTCATATGCTGAGAGCACTAGTACAAACAAGGTCAGTAACACAATATTTTTCAAAGCACATTTACTGGTTAAAGTATTGTTGGAACTACCTGGTGTATAGAGAAAAAGAAAATCAGCAAGATAGTTATCTCCTTTGATTTTGCAATTTCAATTTCGTAAATGAATCACATGAAGGATCTACATATTACTAATTCAGTTTACATCATGTTTAAGAGCAAGGGAAGGATTGCAATCGAAAAAACACAAAGAATTGATATCAATTCAAACCTGATCTGGTAGACGGTTTTGAAGAGAGATGGGGGATGGAGGTAGCTGCTGCAACTGGGTTTGCAGTTTATGCCTCCCAAACTGATCAAATGAAATAAAAAAAGTCGTTGACTTTGCGTGACGCAGGTCCTCATGCGTCGCGCAAAGATGTTTTGCGCGACGCCAGTTTCGTTGCGCAAGCTGTTTTGTGCGACGCATGCCCACCTTCGTCGCGCAAAGCTGTTTTGCCCGATGCATGAGGACCTGCGTCGCGCAAAGTTGGGAAAAATGCGGTAAATCCTTTTTGGTTTGGCGCCAAAAGTTTGCGCGACAAAGGACATCATCGCGCAAAGCCATTTTGCGTGACATAGGTGAACATACGTCGCGCAAAACGGTTTTGCGTGACGCTGGACTTCGTCGCGCAAAGTGCGGTTGCGCAAAGTCCGTTTGCACGACGTTTTGTGTTCTACGTCACGCAAATGGACTTTGCGCGAAAAAATTTGCTCCGTCGCACAAGTTGCCGTCACTTAAACATGTTTTTATACTAATGGTTGTTCGTAAGGGAGAACCAAATATTGAAGGGGAACACATTATGGATTCGCCCATAACCAACCTCATCAAGTTGATCTTGAAGATATTCTTATTTTTATGGGAAATGATTGCATTGAAGGCTTTCTGGCGTTGGTTGAACCGACTTATTGTTAAGCAATTCTTTTTTCCGATTTATAGAAATTGTATTTGGAAAGGAGTCAAGCAATCATTAGAAAAGAAGCTACAGTGATGGACACTGATAATTCATTATGCCAAGAAACGGTGGAGGTCAAGATAGAAGAGAAAAAACAAGTAATTTTGCTTGTTGAGAATGTTGTTGAAGAAGATCTCCCTTGACAACCCAAAAGTTGAGACTCAAGAAATTGAAAATATAGGTAACTGAAATAGTTATAACTTTGGAGAATCAACAATTTAATAAGTTGGAGTTTAACTACATCCTTGACCAAACAAGAAAATTAGAGAGAGAAATTTTTTATCATCGATTGACATATTTCAATCTTTTTTATGGAATTAATTTCATGATTATTTCACTTGAGTACACTAAAAGCCAGGCTTCTCGAGTTGAAAAATTTATTTGCTTAACAAGGGAGTTGTCTATTAGCTATCAAGATCATTTTAAGGAGAACTCAAGGTTGAGTTGTGAAATCCCATCCCCGGAATTTCACTATTCATTACGTATCTCGTAATTTAAATTCGTATCTCACATTTACGTTACTTTTATTAGTTAATTTTAATTCCGTAAATTTTGGGAATTAAATCGAATAGTTATCGGGTTTGAATTTTCGTAATTAATCTTTAAAATTCGTTGACCTTTTGAGGTCACAATTAATGTTTTCGAATAGATTTCGACCCCACGAGCACATAGGCGAATGCCGTTCGTGAACTAGGACGAGAAAGGAAACGTTACGAATGTTAGAAGTTTCCTTAAAAATAAGAATAATAATAATAAATAAATAAATAAAGGAGGAGGGGAGATGCCAGATGGCAGCAAGGAAAAATAAACAGATGAGGAGGATAGACCAACAGGGGGAGGAAGGAAAAAAAGGGGAAGGAAGAGGAAAAAGAAGGGGTTGCGGGAGAGAAATGAGGGAGCAGGGGAACGAACGAGGGGATAGATCAGGGAGGGAAATGAGAGAGGTGAGTGGCACCCAACCAAGGCTTTTCCCCTTGACCCATTACACAGCGACCCGACCTGGTTCGGGTAGACATTTCCAACAGGTTTTCCGTCCATTTTTTTGACAATTCACAACCTTCCACTCCTACCAAACAACTCCCTAGCCTTCCCTCTTTCACTCCCACCCAAAAACCACTTTGATTAGGCCCTATTTTGGGAGGAATGGAACCCATTGGGTCCGTGGGTGTTCCGGCGAGACACACCAATTTGTTAGGATGCCAGATGGCATCATCTTGTGGTGACAGTTAGAGTTGGGTATTAGCATAAATAGTACATTGTAAGATAAGAAAGGCAGTTAATGAAATATTGATTGTTTGTATTGTTCTTCTGTTACTCTCTCTGTGCAATTGTGAAAGATGTAGAGTAGGGTTCTAACATTGGTATTAGCTAGTCTTCGTTCCTCTCAATCCTTCTCGGTTTGTATAACGCGGCAAATGTTTTGCAAAACCATGGAATCGAGGGTTTCCAATCTGGAAGCAAAGATCGATGAATTCAGCGCTTCGCATGAGGAATTCAAGTCCAAACAAGATTTGATTCTTCATCAACTTCAATCCTTTATGGCGCGCTGCAATGGTGGTTCGATAGGTGAATCTTTTGCAGCTACACCGATGCCTCAGCCGTTTGTCAAAATGGCATCTCCTTTCTCCCTTGTGAAATCGAATCAAGTCGTTCCCAAGCTTCAAACTTTCCACGAGGAAAAGATTCAGGCCCGAGAGAAGGTAGAGGAATTTTGGTCTCATTTCCGTCCAAGATACAAGCCCAAGACTTGTCCTTGTTTACGACCAACATTGAATAAATTCAAGAGGGTTCGCAACTACGCCAAATACCACGAAGATGGTTCTGCAAAGTTTCGTTCCAGTTCCAAATTTCAAGAAAGTTTTGGGTTTTTTCAAAGTGAATTGTTTGGGAAGAATGAAAAGGTTTTCGATTTACTCGACAAGAAAGTTGAAGACCCTGTGAAAAGTCCTTCATTTCTTGATTCTGATTGCATGAAATCCAAGATTCAAGCTTACGTTATGGGTTCTTCATCTCCTAATGGAGTGGTTGCTGCGTTTAGAGATAAATTCAATCAATTCAAGACGTCATCTTCGTCTAATCATGAATCTAATTGCAAGAACGACTTGGCCAAAGAATTCATTTTCATAATTTCAGTATCTGATGATGGGTTCGTGAAAATTGATTCATTTGCACTCCAAGTGTTTGATGAAATGTGACACTCCGTAGATTGTGATTTTCAGTTGGGCTATCACATGCCGATTTCTGACACTGGAGGTACACTTCGTAGGTTCTTTACTTCAAATGTTCAAATCAAAGATGCTTATAGTTCTAAATTTTTTGTTTGTAATGGTGAAGTCACGAAAAATGGTACTATTGTGCATTTGAAGCTTGGTTTCCATAAGTTAATTCTTGACAAAGGTGGAACAACTATTGAAAGACTCCTTAATTCAGAATCTACTGGACAACTTGACACCATTTTGGTGCAAGAAAATGCTTCTGCTCAACTGTTTGATGCACTGCAGCCTTTTGGGGGGTTTTATAATGATGCACTTGTTTTTGTTAGTTTTCAGTTCACCTACCATAAAGGAATTCGTGATAAAGGTGGAACTATTTTTCTCTTTAGATTCAATTCAATGGATTTCCTAGCAGTCTGTGAGTTGGGTTTTGTTCTTTATGTAAAAAAAAAGGAATTTTTTGGAGGAAGCTGACCCCTTTATTGTACCTGTTGAGATGACTTTTCTTGCTTTCAATCTGTTTGATAAAATGTGGCTCTCTAGTTGCTGTATGTGCTACTGGAAGGGCATTCATGATAAGGATGAAGGCTCAAAATTCAAGGATGAAAAAAATTCAAGCATGTGCTGCAAATAGAGGAAGATTAGTCGAAGGTAGTTTCCAACTTGATTACACAAGTGTTTGGGCAACAGAAACTCTTATGATGGTTGCACGTATGACTTATGGAAAAACTGTAATGTCCAATGTTGCCAGAAAATCAGAGGTGGATGATCTTGCTCGGTTTCTTACTGATTATGGGGTGTGTATTGAAGGAGCAGGCAACAACAAGCTTATTAGCAAGGGAAAATCCCAGTTGCATGGTTATGAATGTGTTATTGCACCTGATCATATTGAAGTCCATACATTTATTCTTGCTATGGCTATTACTCACTCTTGCATCTCGATATCACATGTCGTGTTGTGTCAAGTGTCCTCTTTGATACACAAACTCTCGGCTATTGGTTACAAAATCAAGCCATATTCACATGATACCTTGGCAGTTTCAGCTTTGGTTAGACGTGGTGGTGACAATTTGCAAAGCTTTGAGGTTACAGAGGAACCTGTATTTGACAAGAACATGAGTCAGGTGGACTTTCTAGATCAAATTCTTCAGGTTTTTCAGTTTCAAGCCTTGCTGCAAAGGTCATTTTATAGGGAGTATTGTTAGGATGCCACATGGCCATTGCCAGTTATCACAGATGCCAGTTATCACATATGCTAGGATTTTGCAAGATGTACCTGTGCAATCTTGGACATAAGAAGGATCAAGAAGTGCTGCAGCAACGGAAGCCTTAATTAATGGCAAAACCACTCCCAAGATGATGCTACATGGGAACTATACCTTGAACTGAAGCTTGAATTTCCAGAAATTGTGAACCCTTAATACATTCTTGTGATTGTGTTGTTCCTAGTTTTATTGCTAGTTTTCACAATTGTACTTAGTTTGAAATTGTAAATCTTACTTGTAAGATTGGTTTTAAGGGGGGGGGTATTGTTAGAATGCCAGATGGCATCATCTTGTGGTGACAGTTAGAGTTGGGTATTAGCATAAACAGTACATTGTAAGAGAAGAAAGGCAGTTAATGAAATATTAATTGTTTGTATTATTCTTCTGTTACTCTCTCTCTCTGTACAATTGTGGAAGATGTAGAGTAGGGTTCTAACACAATTCCGAAGGTCCCGACCACCACCACCACCACCACCAAAAGGTTCCCCTTAACCCCAGGAACAAAGCCCAAGCATTGGTGAAGGCGTAGAAGTTCGTATGGAAGCCGAATCGAAGCACACCCTTTTCTAGGGTTCCGGCAGGTTCGAGGAAAATTGGGGCGTTTCCCGGCCGAATTGGACTTCAGCCCAAGTATGAAAATTGCTCCTCTCACTGAGATCCACATGCTTGTAAAATTTGGTAATTTTTGAAAATAGTTGAATTTTCGGACGGCCAGCCGCCACGTGCAGCGGCGCGTGGGCTGAGACCCCACCTACCTTCCCTAGACTATTTTGGATACCCTGATTCCATATGTGACGTTTGATTGACGAAATCTCGTCGTATGACTATAGTTTTGATAGAGACCTCCACTTGGACATTATATGAATCGACGATCCAACGGTTGGATCGTCACCAAACCTTAATGTGTAATAGCACATAATATTTGAGGACTATAGAAACTTACGGATTGGGAATCCGACATACGGATCTTCCCGAATTGGATTTGTAAGTTTGTAAAATAAAACGTTGACCGCCACTTGAATTTACGATTGGCGGAGATCCAATCGTTGGATCATAATTAAATTTTAGTATGTTGTTCTATGAGCATAATGCGGACCTTTGGAAGTCACGAATCCGGAATATGATGTGCGGATCTTCCAGATTAAATTGCTAGGATGTGGACCTCGCTATTGACTGAGAGTTGACTTTTGGTCGACAGGTCTTAAACCTTTTGTATTACTAAATTTAGTATTACTAGAGACTCAGTAAGGCTTTGCGGACTTGTCTCGGTGAGTGACTTTCATATATGTGTGATATGGTTATTACCTTGTTTTCTTATATTAGTATTCTTTGTGGATATGACTTGGTTCTATAAATGTGTTTTCTATTAAAATGTGATTTTTATAATTGGCCCTCGATGTATTTTTATCAAATGTGATTTGATTCATGGATTGGAAATATTTGTGAAAAAGTGATTTGAAGTGCATATTGAAATGCCTATTAAACTGAGGGCTAGTAGGGGACCGTTACCATACTATTTATGGATTGTGCTTGGTTAATCAACGTAGGGTGATCCTATGGCCATTTATACTTAGGGGTGATCTGCTTGGTTAATCCGCGTTGGGTGATCACTGTCTAACAGTTCTATAGGTATGACTCTGCTTGGTTAATCCGCGATGGGGGGTCACTACCTACTTGGTTATCTTGACCCTGCTTGGTTAATCCGCGTTAGGGGGTCGTACTATTTATGGATCGTGCTTGGTTAATCCGCGTTGGGCCATCCTTATGGCCATGTATACTTAGGAGTGATCATGCTTGGTTAATCTGAGTTGGGTGATCACTTCCTAATAGCTGTAAGAATGACTCTACTTGGTTAATCCGCATTGGGGGGGGTCACTTCCTACTTGGTTACTTTCTCAGGGGTGGCTCTGCTTGGTTAATCCGCTTTGGGGGGGCCACTTCCTGTTTGGTTACTTATGTAGGCTTTGGCCGAACTGCGTCTCTCTAGCCCTAGTTTCTAATGTACATAAGAACTATGGTTTTTGAGAATCTTGTGGTTTGAATTAGAAAAGCCGTTGGATGTCTGGGTGACTCCTTCGGAGTTTTTAGCAACTTGATTATGATTTCATAAAGCATGATTCTATACTTGATGTTTATAGATTGTGATAGATGGTCTGTATTTTTTTTAATATCACATACTTGTATTATTGTCACTCACCCGAGCTTCACAGCTTATCTGAGTGTCTGATTTGCCCAGTATACCATTCCCATGATGTAGGCATTGATTTTACATGTGACAAGTCTGGGTAGATTACGAGAAACCACTTGATATTTTGGTTCCGTTGAGTGGTCCGGAACCCGATGTTGTTGGATTCCGTTGAGTGGTTCGGAATCCTTGATGTTGCTCATTTCCATAAGGTTAGTCTAGAACCCTAGATTCAAGTGAATGGGAATTACCCACAATAGACCTTGTGAATTTATAAACCATGTTATTACTCAAAATCCAAGTAGGTAATTATATAGAGCTCTTTAATTAAATTCGTGAAATGATATGTTATCTCATTGATGGACTAACATAGTTAAAAGTCAAAATTATGCGTCTCTGATACATGAATTGATTAATTGACGGGATTGTGGAATGACGTTGGATATGATTGTTATTATTATGATTATTTTGGTTGATCAATGTGGCTTGAGAATAATACAGTGCCTTGTTGGTTATTTGATATGTTACATGCGGTGGATGAAGGTATCATGTTGAAAATAAAGTGAATTATGTGATGATTGTTCGAGTGTAGTGTAAGGTGAACTACGAATGGCTTGATCCCTATTGAGGGTACGTAGGCAGTCTAACGAGGAGGTTAGATGCATCCATAAAGTGTACGCAAAATACTATGAGATTCAAATCTTGAGCTATGCTTTGTACATATCCTGAAGGCGGGGTATGTTAGATTTACAGATATTTGGTGACGTCACGCGTCAATTCTGGACGTATGTTGAGATCGGGGCGTGACACGAGTTCTTTTCAAGTGGAGGAGTCTAATGTAGGACAAGATTTGGGTCAATTACGTACGTTTTACTTCTTATACATTTCCTACGACTCCCCTCAACTTCCCAATGGTCGAATTAAGTGTATTTAAACCTTATGACATTGACTTCTATTGTAATCAACATTATTCAAGCTCATTAATTAATAAATAAAAACCTTCAAAATTTTCTCTCTAAACTGGTGGATTCCAACTTTTCGATTCTTGAGTTTACATTTGCATCCCATTTTCTACGCTCATGTTGGGTCACTATTATAGCACGACTTCGTTATTATGGGTAATTCTTACAAAGATAAGACCAGTGATGTATATAATACTTAAATTCTCGAATTAGGATGCTACATGGATGGTTCTCATCCTTCACAAACTAACGTGATAAAAGGTGACTGAGCAAAACGAACTTAATCATTTTCAACGAACTTTAAACCTCCACCACTTAATCCAATCCTTTTTTCTTTACTGTTTGCACTATATATTTGATAGTTAGAAGCTTCTGCAGAGAAGCCATATCTTCACTGCCATGGCTGACAAAGATGCTGGAAGGAAACGCTGAGGTGCGGGAAACAGATATGCCAGATACATGCAGAGCCATGCCATTGAGTTGGCCTACAAGGCTCTTGATCTCTATGAAGTTTCTTATTTCCGATCCGTTTCTCACTATATCAAACAGCTTCAATTATTTTTATCCGCAAAACTTGTCTATTCGAGTTATATTTTAATTTAATATAGACCAAACTACGGAGAGGAGAACTTGGGTGCAGAAGGGATGAGTCCATTGCTCTTAAGCACGGGACTGCACCGCAAAATTAAATAATCTTCACTTCTTGTTTATGTAATATATTATTCTTCAACAGCAGAAAACAAGGATTGCAAAAGTGGTTTTTTGATTGTCATCGCATCTAATTATGTGATTAAATTATTGTCACAAGACGACCGAGATTAATTAGGATCCAAACGCTAACTTTTTCAGCAAGGTGTAATGGCAGTGATTTAGCTTAAACCCCAATTTAATACAACATATTTGGATAATATTTTCAAAAGTAGCCGATCTCAGCTACCACTTTTGGGTCCAAATAGCATCTTTAAAGGGGTACAACTTCCTTTGTGTTAGGAGAAAAAGCTTAATGTTTTTAGTTAAGTTAATTAATTAAAAAGGTTTTGGGATGCTATAGGTTTGGTGTGCTATTATTTTCCTATTTGTTTTCTGGTTTGTATAGGGTATAAGGTTTTGCTTTAGACTGAATCTCACTTGTGAATACTAAAGCATATATTCCCCCTTCTACTTTGTTACACTTCCCCAATTGTGCGGTTAGTATGTATGAAGGACTCCGACCACGTTATTTGTTGGTGGCTTTTACAAAAATATGTGGTCTTTGACATTTTAATCCCTTCTGACTACACATGATAGTCACACCTGGTGTGAGAGCTGTCGAAGTCAGGCAACCTACCGAAGTTTTCCTGGTGAGTTGAAGTGGCAAACCCCAAGTTAACTGCATTAACATTCACTTTTCACCGTTGGATGTAAGGTTTACTCTGCTAAGAGAACTGAGTTTTTACCTTATCTGCTACATTATTTGTGAATTCTAGCTTATACCGCTTCGTTCTGCTAAATAGAAAGTTGATGAAGCTTATGGCACTGCCTGGTACTGTGTGGTGGGCAAAAACTTTGGGTCCAGCATCACACATTTTAGTGGAAGTTTCATTTTCCTCCATGTAGAGACGGAGGAGTTCCTCGTGTTCAAGGATTGCAAAAACTCTACTGAAAGCAGGGAAGAAGCTGGGAGTACTGCAGATTGAAAGCCCAGAAAGTGATGCGTAAGGTCAACTAGTACCAAAACAAGTTGGAACTCGGCAAATGCTAGTTGCTTTTCGATTCTAGAACAAAATCAAATCTTATCGAACTAGGGTAATTTCACATAAATCCAAATCAACAATGGTCAGTTTCATGCCTCAACCATTTTAGTGTTCAGCTACAGCCGACGGGACGAATCAATCATGCCTTGCCAGTTGCCATTCTATTTGTTTTTTTTTTTTTTTCAATTTATGGATTCAGAAACTTTATATTAGCCAAAACATCCTGTTCATTTGAATTCAATCCAAAGTCCTGTTGAATTATAAGTCTATAGCTGATTAGTATTTAGAAATAAGATGAGTTCATTTGTGTATTCACTTGTGAAAAGAATGCCAAGTGTGAAGTCTTTTTATTTTGTAAGGCCATGAGTGTCATGTGGTGTTTGATCCATGTAATTAGATAGATGTGTGGCTGAGATCAAATGTGATGTGAGTTGGCCCACCTATTGCCAAAGGTTATGTAAATGCTCAGATGAGTGTTTTTTCTACAAGAAAAGAAGAATATCTCTCTCTCTCTCTGCAACCTCTGTGAGAGAAGAAGAAGGCCATTCAATTTCAATCTCTCCATTCTTTGCTCTCTGTTCAGCTCTCTTTTCTAGTTTTTTTTCAATTCAGTCAATTCATTCAGACTAACATGGTATCAGAGCCAGGTTCGATCAATTGAGCTTAGGCGTAAATCTGTGGGTTTCCTGAGCTGAATCGAAGTTCGTTCGAAGCTCAGTGAAGGTTTGATGGAAATCATTATCGTCTCAAAGAAGAAGAAATCGAAGCTTTCGGACTCATGATGTCTGGATCTGGGGGCTCGGAAGTGAGAACTCCAATCTTCTCCAGTGAGAACTACGAGTTCTGGAGAATTAAGATGATGACGATTTTCAAATCACACGGGCTATGGAATCTGGTTGAGAAAGGAGTTAAAATCCCTGACACGAAGAAGAAGAAGAAAACCGAAGGAGCATCGGAAGAGGATGGAGATGAAGAAATGGCTAGTGTGCTGATGCAAGATGCGAAGGCGCTGGGCATCATTCAGAATGCAGTCTCGGATCAAATCTTCCCTCGAATCGCTAATGCCGAATCAGCAAAGACGGCATGGGATTTACTGTATGGAGAGTACCATGGTGGTGATCAGGTACGATCTGTAAAATTACAAAATCTGAGACGTGAATTCGAGTATGCTAGAATGAGAGATGATGAAACTCTGTCTGGGTATCTCACTAGGCTAAATGAGTTGATTAATCAGATGAAAATGTTTGGTGAAATTCTGTCAAATGAAAGACTTGTGGAGAAAGTTCTGATTAGACTTAGTAAACCCTAATGATCCCATATGTTTGGTCATTGAAAATACAAAATGCTTGGAGACTGTAGATTTACAGGAAGTAGTTGCCATTCTGAAGAGTCAAGATCAACGTTTTGACCTGCATACTGTTGATGTAACTGAGAGATCATTTTCTACACTATCTGTGCATTCAAAGGAACAGAACAAAGGTGGTGCTCATTATGGTTCATCTCGATTTCAGAGAAACTGGAATTCTAAAGGCAAGAAATGGGAATCAAAACCCAAGTTTCAGCAGAAATCTTCTCTGAACACTTATCAACAGTTTCATAGAGCTCAATCAACAGGTCAATAGGGAACGAAGCCTCAGTGCAAAGTGTGTTCAAAATATCATTTTGGTGAGTGTAGATATAAAGGGAAACCAAAATGTTTTAACTGTGATAAATTTGGACATTGGGCTAGAGAATGTACTGCAGCCAAAACAGTCCAAAAGGCAAACAGTGCAAATCAATTGGAGATGACGGGGAATCTATTTTATGCAAACAGCACAGTTACAGAACCAAGGATGAATGGAGATTGGTACATTGACAGTGGTTGTAGCAACCACATGACAGGAAATGTGGAATTGCTGGTTGATGTGAAAACCAACATAGCTGGCAAAGTTCAAATGCCAACTGGAGATCTTGTGAATGTAGCTGGAATGGGATCACTGGTGATAGATACAAATAAAGGCAGAAAGTATGTGAGGGAGGTAATGTATTTGCCTGGTTTAAAAGAGAATCTGCTAAGTGTAGGTCAAATGGATGAGCACGGATACTTCCTTGTGTTTGGTGGTGGAGTGTGTAGTGTGTATGATGGTCCATCACTGGAATGCTTAATTATGAAAGTGAAGAAGAAAGTGAATAGGTGTTATCCACTGGTTTTATTACCTGAGAATCAAGTGGTATTAAAGGCTAGTGTCACTCACTCTACTGAGATTTGGCATAAGAGACTTGGACACTTGCATCTTGGTGGTCTCAAACAGTTGAGAAACAAGGATATGGTGCACGGCTTGCCTCAGCTTGAAGACTACAATGGAGTCCGTGAAGGTTGTTAGTTTGGAAAACAACACAGAGAAGAGTTTCCAAGAAATCAAGTCCAGAGAGCAATTACACTACTTGAACTTATACATGTTGATCTGTGTGGACCCATGAAGAATGAGTCAATTGCTGGAAACAAATATTTCATGCTCTTGATAGATGATATGATCAGGATGATATGGGTTTATTTCCTGCAATACAAGTCTGATGCATTCAACTGTTTTAAAAAATTCAAAGTTATGGTAGAACTACAAAGTGGTTTCAAGATCAAGTATCTGAGAAGTGATAGAGGAGGGGAGTTCAAATCATCCGAATTTGATTCATTCTGTGAAAAAGCTGGAATTCAAAGGCAGTTTACTCTTGCATATACTCCACAGCAAAATGGAGTAGTGGAAAGGAAAAATAGGACAGTGATTGAGATGGCTAAATCTATGTTGCATGAGAAAAGTTTGCCATATTCTCTCTGGGCAGAGGCAGTTCACACATCAGTGTATGTCCTAAACAGATGTCCCACAAGAGCCTTGAATAACATTACGCCTTTTGAAGCCTACTCTGGATAGAAACCAGGAATAGCACACCTGAGAGTATTTGGTTCACCATGCTATGTTCATGTTCCAAGTGAGCATAGACATAAACTTGAGCCTAAAAGTTTCAAAGGGGTGTTTGTGGGATATGCAACCCGTGAAAAGGGATATAGGGTGTTTGATCCTATATCAAAGAAGTTGATATTGTCAAGGGATATTGTCTTTGATGAAGAAGCTGTATGGAATTGGGAAGTGAACTCTGAGCAGCCTATTTCCATTACTGAAAACCTTGTTTATGGTGAGTTAAGCACATGAAGAAATGAAGGAATGATGCAGACTCCTATCCTATCAATAGCATGTTCACCTAGGAAAGTTCTTAGTATTGGAGATTCTATTCAATCTAATGGACTTACCTCAGGTAAATCTGTGAACAACTCAAACTTGAGTGAAAATGATACTCAAGCACTTGATCATACACCATTGAAGTGGAGAAATTTGAATGAAGTGTTGGCACAATGTAATCTCTGTATCATGGATCCAGAGAAATATGAAGATGCCAAACAAGATGAGTCTTGGTTAAAAGCCATGGAGGAGGAGATGTTCATGATTGAGAAGAATGGCACATGGATGCTTGTTGATAGACCATCTGAGAAACTTGTCATTGGGGTTAAATGGGTGTACAAAACCAAATTAAACCTTGATGGTTCAGTGTTGAAGAATAAAGCAAGGCTAGTTGCAAAGGGCTATGCACAAAAGCCCGGTTTGGACTACAATGAGACCTATGCACCAGTTGCTAGGTTAGATACTATTAGAACCTTGATAGCCTTAGCTGCACACAAGAGCTGGAAATTGTATCAGTTAGATGTGAAATCGGCCTTTTTGAATGGAGTTTTACAAGAAGAGGTCTATGTTGAACAGCCCGAAGGTTTTGTTGTTAAAGGCAATGAGGAAAAAGTGTACAAACTTCATAAAGCTCTCTATGGTCTAAAACAAGCTCCAAGAGCTTGGTATGGTGAGATTGACAACTATTTCATACAGTGTGGTTTTGAGAAGAGCTTAAGTGAACCAACACTATACATAAAGGCAAGGGGAGAAGATGTCTTGATTGTTTCCATCTATGTAGATGACATAGTCTACACTGGAAATTGTAAATCAATGCTAGAAGAGTTCAAGGAAGATATGAAGATGAAATATGAGATGATAGATTTGGGACTTCTACATCACTTTCTTGGAATGGGAGTGATCCAAACTGACTCTAGCATCTTCATTCATCAGAAGAAGTATGCAAGCTCTTTACTGAGCAAGTTTGGATTGAATGAAGCCAAGACTGTCTCAACCCCTCTTGTGACTACTGAAAAGTTGACTAAAGATGATGGAAGTGGTGCTGCAAATGAAGAACTGTATAGAAGTATTGTGGGAAGTCTCATATACCTCACTGCTACAAGGCCGGACATAATGTATGCAGCAAGTCTATTGGCCAGATTTATGCATTGTCCTACCAATAAACACTATGGGACTGCAAAGAGGGTATTAAGATATGTCAAAAGGAACCCTGAACTATGGTCTGGAATATGTGAAAGGAAGAAAAGCCTGTCTAATCGGTTTCTGTGACAGTGATTGGGGTGGTTCTTTGGAAGACATCAAGAGTACATCAAGGTATGCTTTTTCATTTGGCAGTGGTGTATTTTCTTGGGCCTCAGTCAAGCAAAACTGTGTTGCACTTTCGACTGCAGAGGCAGAATATATAAGTGCATCAGAGGCCACTGCTCAAGCTATATGGCTGAGATTTGTTTTGGAAGACTTTTGGAGAATTACAGACTGAAGCCACTCCTCTTCACTGTGACAACACTTCTGCCATTGCAATCACTAAAAACTCTGTGTTCCATCAGAAAACCAAACACATTGATAGGAGGTACCATTTCATTAAAGATGCATTGCAGGAAGGCATCATTGATCTAATCTACTGTCCCACAGAGAAGCAGCTAGCAGATATCTTTACTAAGCCACTTGCAAAGGATCGTTTCACTCTTCTCAGAAACAAACTTGGAGTCAAATCAGCCTTAGACTTAAAGGGGAGTGTTGAATTATAAGTCTATAGCTGATTAGTATTTAGAAATAAGATGAGTTCATTTGTGTATTCACTTGTGAAAAGAATGCCAAGTGTGAAGTCTTTTTATTTTGTAAGGCCATGAGTGCCATGTGGTGTTTGATCCATGTAATTAGAAAGATATGTGGCTGAGATCAAATGTGATGTGAGTTGGCCCACCTATTGCCAAAGGTTATGTAAATGCTCAGATGAGTGTTTTTTCTGCAAGAAAAGAAAAATCTCTCTCTCTGCAACCTCTGTGAGAGAAGAAGAAGACCATTCAATTTCAATCTCTCCATTCTTTGCTCTCTGTTCAGCTCTCTTTTCTAGTTTTTTTTCAATTCAGTTAATTCATTCAGACTAACAAGTCCAAGCTAAGATACAAAAATTGAACAATTTGTGAGCACTAATCACGAAAATAATTCCGTTCTGTTACCTTAACAGAAATTTGATTGAAAAATTGTTAAGACCGCGATTCCTTTTCGTCCAGACCATAGATATGACCAATATTTTAAGCATGTTTTGATGTCATAAATGTCAAGTATGCACTTCACACTGGGAGATTCTGCTCATGTTTCTTGATACCACTCCAAGCGGCTTCAACAAGGGAAAACCAGGTTTTCCTGTAACGATATAGAGTTACAACATCGATAAAAAATATTACTGTCAAACTTCGAACTCGCCCTCTTGCCATGCCAGCTGGGTTCAGAACATCATGAGACAGTTCGGTCTATATCCTTGTATCTGCGGTCCGATAGCAACCGAGAGAAAGAAAAAAAAACAGGCTTTTGGAAACCAGCAGCCTAAAAAGCTCCTGATAGAATTCCAAAGCAGCCTGTCAACAAAGTATACAGCAAATTTCTCCGTCCGGCAATAGTATATAGTTTGAATCGTAATCTTCAAGGATGCTCCCTCACTTGAAAATGGTTATATCATAAAATTTCAAGATCTGTATGTTACTGAAATTGTTTGCATATAGCTAAAAAATTGTTTGGTGCAAGGAGTAGTTCTCTAAAAAGCATAACAGAATGTTCATGTTCTTATTATTCTTATTAGAGAATTACCGTTGGTCAAGTTACCCGATTCCACAAAAAATCCCATCATTTGATACGTGCCGCAAACAGAAAAGTTGATCAGCACAGCAATCCGTCCTCTGCAGTAAGCTAGGAGCACCTCGGCAGGGCAAATGATAGATGTTTTGGAGCTCCTGCTCAGTCCAATTGCAGAGAACATAAAAGAATCATCTAAGCAATATTGTAAGGAATATAATCTGAAAATACACAAAAAGACCAAGAACATAAAAAAATCAAAACATGCATTAAGTAGTGGCCTCATGACTCATGAGCTTAACAAGTCTTCTTGCATTGGCGGCAAGGACAAGGTAATCTGCATCCCAAGGACTAGATACAACAAGTACGTGTGTGCTGATCTAAACCTCAGGATGCAGATTACCCAATCCTAACCCAATATCGAGTCATCGACTCTATGAAGAAGACGGAGAAGAAAGTAAATGTAGTTAAAGGAGGAGCTGGTTGGTAGCAAGGAGGTGTGAGGCCAATCTGCATGATGGAGTGCTGTATTTATAGTGGTTCTTAAAGTGAGCAGATATATATTCCGAAAGTATATTTATAGGTTAAAATATGCAATGTTGCTGCATGATAGGGCCTTATAAAAAGATGTTCTTCTATAAGCAATTATAACCAAAGAAAATGATGTTTCTTCCTTGACTGCTTTTTCAGGAGGATTAGAGATATCTTTTTAAAAGATTCTCAACATTTTTTCTTTTTTAGATTTTTATCAACTTTGGGAATAGAAACACAAAAGTGGTGAAGTATTACAGTATTAGAGCGATATTCTAGTCTACTCTGGACAACAGAGAGAGGGATTCAAACTTAGGTGCAAATGGTGAAGCATACTGCTCAACCCAACTTGCTACACCAAGGTAAGCGTCTTATGGTTTTAATTTCCAAAACTTTTCGCTTACACTTTACACCATCTCATCATGAGTATTCCCTAGCTAGCTCTCTCTTTCAAGGTTGATGAAACGGAAAGGAAAGTAGTGCCACAATTACATACATGTTGCAGCAGATTTCAAGGTCTCAATCAGCTTTTGGCAGCAGCAAATTTGATTCCTTTAGCTACTGAAATGTGCCTATCCCCAACTCAGAGCTTGTTCAGTTGCATAAATTTGAGAAAGATAGCTACAACTTCTTTTATCTTGGCTAGATTACTAAATATATATGGCCTACTTTCATTGTGCAGGATGTTCGTTCTTTTATGTATCGATACTGTTTAAGCTGCATTGATAACATGTATGTACATTTTGCATAAATAATTATCAATTTCATATCTACTGTCTATACTTTATTTAATAAACAGCAACACCCGTTTTATTAGTGTTTATCTGGCTCAATTGCAGGCAAATTGCTGGACTGGAAATGGATGGACCATGCCTTACGCCAAAACCAAGGCTAAAATTGTTAGCCAGTCATGGTCAAGGTCCCTCCCGAAAATTGACAGAAGAAATAGGTGCTAAATTGGTCACCTTTTTCCTCAAGAACCTGCAACTGCATGGTCCATCCAAATTCATTGATGACGATATGTACGGAGTTTTATATTGCATATATTCGGTATTTTGCTAGGACCCTGAAAATGACACCGAACATCCACCTTTATTCACTGAAGTGAACTTAAAAAGCTTTGGTCAGCAATTCCACAAAGACCCCAAACCCGACTGGCCAACTCACATGAAATAGGAACATTAAGGTGGCGGTATTCAGAACTTATTGTGCAATGCCATGTGGTGAAGTTAACACATGAGGCAACACGTGATATCTTAGTGTTCATGTTTCATGTCAGTCGCTCGTTTTTTGTAAGGCTCCCATGCACCTGAGCCACCATGTTGTTTGTTTCTCGAGTCAGTTGTGCATTATTATGTGAATAAATAAAAAAATATTTAAATGAATAATGAGACATAGTAGAGTATAATTGACTAGAAATACGGCATTTGTGGCATCCTACGTGCCGTAGAGTCTCCCATTCTTTACACTTGGTGTTCAATGTGGGGCTCGTCTTATGTTGCGTATAGGATCATGCAAAGCATAGGAATCAATCTTAAAGGTCCTTTGCCAATAGCATATCTCTGTTCCAAATTTCTAATCCTCGTCTCTCAGCTCTTGGTTACCATTTATGTACTTTTTACTCAAATTTTCTGGTTTGTCTTCGGTTGTCCAGCCTACCAAGTAGTCCGACTTTTTAAACGATCTTCACTTCTCAATTTCTTAGAGTTAGCCGTTCAATTTCTTAGAGTGAATGTTTGCCGTTCATTTACTGGACCATCGAAGAAGAATTACAAATTTTCTCTCATAGCATATCTTTTATTGGCATGTGAATAAAAGTATGATAGCAATTCCAGTCATTCTCAAACAACACTTCAATAATAATATCGAAATGTGATTCCTCATTAACCTATCAACAAAGTACGAAAAAAAAAAAAAGGTGAAGACAAAAGAGCTTCAACAACAAAATTGTTACGGTGACCACCGACAAATATGTAAAAGGTTGCTACCTTCTTATGTCAAAATGGGAGTATGTTGCGACTCATGCAGCTAAACTAACCTATACAAGAATAAATATATGGTCACATGGCAGCAACAGCAAAATTTACCACCATAATATTATTCGCAACTACCACAACTATTGTTCTACCTAAGTTGTGTCTTTAACCAACTTTATCCTCTCCGCTAACTTCATACGTCGGGAAGCCCCACTGACCTCGAGAAATTCCATTGGCTTGAGTCGCTTGCCAGATGGCTGAAAACGGGAAATTTAGAGGCAACTAATCATTTGATTGGATGCGGGCAAAAAGCATTTTCAATGTCTCGTAAGTCATGAAGACAATGCCTACACTTGGAAGGACCTTGTAATATTCTGGCATTATCCCTCTGTACAAGCCCCGCAGGCCTTCAGTCCGCGTTATGTGCCTTAAAGTCCCAAGTCAGCCCGTATTATAGACGCGGACTCGACCACCAGCCCCCTCCAACTGCATTCTTCGCCTTACAAGATCCAGAGGGAATGTTGCTGAAACAAGAGCAAAAGATAATCACTTGGAAGAAGAATGAATCTGAAGTCTTATTGCTGGATTCTAGAAAACTAATTGGAAAGTCCTAACATATAATCTTCCATCTATTCAGAAATTTATATAGGTTCTGAAGGCATCGTACATGGAGTATTGTTCATAAACCACAATGGTATATAAAAATTTGATACTGAATTTACTGATGCAAATATATTCTCCACTGTCCATCATGCCATAATATTTCTAATTTAGTGTTCCATCTAATTATGCTTCAAACGAATCAAACCGACTGTCACAGATCACTAACCTGTTGATGAGGCAATGCCTGAAAGACTGCCGCAAGCCAGACTGACCACAACAGTCGAATCATTGGGCCTGATGTCAAAAGAATTAAAAACTACAATGTTACAACTCAATAAATAGAGGGACAATAGACGTGGCTCAAGAAATTCAGCCTCAAATCAACCAGCTATGCCATTGAGTTGGCTTACAAGGCTCTTGATCTCTATGAAGTTTCTGATTTCCGATCCGTTACTCACTATATCAAACAGGTTCAATTATGGTTTTATTTGGAAAGTTTCTATTCCTTGGTAATTGAAGCCCAAATATCTATGAACTAATCCATGTTTGACTAACCAAGTAGATAAACCAACCCGGCAAATAGACATCCACAGGAATTAGCTTATCAACTTCCCAAACAGTATTATAAGAATCGTTACTGAACATTCCTCCCTGTAATTGTGCATGCTCCCATAGAAATAACATATTTTGGTTCAGGCATTTGTTCATATAATCTTATAAGTAATGCAACTATGAATCTCATGGAGAGTTCGATCCTGGCTTAGGATGAACGTTGGCGTCATGCTTAACACATGCAAGTCGGATAGAAAGGTTTGGCATCTCGATGTCAGCTCTTCGCCACCTGGGGTTGTAGTATGTTCCAAGGGCTGAGCTGTTCGCCCATTAAAGCAGTACGTGAGCTGGGTTCAGAACGTCTTGAGATAGTTCGGTCCATATTCGGTGTGCCTCTCCATGGGTGTCTGGTAACCATGTATGTAAGGGTATGATCGGTGATTTGACAGCAAAAGCAATAAGAAATCCAATATAGAATAATATTTCCAGTGCTATAGGATACGATTGATTAGCTGATGTTTCAAAATCTAATATTGGGAATTCCAGGGCCTGTTGAATAATTTTTACGGATTCTATCATTTCACCAATTCGGACTAGATAACGAGCCAATGAATCTCCTTCTTTTTGCCACTATACTTCCCAATCAAATTTGTCGTAACATTCATAATGATCAACTTTACGAAGATCCCATTGCATTCTGGAAGCTCACAGCATTGGTCCCAATAAACCCTAATTTATTACTTCCTCTAATAATGCCTACTCCCTCGACTCGTTCTAAAAAAAAAGGATTTCGTGTAATAAGTGTTTGGTATTCAACAACTCTTGTTAAAAGGAATTAGGGAAGCTCCAATAGAAAAATATTGGAAGGAAAAAATACCTCGAAGATGAACTTGTTCCCATTCAATAGTCAGGAATTCTTGACGGTATCGAGCTGCCTCCGAAATACCTTTATTCAACGCCAAAGAATTTCTTGCCACTACCATATAATATTCATCTTTACTAGGTGATAAATAAAGCATCCTTTTTTATCTCTCAGAAATTTCACAAAACAGACTTTCTAGAGACCCAATAACCAATCTCCAGGATCCAACGCTGATTCCTTCAAACATGTAAATGAGGCAAATGCGTCCATGATCGTGTACTTAGGCATCACGATGCAATCATATGACATCTCAACTGGGTATGTATATTTTTAGGCTTTCACAGTTTTGGTTTGTATATTCATAATGATACCATAGCTAACGATTTTCCACAAAATGGTGACGAAAGGGATAACTTGTACAAATCTTTACATTTTCCAATTCGATCCGATCCATTCGTTCGTAGAGCTATTTACTCGATCGTAGACATTTTAGATAAAGTTCTTGTTTCGGCAATTCAAATGCAGGAGATGGCTTTTTACTAATAAATCGATATTTAAAATCATTCCATTCCGGATTCCTTTCTCTATCAAAGTATCGTATTTCTAAATTCTCGTAGTTGTCCCCCTGGAATTTCTTCCAGGGCCTGTTGAATAATTTTTATGATTCTATATCATTTCACCAATTTGGACTAGATAACGAGCCAATGAATATCCTTCTTTTTGCCATGGTACTTCCCAATAAATTCGTCGTAACATTCATCCGCAAAACTTTTCTATTCGAGTTATATTTTAATTTAATATAGACCAAACTACGGAGAGGAGAACTTGGGTGCAGAAGAGATGAGTCCATTGCTCTTAAGCCCGGGTCTGCACCGCAAAATTAATTAATCTTCACTTCTTGTTTATGTAAGATATTATTCTTCAACAGCAGAAAACAAGGATTGCAAAAGTGGTTTTTTGATTGTCATCATATCTAATTATGTGATTAAATTATTGTCACAAGACGACCGAGATTAATTAGGATCCAAACGCTAACTTTTGCAGCAAGGTGTAATGGCAGTGATTATTCAAAAGGGAGCTTAAACCCCAATTAAATACAACATAGTTGGATAATATTTTCAAAAGTAGCCGATCTCAGCTACCACTTTTGGGTCCAAATAGCATCTTAAAGGGGTATAACTTCCTTTCTGTTAGGAGAAAAAGCTTAATGTTTTTAGTTAAGTTAATTAATTAAGCCACTTAGTACTACGATCTAGTAGTATTTCTCTTCATTTGTAAATGAGAGGTCTTAGGTTCGATTCTCGCTAAAGGCGAATTTAAACCACATTATTGCTAGCCTATTATGAGGCTTAACCCACAACCTTCCCTATAATAGCGATTGTTCAAAAAAAAATATATATATATATATATATATATATTAAAAAGGTTTTGGGATGCTATAGGTTTGGTGTGCTATTATTTTTCTATTTGCTTTCTGGTTTGTATAGGGTATAAGGTTTAGCTTTAGACTGAATCTCACTTGTGAATACTAAAGCATATATTCCCCCTTCTACTTTGTTACACTTCCCCAATTATGCGGTTAGGATGTATCAAGGAACTCCGACCACGTTACTTGTTGGCGGCTTTTACAAAAACATGTGGTCTTTGACATTTTAATCCCTTCAACCCACATACGATGGTCACACCTGGTGTGAGAGTTGTCATAGTCAGGCAGCCTACCGAAGTTTTCCTCGTAAGTTGAAGTGGCAAACCCGAAGTAAACTGCATTAGCATTCACTTTCACCGTTGGATATAAAATGTTCACTCTGCTAAGGGAACTGGGCTTTTATCTTATCTACTACATTATTTGTGAATTCTATCTTATAACACTTTGGTTCTGCTAAACAGAAATTTGATGAAGCTTATGGCACTGCTTGGCACTGTGTGGTGGGCAAAAACTTTGGGTCCTGCGTCACACATTTGAGTGGAAGTTTCATTTTGTTCCATGTGGATGTTGGTGGATAAGCATGGCCGCTGGATCATTGATGCAGTTCAGATGAAGAAAGGAAGAAGAAGTGTAGGTCGAAAGGGTCTAAATGTTAGAATAGCTGAAGTTCAAATAATGTAATGAACAGACAGGATTATATCATCTCTAGAGTGTATATTCTGCCACGTGTCCAGTTTGTTAGATGTTAAATGAAAACATGTGTTGTGCACATGATCATAGTCACGTTGCAAGTGTGTGTGAGTGTGGGTATGCTACGGCTATAAATCCCACCATGTAAGCCAACTTTGAAGGATCGAATCCAGCGTAGATTCGTGGAGCAACGAACTCCATTTCTCTCGAAAGTTCATCTCTGTCGTTCCTTCTTCAAATTCATTTCAATTACTTGTTGAATTCTTTTACAAATTGATAGAGAAATTTAGCTCAAAAGTAGCTCAAACACTAACAGTGGAGAAGAGGAATTTCCACGTATTCAAGGATTGCCTATTGAAAGCCCAGAAACTGATGCGTAAAATCAACTGGTACCATGACAAGTTGGAACTCGGCAAATGCTAGTTGTTTTTCGATTCAAGAACGAAATCAAATCTTATCGAACTAGGGTAACTTCACACAAGTCCAAATCAACAATAGTCAGTTTCACGCCTCGACTATTTTAGTGTTCAGCTACAGCCGGCGGTACGAATCATGCCTTGCCATTTGCCATTCTATTTATTTATTTATTTTCAATTTATGGATTCAGAAACTTTATTTAGCCAAAAAATCCTGTTAAATTGAACTTAAATGCAAAGTCCAAACTAAGATACAAAAAACTGTACAATTTGTGAGCATTCCCTCTTAAGATAAGAATCAGGAAAATAATTCCGTTATGTTACCTTTACAGAAATTTGATTGAAAATTTGTTATGACCGAGATTCCGTTTCGTCTAGAGACCGTAGATATTACCAATATTTCAAGCATATTTTGATGTCATAAATGTCAAGTATGCACTTCACACTGGGAGATTCTGCTCATGTTTCTTGATACCACTACAAGCAGCCAGGTCTTCCCGTAACGAAATAGATTTACAACTCGATAAAAGAGATTGTCAAACTTCGAACTCACTCTCTTGCCACGCCTTTCACTAACTCACGTGAACTGGGTTCAGAACGTTGTGAGACAGTTCGGTTCATATCCTTGTATCTCCAGTCCGATTGCAAACCAGAGAGAACCAAACCAGGCTTTTGGAAACCAGCAGCCTAAAAAGTTCCTGATAGAATTCCAAAGCTGCCTGTCAACAAAGTATACAGCAAAGTTCTTCGTCGGGCAATAGTACATAGTTCGAACCATAGTCTTCAAGGATGCTCCATCACTTGAAAATGGTTATATCATAAAATTCAAGATCTATAAGTTACTGAAATTGTTTGCAAATAGCTAAAAAATTGTTTGGTCCAAGGAGTAATTCTCTAAAAAGCATAAGAGAATGATCATGTTCTTATTATTCTTATTAGAGAATTACTGTTGGTCAAGTTACCCGATTCCACAAAAATCCCATCATTTGATACTTGCCACAAACAGAAAAGTTGATCAGCACAGCAATCTGTCCTCTGCAGTAAGCTAGAAGCACCTCGGCGGGGCAAATGATAGATGTTTTGGAGTTCCAGCTCAGTCCAATTCCAGAGAACATAAAAGAATCATCTGAGCAATTTGTAAGGAATATGACCTGAAAATAGACAAAAAGACCAAGAATTCAAAAGAATCAAAATATGCATTAAGTAATAGCCTCACGACTCATGAGCTTAACAAGTCTTCTTGCATTGCTGGCGAGGACAAGGTCTTCTGCATCCCAAGGACTAGATACAACAAATATGTGTTTGCTGATCTAAACCTCAGGATGCAGATTACCCAATCCTAACCCGATATCGAGTATCGACTCTAGGGAAGAAGACGGAGAAGAAAGTAAATGTAGTTCAAAGGAGAAGCTGGTTGGTACCAAGGGGGTGTGAGGCTAATCTGCATGATGGAGTTCTGTATTTATAATGGTTCTTAAAGTGAGCAGATATATATTCTGCAAGCATATTTATAGGTTAAAATATGCAATGGAGCTCCATGATAGGACCTTATAAAAAGATGATCTTCTATAAGAACTTATAACCTTTCAAAGAAAATGATGTTTCTTCCTTGACTGCTTTTTCAGGAGGATTAGAGGGTCTTTATACAAGATTCTCAACATTTTTTTCTTTTTTTAGATTTTTATCAACTTAGGGACACTAGTTAAAAAAACACTTTGCGCGACGTAGGTACCTTCGTCGCGCAAAGTCAAAAATCGTCGCCTAAGGGTTTGCACGACGCAACTTTCGTCGTGCGCTAACCGTCGTGCCAAGTCTGTCACGGTAGGGTTTGCGTGACGCAGAAGTTCCAGCGTCACGCAAACACACTTTGCACAACGCAGGCCGTGAGTCGCGCAAAGTGGGTTTGCGTGACGCAGGCCGTGGGTCGCGCAAACCAACTTTGCGCGACCCACGCCCTACGTCGCGCAAACTGTAAGTGGGTTTGCGCGACACAGCTGTGGGTCGCGCAAAGTGGGGGAGTAGTTTTGGTCAAAAAGAAAAATTTAATTTTTGATAAATGTTGTAATTAAATTCGAAAGAACAATTAATTAAACAAGAAAAAGTATTTAATTATAAAATATATGGAAATGTACATACAAGATGTCCAAACAAAAAAGAAAATAGTACAAGTGAACTAAGTTTAATACATCAAGCTACTGGGTATCGGCAGGGCGAGGTGGCTCTGAGGTCGAAGGTGGAGCAAGATGAGGTACTGGTAGTGAGATTTGGAGGCCGGACATCTGTATGGCTTATACAAGGTCTCTCAACTGCTCGCCCTAGACCCTCAACTGCTCCTTCATCTGCTCGCCCTGGGCCCTCAGCTGCTCCTTTCTTGCATTTGAAACTAGAAGAAAAAAGCAAAGAAAACTAAACAAATAAACCATGTGTGAAAAAAGCAAAGAAAACTGAACAAACATTAACCAAAGATTAAAAAGTGTAATGAATCCAAAATAACATCAACTCAATCTCCACTCACCTCATATACTAGACCTGGCATTCGTGTCGTGTTTTTCGTGTTCGTGTCGTTTTCGTATCATACCCAATATCTTAACGGGTCGTGTCGTGTAACACCCGATAAAATAAACGGGTAAAATGACCCGACCCGAAATCGACCAAATAATATTAACAAGTAATATGACCCGATCCGTTACCCGTTAAGGAAAATATATTTTAAACCAATAAATAATCAAATGAAAAACATAATACTAAATAAGTATATACATACCATATTGTCACATCCAAAACATAAAAACGCATTTTTCTTTTAAGTATATTTTCACTTACCTAAAGTCTTTAATAGTTTTTTAATTAATGTAGAAGTGTAAAAAAAAAAAAAATATATATATATATATATATATATATATATAAACACTTATAATGACAAGTTTTACAACTTTCATGAAGAGCTTAACTTCGAAATTTGCCACTATAATCATATAAATCATAAATCAAAATTTAACCGTTGATTGTTATTTACATTTACACTTCATTGTTCTCATCAAAATTTGTTTTTTTCAGATTTTCTTTTTTGAAAACATGATATATTAGATGATGCATTAAGATGAACGGTTTGGATCGCTGATATTATATTCAGAGTTTTACGGTTAGTGAAAATATTGCTTGATGTTTATAAAGTTTCCACAAATTATATGACATCGACTCATATTTCAATTAACCGTAAATATCGAAACGTGATATCAAAGATTTGAACCGTTCATCTTCTTACATCCACCAGATGATCATGTTTTCAAAAAAGAAAATTTTAAAAATGAAATTCAATAAGAAGAATAAAGCGTAAATGACAATCCACGGTTAAATATAAATTTAAGATTTATAGATTATAGTGTTGGATTTCGAAGCTAACCCCTTCATGAAAGTTGTAAAGCTTGTCACTATGAGTGATTGTATATTTTTTTTACATTTTTTACGCTTCTACAATAATTATTATTAATTTTATTAATTTTGGCCTCAAATAAAAAACATTATTCATGAAGGTTTGGAGGATTTTAAAAATCAAAATGATAATGTAAGTGTAACCATTATCTACTCGTGGAGGAATAATGATGATTCACGAGTGTTTATATATTCTTTCACATTTTTCATACTTGTATGTATGTCTTCTTAGTTCTCGCATGTGCAAATACTATATTAGTTTATTTTAATTTTGGACAACATGTTAAGTAAAATTTATCCTAGTAATGATAATAATGAACTCTCATAATAAAAATAAATAATGACAAAAACTTTTTTTTAAACTTATATAGAATAATAATACAAAACTATATATTTAATATAGAATATATTGTATATATTAATATGGCTATTGTATTTTATAATAAATCATTTAGTAATTAAATTTTAAAATTATCAAAATAGTTTTTTTCTTAACGGGTCGAAACGGGTTACCCACGTGTTACCCGCGTGTATACCTGTTAAGAATCTGTTATTAACGGGTCCTTAACGGGTCACCCGATAATGACCCGATAAGTTATCGTGTTGACCCGAAACCCGTTATTTTCGTGTCGTTTTCGTGTCGTGTCATCGTGTCGTGTGAGAAACTGCCGGGTCTATCATATACCTCCCCACATTGACCCTTTGGTAAAGGCCTGCACAGATTTCAAATTCATCAGAAAAAAGTAACAAGATTTCAGAATAATGGATGTACATCAACCGCAGACAAGTATTAACTAACTATACTACTAGAAGTACTACAAGTATTTTGAATTTTCTAATAGCAAAACAGAAGCAATACAGCAAGGAAAGAGACTACATGAAAAACAGTTGCATAGCTTCCAAAATCAGAACCTATAAAATTGTAGACAGTTACGTGTACGTACCACATAAAAGGCACAATAAAATCCACTTCAGTTTTTCAATACAACGAAGGTGATATATCCAGTACAGATGATACAATAGATATGCTTTCTCGACATGTTAAGGAATATTCTATCATGTAATCAGTTCTCAACCTACGATGAATAACTTTATGAACTTGTCAATACCTAATGCAACTGTAATGAAAATAAATGAATTAGACACTTAAGAGCTAAGACCTATTAAAGTTGCTAACCTTCAAAACAATATAATTGGTATGTACATAAGGTTTTTACATGTCAAATGTAATAAATTTGACAATCCAACCTCTTCCCACTTTCTGTTGTGATATCGCCGGGACTCATTTTACTACTTATTCACCAACAAAAACATTGGCTCTTAAGATAACAGATGAAATGGTGATACTTCTTTCCCCTATACGACGCACAGCACCAAAAACCCGCAGAACCTCAAACTCCCCGACTGTCCAAAACCCACAGTTTTTATATAATCAACGAAACACACTATAGAACACATGTATACCAACAAAAAAACACCGAAAATAATTGCTGACCAAGAGCAATTGCAAAATGTTCTATTAAACAGTTTTCAATACCGCCATTTCGACTAACCCAATACAACTTCGATTCATCTCAGGATTTCCATGCAACCAGTTCATTTATCCAAAAACTCCCAACTATTACTCCATTAAAGCACCAATAATCAACTCGAAAGATTGACTAAAACAGATTAACCACCAAGTCTACTAATTAACCCGAACCTCATCGAGATTAAGACCCCACAAACACAACCAGGACAAAGAAACGCAAAAACCCATTAATCATTTTCGTATCTACCATTCAGATCACCAACTCAATTAATTACCATTCAAAATCCACGGAAAATTAAAATTAATACAAATAACAGTTGATTTTATCCACAAAAATTAAAACTAAAAAATTGAAAATTTGTGAAATTAACAAAGTGGAAAACCCTAACCTTATCAATCAGTGAAGAAATTGGAAGCTCCCCTTCTGTGCTCGTCGTCGTCGTCTTCTTCTTCTTCCACTGAGCTGCGATTTCAGAGAGTGGAAAATTTTTTGGGTGTGGGTTTCGATTTTATTGTGGGCGAGTCCTTTGACTCGGTTTTTTTGGGGTTCTAGGACGGTGAGGTCGAGAGTGAGAGTGACTGAGTGAGGGTGAGGTCGAGGAGGGTGAGGTGAGGGTCTGAGATCAACGAGAGACAGTGCCTGAGTGAGGGTCCAAACTTGGGAAGGTCGAGAGAGAGTTTGAGATTAAAGAGAGGAAAGAAAGAGTTGGGGTCGAGAGAGACTGTTTGAGATTCGAGAGAGGAAAGAAATTAAATAAACTTGGAAATTTGAAAAAACCAAAAAAAAGGCCTATTTTTTACTATTGCACCGCTAAAATTATCATAACTAGCGCGACGTAGGTATACATTTTGATGTCGTGCAAAGTGATTTTGCGCAACGACCACATTAAGGCGTCAGGCAAGGTATTTTTATAAAAAAAAAATATTATTATAAAAATTACTGAAAATGTGACTTTCTTCCTTTGAAATTCAATTTTTTTTTTTTTACATAAACCTCACAATAATATATTTTTCTAACAAAAACCCGCAATAATTTTTTTTACATATATATATTATTCAATTTCTTAAGTGTTATAAGTACAAAATAAATAAATTAAGTTCTACTTAGTAAATATATATACCATTGAACTTGTTGGGAAACGCATTATACGAAACTAGTTTCAACGATCCAACCGTCAAACTTGTTTGTATATGCTTTGAGATCGCATACGCCAAAAATCTCAAAAAAAATCATGCAGAGATCAAGTAACGAGACAAAACTTTTCCACGGTTATGAAGGAAAAATCCCAATTTAACGGTTATTTTGACTTTGATGTTGATGATTTTTTACAGCTACACTCCTTGACCCTATATGAATACAACAAACTCATTCGATCGTCAATTTAAAATATTTACACAAGTGGATACCACAAAATCTTATGTTATACTTAATGAAAGTATAAATAAACTCCAAGTGTTAGTGAATATATTGTTTTGATGGGAAACACATTGTACGAAACTAGTTTCAACGATCCAACAGTCAAACTTGTTTGTATATGCTTCGAGATCGCATACGCCAAAAATATCAAAAAAAAACCATGTAGAGATCAAGTAACGGGACAAAACTTTTCGACGGTTATGAAGGAAAAATCCCGATTTAACGGTTATTTTGACTCCGATGTTGATGATTTTTTACAGCTACACTCCTTGACCCTATATGAATACAACGAACTCATTTGATCGTCAATTTAAAATATTTACACAAGTGGATACCACAAAAGAAAAAGGCAATGTAAGAACCCCAAAAGAAAAGGGCAAAAAAAAGGACTTTGCGCGACGTAGGTCCATCTGCGTCGCGCAAAGTCCTTTTTTTTTTCCTTTTTTTTTTTTTTGCCCTTTTGCTTATGAGTACAAAATAAATAAATTAAAATGTACATAGTAAAGTCTACTTAATAAATTGTTTGTGTTTGGATATTTAACTTGGGTTTAAATTGTCTCAAAAGCAACGAGATTTTTATGTGCAGGGTCAATGTTTGGTTTTTGTAATGGTTTAACTTGGGTATGTTTGAAAGATTTTTATGGTGGAGGGTCAATGCTTGGTTCTTATAATTTTTCAAAAGTACCAGTTGAAGGGAATTGAATCATTAAAATCCAAAACGGGTAACATTCTACAGTTCATCTAACCAATCTAAGCTAAAAAAAACTGTTTTTTTTCTTCTTTTTCAGCTAAGCAAGGTGGAAAATTCAAATGAAAAAATAATTAATAAAAAATTTAAGCTCCAAATGTACATTATTCAGACAAATGAACACAATCATACCACTAACACACTCAGAAACATCATTACATTATCAGAGCAGCTGAATAACTAGCAAAAAGTATGCATGTGTGTGTGTGTGTATATATATATATTGCCACAAATTAACACAATCATTACATTATAAATGGGATCAATCTAAAAACAAGGTGAAATTTGACTCACTTTGATATTGAGGGGATTGATTGGAGAAGGTTTTGAAGAGAGATGGGGGAGGGAGGTAGCTGCTGCAACTGGGTTTGCAGTTTCTGCCTCCCAAACTGATTAAGTGAAGTAAGAAAATTCATTGGCTTTGCGCGACGTACGTGAACATGCGTCGCGCAAAGCCGTTTTGCGCGATGTAGATGCACGTACGTCGGGCAAAGTTGGCAAAAAGGCGGTAAACCATTCTCTGTTTGGCCCCAATATCTTACGCAACGTTTTGTGCGTCGAGCAAACAGCCTTTGCATGACGGTACTTTGCGCGACAAAGTCTGGCGCGCGCAAAGCTGTTTTGAGCGACGCAGAAATTTCTACATCGCGCATAGCTGTTTTACGCGACGCCAGCCTTCGTCACGCCAAGTACCGTCGTGCAAAGGCCGTTTGCGCGACGTTTTATGTTTTGGGTCACGCAAACATACTTTGGGCGATGCAATTTTATGTGTCGCGCAAGATTCCGTCGTGCAAACATATTTTTCTACTAGTGGTAACAGAAACCCAAAAGTGGTGAAGTATTACAGTATTACAGTATTCGAGTGATATTCTAGTCTAACCTAAACTACGGGGACGAGATTTCGAACTTAGGTGTAAATAGTGAAGCATACTGCTCGACCCAACTTGCTACGCTAAGGCATGCATCTTATCGTTATAATTTCCAAAAACTTTTCGCTTACACCTTACACCAACTCATCATGAGTATTCCTTAGCTAGCTCTCTCTTTCAAGGCCGATGAAACGAAAAGAAAAGCAGTGCCACAATTACGTACATGTTGCAGCAGATTTCAAGGTCTCAATCAGCTTTTGGCTAATAGCTATAGTCTCATAAGATGGTGACACTTGTCATAAGATGATGAAATATGTTACTAGTAATCTGTTAGAATTAGTTAGAAGGTATGATGGTAATTGTGGATGTAAGGAGGGTCTATATAAGACCTTATGTGTAATGTTCTCAGTGTGAAAAATATACAGTCTCTCATTCTTCTGATTCTCTCTCTCGATCTCTCTCATTTCATCTTCTTCATTTATTCATCTGTTCATCAGCACTACAATATTGTCATGGTATCTTTGCTGGTTATGCCTTACGGCGATAATTGATCCAGTGGCTTCCGCTAATTACAACCGGCTGTTCGTATTCGCTTTTCTGGGTTGGAGCTGTTTGTGGTGTTCTTGGCGAAATTTAGGAGTTAAAGATCCTGCTATGGTTGTTGTTTTTGGCATTCTTGACCAGAGTTGATTGTTTCAGGTGAAATTGTTCTAAAATTCAGTAGTATTTCCTTTTTGTTCTTGAAAAATATGGAGTTTCTTGATTGGTAAATTTTGGGGTTAAGTTTTCATGCTGTTTGGATCTGAAAATTTGGAGTTGTTGCTATGATTGAAGCAGATTTTATGTGTCATTCATTGAATCTGTGAGTTCTTGTATCGAAGATCTTGTCAAGAAAGTTTCATTCTTTCGTGATTCCCAAGAAAGTGTCATTCTTTCATTGTAGTTGTTGATTGGGTTGTTGATTGTTTCTGCCTACAAATCTTGGTAAATTTGCGTTAGCTATAACTACTCCAGTTGTGAAAGTTAAAAGTCTTCTGGGTATGCTTACCATTAAACTTCGTGATGACAATTTTGCCAAATGGGCATTTCAGTTTAAAGCTGTTTTAAAGGGATATAAATTGTTTGAACATTTTGATGGTATAAATGTTTGTCCACCAAAGTTTGTAATCCACAAAGAAACTGGGGTTACTAATGAAATTACTCAAGCTTATATTGAATGGGAATCCACGGATATGGCCTTGTTCAGTCTTTTACTAGCAACCTTGTCGGATAAAGCTATAGAGTATGTAATTGGGTGTAGAACTGCTCATGAAGCCTGGTCAAATTTGGTTGAAAAATATGCATATGTCTTTAAGTCGAGGGTCAATCATCTTAAAACAAAACTTCATACCATTCAGAAAGGGTCTGATAGTATTGATAAGTACTTAATGCGGCTAAAGAACATAAGGGACCAACTTAGTGCTGCAGGAGAATTTGTTTCAGATAATGATGTGATGATAGCCAGGCTTGCTGGATTACCTAAAGAGTATGCAATAATAAGAATAGTAATTCTTGCTAGAGAATCTTCGATTACTTTGAAAGAGTTTAGAGCTCAATTACTTGGTGCTGAGAAAGAAATTGAAGGGGAAATTACACTATTAACTCATAATATGTCTGCAAAGTATAGTCAATGTTCTCGTTCCACCACTAGTTCTAGTTAAGGTTCTGGTTCTACCTCGAATCCTCAAGGCCACAGTCATATCCCGGCTACTACTGGAGGTGTAATAACTCCTGGTTCCTATAATATGCCTTCTAATCAGTTTTCAAGTCAACATCATGTTGATCCATATATTCTATCTCCTGGATATCATTTGATTGCTCCATCTGCATATTTTCCTACTTTGCCTTATGGTTTTGGGTTTGTAGGTAATGCAAATCCTGGAGCGAGGTCTAATGGTTCTAATAGGTCTTAGAATGGAGCAAATTCATTCTCTAGTTCACAGTACAGGGGAAATAACAATTTCAGGTTTGGTGGTTATAAAGGCAAGCATTTTAATTCTGGGGCTTCAAGACAAAACAATAATAGTGGCTGGTCTGATAATACACAAAGCAGGACAAATGTTGTCATAGAGTGTCAAATCTGTAACAAGAGAGGTCACACTGCTACAAATTGTTTTCAAAGAAACACAAATGCTCATGCTCATGGGTTTATGGTTGAATGTCAGATTTGTGGTAAGAGGGGTAATGTTGCTTTAGAATGTTTCCACATGGGAAATTATGCATATCAAGGACAACCTCCATCATCAACTCTGAATGCAATGACAGCATAACACACAAGTCAATTATATCCTAATAATGCTTGGGTAGTTGATACTGGGGCTTCACATCACATGATAGCTAATGTCAACTCTCTAACTCAAGTGCAACCTTTTGAAGGTTCAGATAAAATAACTGTTGGCAATGGCACAGACTTGGATATTAAAAATATTGGTTTTGCATCTATTAGAACTAATGATCATTCTCTTGTTCTAAAGCACGTTTTACATGTTCCTAAGATTGCTAAGAGCTTGTTGTCTGTGAAAAATTATGTGCCGATAATACAAGCTGGTTCATTTGTGATGAATCTCAGTTTTTGGTGCAGGACAAGAAGACAAGGGAGATAATGTACACAGAAAAAGTAGGCCACAAGAGCTATTTCAAATTCCAGTTATTCAGCATGGTAAATGAGTGTAGTCCAGTTGCCAGAAGTCAAGTGCATATATTGGTCAGTTGGTGAAGTCCAGTCTGTGGCACCAGAGGCTAGGAGACCCATCTAATGAAGTCATGGTTCGAATGCTTAAACAATCAAATATTTTACTTGAGTCAGATATAAAACATAGTGTATGTACATCATGTCTTAAAGGGAAAATGACAAGACTTCCATTTCATTCTAAGGTTGATAAGTGTAGATTTCCTTTTGAAAAGGTTCACTCAGATATTTGGGGACCATCTCCTGTAAAATCCTTAGAAGGATACAAATATTATGTAATCTTTGTTGATGAATATACAAGATATGTTTGGATTTATACTATGTGCAACAAATCAGATGTGTTTCAATTGTTTGTGCAATTCTACAACTATATGCATACTCAGTTTGGGATTAAAATTAAAAGCTTTCAGTCTGATGGTGGATGAGAGTTTACAAGTGGATCATTTTCACAATTTCTGGTTACAAAAGGCATTGATCATATGATTTCTTGTCCTTATACCCCTCAACAAAATGGTATTGCTGAGAGGAAACACAAACATATAGTTGACACTACAATTACAATGTTAAATGTTGATGGTTTATCTCTTCAATTCTGGTATTTTGCTTGTGCACACTCAGTGTTCCTCATTAACAGAATGCCTTGTCAATCATTATCAATGCATTCTCCTTATAAAATGTTATATGATAAACTCCCAGATGTGAGTTCCTTGAGAATTTTTGGTTCAGCAGTTTACCCTTGGATTAGGCCTTATAACTCGAACAAGTTACAAGTGCGATCTACAATGTGTGTTTTCTTGGGTTATTCTATGGGATATAAAGGAGTAATATGTTACAACATACAAACTCAGAAATGGATTATCTGCAGACATGTTATTTTTTATGAGAATGTTTTTCCATGCTTACACCAACTCAAGCTGTCATCTTGTCAACAGTCAAATATGACACAAAATACTACTTCATCGGTGGTTATTCCAATACCAATTAATATGAGATCAAGGGGTCCAAATGCTTCACAGTCACAAACGCCATCAATGCATAGTGTCTCTTAACTTGTTGGTAATGGACCTAATGGTATCTTTTGTTTTGATATATCTTCTAGTCAACCGTCTAGCTCATCAAGTCACAGTTCAATACATACTCAAAGTTTACCATCTGAAGAACCATCACCTGGCCATACTCTTTCCACTCCAAATGATACATCTCATTTACTTCCTGTCCTAGATCTAGCTCAATTACAGGTAATTCTTCCAATATCGCCATGTTCTTCTCTTAATGATGAATCTTATGTTCCTGTGGAGAGGTGTACTGGTATGAAGACCATAATTCAAACTGGTGCATTATAAAGAAAGAATTATGTTGCTTTATTGGCTTCCTTACCTGAATTATCTTCATTGCAAATATTGGATTCTGTTGATGGATGATTCAGATAACATAATCAGATGTGAAGGTTTTTCCTTTTTAGTTGATGTTCATGATACTGAGGAACCTAAGAACTTTAAGGCAGCTTCAGCAAGTGTGAACTGGAAAAAGGCAATGCAAGAGGAATTTGATTCTCTAAAAGCTCAAGGTACTTAGCAGTTGGTTATCTGATAGAACTATAATTAGAAGCAAGTGGGTTTACAAGGTGAAGAAGAATCCTGATGGAACTATCTCTAGGTACAAGGCAAGGCTTGTAGCTCAAGGTTTCAGTCAAGAAAAGGGTTTGGATTTCTCTAAAACGTTCAATCCAGTTATGAGACACACAACTGTGAGATTAATCCTTGCATTAGCAGCTCAACATGGTTGGAAAGACAATTGGATGTGAAAAATGCATTTCTGCATGGTGATCTTGAAGAACAGGTATATATGCAGCAACCACAAGGTTTCTTGGATTCTAAGCATCCAGAGTATGTTTATAGACTTGTGAAATCTTTATATGGCCTGAAACAAGCACCTAGGGCCTGGAACTTAAAGTTCACAAGCTTTTTACCATCTCTTGGATTCACAACTTCAATGTCTGACACTAGTTTGTTTGTCAAGGAAGAAAATGGAGATGTTATTCTACTTTTACTATATGTTGATGATATTATAGTTACTGGATCTAATCCATCTAAAGTACAGTCAATCATCTCAAGCTTGAGATAAGTGTTTGACCTCAGGGACTTAGGAACTCTCACATATTTTCTGGGTTTACAAATGCAGTACTCAACAGATGGTTCATTGTTCATTAATCAGTCTAAATATATTAAAGAGTTACTGAAGAAGGCTGGAATGGAGACATGTAAACCTACCTCTACACCATCGAAACCACATATTAGTTGCTTGTGACTGAAGGAACTCATTTTGCAGATCCTACTTTTTACAGAAGTATTGTATGTGCTCTTCAGTACCTTACCTTTACAAGACTCGATATTGCACACTCTGTCAATATGGTCTGCCAATTTATGACAAATCCTACAGATTCCCATTTTCACTTGGTCAAACATATTTTAAGATACTTGCAAAGACCTATCACATGTGGATAAAGATATACAAGATCTTCATATTTTCATATTTCTGCATACTCTGACTCTAACTGGGCATCATATATTAGCACCAGAAGATCAATCACAGGTTATGTGGTGTACTTAGGGTCTAACCCAATTTCTTGGCAATCAAATAAACAATCCACTATTTCTCGAAGTTCCACTAAGGCTGAATATAAAGCCTTAACACATTGTGCAGCAGATGTCTACTGGATTAGAACTCTACTAAAAGATGTCCATCAAGTCATATCAATGCCTCCTTGCTTACACTGTGACAATCTCTCTACCTTGGTCGAATCTAGTATTTCACTCTCGGATAAAACATCTAGACACTGACTACCATTTTGTCCGAGAGAAAGTTCAAAAACGGGATTTGGTGGTTCAATACATTCCCACAGATGAACAAGTTGCTGATGTTCTTACCAAGGTCTTGCACAATCCCGTTTTTCTTCGACACTGTCACAAACTCAGCTTGGGATCTCCACCAAGCTTGGTTTGAGGGGGGGAGTAATAGCTATAGTCTCATAGGATGGTGACACTTGTCATAAGATGATGAAATATGTTACTGGTAATCTGTTAGAATTAGTTAGAGGGTATGATGGTAATTGTGGATGTAAGGAGTGTCTATATAAGACCTTATGTGTAATGTTCTCAGTGTGAAAAATATACAGTCTCTCATTCTTCTGATTCTCTCTCTCGATCTCTCTCATTTCATCTTCTTCCTTTGTTCATCTGTTCATCAGCACTGCAATATTATCATTGACAGCAGCAAATATTATTCCTTTAGCTACTGAAATGTGCCTTATTATCCCCGAGCAAATATTAAATGTGCCTTTTATCTTTTAAATCTTGGCTACATTACTAAATATGGCCTACTTTCATTGTGCGGGATATTTGTCCTATTATGTATTGATAATGTTTAAAACTGCATTACCACGTATGTACGTTTTGTATGAATAATTATCAATTTCATATCTGCTGTATATGCTTTATTTAATAAACACCAACATCCGTTTTGTTTCATAGCTGGATTAAATACAAACGTTGGTAATATTAGTTTTTATCTGGCTCAGTTGCCTGCAAATTGCCTGACTGGAAATGGATGGACCATACCTTAGGCCAAAAGTAAGGCTAAAATTGTTAGCGAGTCACTGTCAAGGTCCCTCCTGAAAGTTGACAGAAGGTGCTAAATTGGTCACCTTTTTGTACAAGAATCTGAAACCGCAACTTATGACAGGAGCTTCCTTCAAACTCTTTGGTGATGATATGTATGGAGTTTTATATTGCATATATTCAGCATTTTGCTAGGACCATGAAAATGGTACCGAACATCCACCTTTATTTACTGAAGTGAACTTAGATAAGCACGGTCAGCAATTCCAGAAAGACCCCAAACCCGACTGGCCGACTCACATGAAACTGAAACATTAAGGTGGCGGGATTCGAAACTTATCATGCAATGCCATGTGGTAAAAGGTAACACATGAGGCAACGTGTGATTTCTTAGTGTTTATGTTTCATGTCAATCTCTTGCTTTTATAAGGCTTCCATGCACCTAAGTCACCACGTTGTTAGTTTCTCAAGTCAGTCGCGGATAATGGTTTCAAAACTCGTAGCAAAGTGCGGGCAACTTTTCTAGTTCTCATTGAAATCTTCAAATCCAGGACCGTTTTGTTTTTAAATTAATTGTACATAAGATGTAAATCTCACATTAAGAATGTTGATCTCTTTACCAACAAGGCAACAGTAAAGATGAAAGAACATCGTAATTAAAATTATTAAATAATAGTAAGAAGTAAAAAGGTTGAAATTATAGATCATTATTATATATTATGGTTGAAAGTATGAGAGCTAAGTTTTTGAGATATTTCTTTGGTAAAATAGCACAAACACTTAATAAACACAGACGAAATATACTGTCAACAACTTGCCAAGTAAGGAGCTAATCGACAAGTAGACTCTAGCAGAGGAGGCTTATGAAGGTTCATTCCCATTAGTCCCATCTGCGGGAACTTCACACCTCATAATACAAAACATTTCAAAGAGAAAATGTGACTGCTGAGCACGCTGTATTATTCTTCGAAATCATTTGAATGTGTCCACCGTTGGTGTATGTGAACATGTCTTCGATGAGGACCAAGTCTTTCCTCCAGCTGAGGGAATATCTTAACAAGGAAATACATAGTTTTGTAATACCATTTACTCCATCTCTTGCACAATACCAGTGATCTGTGTGCAGAATTTCAATGTTTGCCTTCTAATGTTGGTGAAAACCTTGCTGATCCGTCATCTTTGTTACCTAGCGGTAACGGTGGCCCATATAATCCTTTATTGCCTGCGAAAGAATCTGCTGAAAAAGATTGAATCTGAGTGCTGGTTGGAATCTTCCCGACTAGTTGATTGTTCGAGAGATTCAGGAATGAGAGGAAATTAAGTTTGGACAACTCTAATGGAATTGTTCCGCTCAATCTGTTGTTCGAAAGGTCTAAGGACTCAAGATGTCGTAGGTTACCAAGGGATGATGGGATTGCGCCTGTGAGAGCATTGTTGGAAAAGTTGAGGCCAAAGAGTGATTTCAGCTCTCCCACTTCCTCAGGTATTGATCCACTAAATTTGTTGCATGAGATGTCAATGTAGCAGGTGAAAACAGTTAGAATCTTTACCAACTACATTTCCAGACCTTTATTGGTAACTGTTATAGAATCCTGATAATATACCTGATCAAAGTTTAGAACTTGAAATCGAAGGTGATTCATCTTTGACACGGCATCATCTTCTTCAGCCATCATTGCTTTCCTGCTTTTCAAACCAAATACTGGTAATTCGCCAGTGAAATTGTTGCAAGCTATGTCAATAATTGGAAGCTTTTGTCACATCTCGGCCCGGGCTCCACCACATCCTGGGCTCGACTCCACCGTAGCACGATATTGTCCGCTTGGGCCCCGACCACGCCCTCACGGTTTTGTTTTTGGGAACTCACATGAGGAAGTTAAGCGAGTAGCGCGCGAGAGCAATCCCATGATGGATGACCCACTGGGAAGTTCTCGTGTGAGTTCCCAGAAACAAAACCGTGAAGGCGTGGTCAGGGCCCAAACGAACAATATCGTGCTACGGCGGAGTCGAGCCCGAGATGTGGTGGAGCCCAGGCCGGGATGTGACAACTTGGTATCAGAGCCTAACCCTGGCCGTGTGTGTGCCGACGAGGACGTCGGGCCCCTAAGGGGGGGTGGATTGTGAGATCCCACATCGCCCAAGGGAGTGGATCCTATGAGCCTTATATATATATTCCCATCTCTACCTAGCGCGAGGCTTTTTGGGAGCTCATTGGCTTCGGATTCGGATTTCTTAGGAACTCTGAAGTTAAGCGAGATCGCGCGAGAGCACTCCCATGATGGGTGACCCACTGGGAAGTTCTCATGTGAGTTCCCAGAAACAAAACCATGAGGGCGTGGTTGGGGCCCAAAGATGACAATATTGTGCTACGGCGGAGTCGAGCCCGGGATGTGGTGGGGCCTGGGCCGGGATGTGACAATTTGGTATCAGAGCCTAAACCTGGCTGTGTGTGTGCTGACGAGGACATTGGGCCCCTAAGGGGGGTGGATTGTGAGATCCCACATCGCCCAGGGGAGTGGATCATGTGAGCCTTGTATGTATATTCTCATCTCTACCTAGCGCAAGGCTTTTTGTGAGCTCACTGGCCTCGGGTTCCATTGGAACTCCGAAGTTAAGCGAGTAGCGCGCGAGAGCAATCCTATGATGGGTGACCCACTGGGAAGTTCTCATATGAGTTCCTAGAAACAAAACCGTGAAGGCGTGGTCGGGGCCCAAAGTGGACAATATCGTGCTACGGCGGAGGTCGGGCCCGGGAAGTGGTCGAACCCGGGCCGGGATGTGAACATTGGGATCGGTGCGTGTTAGCTTTGGCCAAGGAACATTGGGCTTGAAGCTGCTGCAATCAATGCGACTATAAAATTTGTTGGAACGCAAGACAAGTACACGCAAGCTGGATATGCTCTTCAATAAGCACGGAAAAACATCTTTTATCTGATTGTTTCCCAGGTTTAACACCTCTAACATTCTGCAGTTGACTAGAGACTTTGGGAACTGACCACCGATCACATTGACATTGAGGTCTAGACTTTGTAGACTACATCGCTCAGGAAAATTATCAAGAAGAGTGCCAGAAAGTTTGTTTCTCCTTAAATTAAGTACTGCAAGATACCTGTTCCTTGCAGTTAAGCACTGGGGAATCATGCCACTTAAGAAATTATTGGACAGATCAAGAACTTGAAGATATGTCGCACGACATATTGATGCTGGAATGATCCCGTGGCAGTGATTGCTTGCAAGAGAGAAGAACACAGTGTACATAAGGAAATCACCAATGTCAGCCGGAATGCTAGAGCTGAACTTATTTCTTGAGTAATCCAGAAAAGTGGCCAATTGTGGAAGCATTGGAATTGGTCCCTTAAGCAGGTTGGAATGAAGGTCAAACACAGACAAACTAGAAGAAATATTGAGGAAATGACATTCTAGAGTTACTAGAGAGTTGCAAGAAAGATTTAGTTGACTAAGACTACTCAACTTCCAAATCCAGTTGGGTATTTCACCATGAATCTGGTTTGAGGAAAGGTCCAAAGTGTTTAATTTTGATTGATTTCTCAAGAAATCCAGAAATGTTCTCAACTTTCCAGAAGACAATTTCAATGTCGTAAGTTGAGGAAATGAAGAATAAGAGGAATTAGGATTGGCATAAGTAATCAACAAGCTGTTGTATGACAGATCAAGACCCCAAAGATTTTTCAGTTGTTGAAGTTCATTAAGAGGAAATGACCCACTGAAGTTGTTTGAAGAAAGTGCGAGTATTCTAAGCTCTCATAAATTAAAGACTGACATAGGTATAGGCCCTTCCAAACTGTTGTTACTCAAATCAAAGGTGTCTAGGGAACAAATATTACCAAATTCTGGTAACTGACCAGAGAAGCGATTGTTGGAAAGCCGTAGCTTTTGCAGCAAAGGAAGAGAAAACAGAGATGGCAGAATAGTCACATCTAATCGATTGGATCTCAAGTCGAGATTCATCAGATTAGTCAGGTTTTCCCAGTGAGTGGAAATAAACTGACCTGTTAGCTGATTGTTAGAAAGATTGATCAAGGTCAGATTTTTTGCCATACTGAATGAGAACTGAACCATTGAACTTGTTTAATGACAAGTCAAAATAAACCAATTGATGAAGGTCTTTTATCGACCTTGGGATTGATCCAGTGAAATTGCACCGCGAAATATCTATCTTGGACAACATGTTGAGGCTGCCAATAGAGTTCGATAGTAACCCTGAAAAGTTAGCCCCGCTTAGAACCAAGTGTTGGAGCAATATTAGAAAATATGAGAAATATAAACGAATTCTAATAATAATAATCATAAAAAAATTCACAACATCAATTATATATGAGATTAATATAAACAACTAGAGATAAAGTTAGAAAAACTGACAAACTTGGAGATTGAGGCTTGCATAAATGTAATGTCCTAAAGATAGAATTTCGCCCATACTCTTGTGTTTGTAGTTCGATAGGCATCCATCTCCCAAGATTCAACAATCTATAATCCAAAGTCAAAGCACTTCAATCTTCGGACTCTGGCGAACTTCATATATTCCGTACTCTCAAGACATGACTTGGAATTTGACACACGAAGCAATTGAGAAACAAAGTGGGAAAACCTATTTCTCAATAGTAAAAATTAACTCTAATTTTCTTTCTATAATACCAATGGTTTCATGGGTTTATAAAGAATCCAATTTCTACTTATTAAAGAGATGTAATTTTTCATCTATAAGTATACATCACTTATCAAGGGAATACTCCTAAACAACATAACCTTTCTAAGAAATTGGTTAACACTATTTTTCATTCAATTATTAAAATTATATATTACAATATTTCATATTATAATATATAATTTCCAACAATCCCCCACATGAATGAAAAATTAGGAAGAATTTGAGAGTACAGGCGGACAAGAGATGCATCGAGAGAGGTGTCTTTTGAACTTGAACCTACCCTAGTGAATACTTATCGGGTTTACTTGGTGACGCAGTGGATGTAGAAGATCTTGAACTGTTCACCGCAACAGTAAACTGAGACAATAAGCAACACACATCACTAATCCTAATATATTACAGTTCATACGGTTGTGTTCATTTTGGTCTTGAACAAGTCCCGGATTCATGAGAGCTTTAGAGAATTTAGCCATCTCATTCTCATAGAAGCGACCCATTTCTACTCTCACATAGGTGACCACTAATTAAGAATAGTCTGCTCTATTCCTCTTATTTATAAGATATCACTGTCATTAAGTATAAATATACACCCTAAAACTTCTGCAGACAACACACTTCTTCCATCATAGGAATGAGTTATATAGTGTGTTAACTTCTTTGAATCATGCCCAACCAGTTTGCCTATTGAACTTAGACCATGGGATCTCCAATCAACTAAGTTAGGTTTCTGCCCGACTGATTCATTAGTTATGTTGGCTTTAGCCTCATTCCCCTCGATGATCAACTTACTCTCTAGTCTAACCTTTAATAATTGGATCCACTACTAGGTTGACTATTTTTAATGGTGTGCACAATCCATCTTATGAAATTATATTTCATATGAGAGTAATGGATTTCCAATGTTAAGTCCTCGAAACATATGCTAGGACTTACAAAATAATTTGCTAACACTCAGAAGTAGACTTCCCCCACATTTAAGGTATTTGAAAGAAGTTCTCTAACCTCTCCGCACCTTAAAACTCATTCATTATAAGAGATTATTATCTCTCTTACATGCAAATTACTCCTCCTAATTTGTTCTTTGCCTTATTCGCAAACCATCACAATACACGCATAAGATTATCCCCTACAACATTTTGAAGCATGTATGCTTCCTATCCGGATTGTAATATACTTTCATTTGAGGATTTCTTTATTTCATTGCATGTATTTCCACCTATGTACTTTGCCTTCACATTGTCAAAGATTCAATTAGTTAGCATTATTGAATTCATCTAGTACATATGGATGCTCTTCACTATGAATAACACAACCGAATGGTTATGTACATTCGATTTATATGCTTACTTAATAAGCATCATCTTGTCTTATTCAATTATGTATGCTTACTGAATAAGCATTATTTTCGTATCTAGTCATTCCTTTTACGAAAGACCCCACACTTTAACTCATTGGTGTAAGAGAAAAGACATCTTCTTGGTGATAATAAAATGAGATCCTTTATGCCCTCATGCCCAATTAATTGATAAACTCAAATGTCGAAGAAACCCAGAACTGAAAATCCTGTTCATTTATTCATCTCACTTCTATCTTTCTCCGGGCTCTGGCCAAAATGAGTTCATCTCTGCGCAAAACAAAATATAAGATTTTGTGGCAGCAATATCTTCAGTGTATGAAAATACCCAATTCACAGATGAGCACCCACCAACCCACGTACATATGTTTTTCTCAAGAGCTTCAACTTCAAGGCTGGTGGTGACTGATAGGAGAGGTTATATTCACTGCCAAACGCAGACACAATTCACATGACATGCCTTTCCTTTTAGGTTTGGATCTCGCATGGCAGATTCATCTTTCCATTTTATTTTTATTTTTATTTTTTCCTCTCACCACATTACTTGGGCAGAAAGCATATTCCCAATGATATGCAGAAACCGATCGACCAAAATTAAGCCATGGATTTAAGCACTTAAGCCTAATTCTGGCTTCAATAATTTTCAACGATGCCGCAGCATCTTCCCTATCAAAACATAATTTGTCTGGATCATGAAGCCACTCAATCTTCCATTTTAAATAATGGGATTCTCTGAACTAATGTAATATTGCATCAATTATACAGATGCAATTCCTTTCTCCAAAAGGAACTTTTTGCACGGACTGGTATAGTAACCATTCCAATTTTGCAGATAAAGCAAATTTTTATTTATTTATTTAAGCCATTTCACTTGGCCTTAACCATCACCTCTTTTCTAATAGAAGAGTCAAGTACCAAACATGCACTGGTGAAGGGTTATGACCTTTCAGATTTTTGCAACGAGAAACAGTTATACACTTGCCCATGCCTTGCACGCATAATGTTAAAACTTCTCATGTACAAATGATATGCTATCTCGTGCAAATTAATAATGAAATATAATTATGAAGGAGAAACAACTCCTTCTATGTTGCCGTCTATATCAGTTCATATCCTTTTCTTTCCCAGAAAATAAGTGTATGCACAAAGTAAAACTATTTTATAAAAGCAACATGCAAACTATTTTATTGAAGCAACATGCAAACACTGCTCTTACGTATACAGATGAATATATTTTGAGTTGTATCATGTTTAACAATACTATTATGTATACCGAGTATACATCAATAAGCAAATAAACTGCAGCCCCACCGAGACATACCTTTTTCCGTAGAAAACCATAGTTTCCTCGAGTTAGGGTTAGGGTTACGTTCAATGTTGTTGATCTTAAAATCTTCTAACAGTCACATTCATACATACTTCTAATATTGTATAATATTCTATCTTTAGATTGTTGGAGCAATATTAGAAAATATAAGAAATATAAACGACTTCTAAAAATAATAATCATAAAGAAATTCACACTATCAATTATATATGAGATTAATATAAACAACTAGAGATAAAGTTAGAAAAACTGACAAACTTGGAGATTGAGGCTTGCATAAATGCAATGTCCTAAAGACAGAATTTCGCCCCTACTCTTGTGCTTGTAGTTCGATAGGCGTCCATCTCCCAGGATTCAACAATCTATAATCTGAAGTCAAAGCACTTCAATCTTCGGACTCTGGCGAACTTCATATATTCTGTACTCTCAAGACATGACTCAGAATTTGACACACAAAGCAATTGAGAAACAAAGTGGGAAAACCTAATTCTCAATAGTAAAAATTAACTCTAATTTTCTATCTATAATACCAATGGTTTCATGGGTTTATATAGAATCCAATTTCTACTTATTAAAGAGATGTAACTTTTCATCTATAAGTATACATCACTTATCAAGAGAATACTCCTAAACAACATAACCTTTGTAAGAAATTGGTTAACACTATTTTTCATTCAATTATTAAAATTATATATTACAATATTTCATATTATAATATATAATTTCCAACACCAAGGACCGGAGAGATGCATTCTTTGGAAATTATGGTAAGGAACCCTGAAGCTGTTGATTGCCTGATAAATCAATAGTCTGCAGCGTAGGTACCTGGAAGATCTTCTTTGGGAATGCACCATATAATCCGGAATTCCTGAGGAGTAAGGAAGTCAGATTTGTGAATTTTGAGAAGAATTCCGGAACTTGAGTAGACACATTATTGTTCTCTATCCGAACAACTGAAAGCGATTGAAGCTTCAGTAATGAACTTTCAATAAGACCTGAAAGATTACAAGTTGATAAGCTCAACACTCTCAAGTTTGGGAGTGAAGATGATATCGTTTGGCACCACTCGCTCCCCTATGTTGATATCCTTACACCATCAAGATAAAGTTCAGCAAGCTCAGAAAAGTTCCGAATGAGAAGATCAAATTCGGATTCTCAAGATTCAGTGAAGGAGTTCCAGGGAAATAGAAGGTAGACAAATCAAAAGTTACCAACCTCGTAAGGTGTGAAATCTCAATAGGAACCTGCTCCGCAAAGCCAGCATTCGACAAGTTCAGATTACTCAAACCAGTTAGCTGCTTGAACTCGGAAGGAATCTGAGTGTTGTTGAAGAAGTCGTAAGCCAAATTCAGGTTCTCGATTGACTTCAGACCGCAAAGAGAACTCGAATTATCAAGTCCACCAGTACTCGCCTCGCTGCTCAAGTCCAGATTCGAAACACAACCATTTTTGCAGGACACACCTTCCCAAGAGCAGTAATCTGAGCCATTGTTCCACTTCACAAGTTTTTTGGATGTTGCAGGGTCAAATGTGAGGTTACTCTTCAATTGTAGCAACAAAGATTGCTGATCGCCGGGACATTGGCTAAAGACCACAGACGTCCCGAAGCTGAGTGAAACATAGCAAATGCAGATTAAGAAAAAACACGAAAGCATACGAGTTTTCATCAGAAGAAGTTGCTGATATGTGACACCAAATGTAAGTAAGGAACAGCTTATGCAGGTCCCTAGTTATTCTTCTTTGCTAGTATGCTCTGTTTTTTTTGCGGGAATAATTACACACACATCTAAAGAATGTGTGGTAGGGTGTGATCCAAAGACCAATTGATCTTAACGTGTTGAACAGGCAAGAGACTAGAGTGTTGAACGAGCAAGAGAAAAAACAAAAAACTAGAAGGAAAATCTCTTAGGAGTGAGTTCTTGGGAAATACTGTGAAAGGGTGTACAAGGATTTCTGGTTTAGATTATGTCAATTTAACTCAACTGTATTTTGTAATATTGTTATTATCATAGTGCAGAGCAATATCTCTCTAGGGACGTAGGTAGGATTTTGCCGAATCTATCTTTATTTCTTTGTCTATTTTTCTTTTATTCAACTGTGGTTAGTTTTGATCTGGTTGTAATTTGAATCTCGGTTCGGCATAGCCTAGCACAGCATCCACACATGTATAACCATTTCATCTCCCATTTTTCTTTATCTCGATTACAAAAAGTGAAAACCAAAAACAAAAAATTGAAACGATTTTCAAGCTCCAAGAGACCGTTTAATAACCATTTTGTTTTCTTTTTTTTCATTTTTATCGAAATTATATACTGGTAATTGTTATAAATAGAAAATTTAGAGAGATAACCTTCACTATGAGAGAAGCGGGTGCAAGATATCACACTATTTAGTTTCGTAACTATAACACAAAAGATTGCAGTAAAGAGGAAATAAGGGATACTGATATTAATGTTTTCACTTCTTTCTTTTTAGTTGCGTGATGTAGAACAAATGGCAGAATGGATCGAGGAAAATATGGATCGTCGGAAGACAAAGGGACGCAATCATAAAAGAGGTGTTATTTTCCCATAAAAGTGGCTTGCGCCATTTTTCGTAGAAACTCGTTAAAACAATTCTCCCATAAAAGTGGCTTGAGCCATCTTTTGCAGAAAGTCATCAAAATGGCAGTCTACTAATAAATGGAGTTTTTTGGGGTTTCAAGGGCTTTATTATATGTCAGTTATTTTCATTTTAATCTCCTAAGTCTTTTGAGTTTTCCTAGAGGTTGTAAAATGTTTATTTAAGCCATGGCTTTGTAATCACCTTTTCATCTTTCAATCAATTAATCAAATTATCGTTTGGGATTTCTATCAAACTGGTGGACTCCAGTAACTTTGTTCTACAAGGGATTACGCTGGTAACTCTTTCATTGCTTCGTGCTGCATCAATTGGTACCAGAGCACGTTTCCCTCGTCTTGGCATCGTTGATTTTCCTATTTATCCATGGGTGATCGTGATCGTGAACCTGCCCCCATCACTCGAGCGGACTTGGACACTCAAGCTGAACAGATTACAAATCTGACTACGCAATTTTGAGAACTTCATGAGTTGTTGGTCCAAGCCATCGGTCCAAATAATCATAAAGCTGCTGGAGTCAATAATCTGAGAGTTCCTAGGTTCCGAGTTCAAGGTAGCGAATCAAAGTCCGAAGAAGAAGATGTGGAACCACACCTGGCTAACAATCCAAATCATCAAAACCGCAACAACTTTGATGACTTTCGGAATAAGGCCGACATTCCAACTTTTGCGGGAACCTTAAAATCGAAGGCTTCCTGGATTGGCTAGTTGAAGTAGAAAGATTCTTTGATGTCATGGCAGTTCCCGAGACAAAGATGGTGAAGATGGTTGTCTTCCGTCTCAAAGCAACTGCCGCTGTTTGGTGGGATCAATTACAAAATACTCGGCAAAGGCAAGGAAAGAATCGAATCCGCACTTGGAGAAAAATGAAGCAATTCTTGATGGATCATTTCTTACCTGCGGATTATGAACAGCTTTTGTATCGTATGTACATCAGTTGCGTCCAAGGCAACAGAAACGTGACTAATTATACAGATGATTTCATGAGACTTGCAGAGCGAAACAATCTGACAAAGACAGAAAATCAAAGAGTTGTGAGGTTCGTGAATGGATTGAAACCCTCCGTTCAAGAAAAGGTTGGGCTGCAAAATCTGTGGAGTTTGCAAGATGCCATTAACATGGCCTTGAAGGTGGAGATAATAGAGAAACAAAGGCGACAAACCTCTTTTCGGAGGAACGTGACAGAGCATTTTGAAAATCCTGTTGTCTCGTCCACCAACAAAAGGAAATTTGTGCCACAAAGTTCGGAATGGTTGAAACCTTCAAATTTTCCTTCTCAAGCATCAAATGAAGGGAGTAGCGGAACTTTTAACAAGGGACATAATAGAAACCAACCTCCAAGGGAGAATCCGTATGCCAAACCTATGGGAGACATTTGTTATCGTTGCAACAAAATTGGGCATCGATCTAACGTTTGTCCAGAACGGAGACAAGCCAACTTGCTGAAGGTTGAAGGGAACCAAGAAGAAGATTATAGGGAAGAAGAAGTTGGTGATGATGACTATGAAGGCATTGAATTCGCAACTGAAGAAGGAATAGATCGCCTTACTTTGGTGTTGCAGTGAGTTCTTTTAGCACCAAAAGAGGATGGGCAATGACACTGTATTTTTCGCTCTCTTTGTTCCATCAACAACAAAGTTTGCGAAGTGATAGTGGACAATGGAAGTTGTGAAAATTTTGTGGCCAAGAAAGTCGTGGAACGTTTACAGCTACCAACAGAGCCTCATGTCACCCCATACTCACTTGGATGGGTGAAGAAAAGACCTTCCTTCTGTGTCACAGAAACTTGCCGTGTCCCACCTTCCATTGGTAAGCATTACCGTGATGAAGTACTTTGTGATGTTATTGATATGGATGCTTGTCATATACTGTTAGGGAGACTGTGGCAGTTTGATGTGGATTCGACATTGAAAGGTCGAGATAATGTGGTTTTATTTACTTGGAATAATCGGAAGATTGCGATGGCTCTTGTTTCACCCTCTGAAGTACCAAAGGCAAAGAATACTAGTTTCCTCACTCTAATTAGTGATAAGCAGGAGATTGAAGGGGCCATGAAAGAAGCAGATTCTTTCTTTCCAATCGTGATGAAGGGACTATTGACAAAAAACAAAGAAGAAGAACAAATCTCTTCAGAAGTGCAGCAATTATTAGAGGAATTTCAAGAACTCATTTCTGACGAGTTGCCTAACGAGCTTCCTCCCATAAGGAACATCCAGCATCAAATTGATTTGGCACCTAGAGCTAGCTTACCAAGTCTTCCCCATTATCGAATGAGCCATGCAGAAAATGAGATTTTGAGGGAGCAAATTGAAGACTTGCTGTAAAAGGTGTTTATCCAAGAAAGTATGAGCCCTTGTGCAGTACCTGCCCTATTGGTTCCAAAGAAAGACAAAGAAAAGAAAAAGGCAGCGTATGTGTGTAGACAATCAAGCTATCAACCGAATCACCATCAAATACAGGTTTCCCATACCTCAGTTAGATGACATGCTAGATGTGCTTGAAAGTTCGAAATTATTTTCAAAAATTAACCTTCGCAGTGGCTACCATCAAATTCAAATCAGGCCTAGAGATGAGTGGAAAATGGCGTTCAAGAGCAAGGATGGATTGTTCGAGTGGCTAGTGATGCCATTTGGATTGTCTAATGCGCCAAGTACCTTCATGAGGCTCATGAATCAGGTTCTTCATCCATTTATTGGTCTCTTTGTTGTGGTTTACTTTGATGACATCTTAATCTATAGCAAGACCAGAGAAGAACACATGATGCATGTGAGACACATTTTGGGTGCTTTGAAAGAAAATAAATTGTATATGAATCTCAAGAAATGCATATTTTGTACAAATAAATTGCTATTTCTAGGATTTGTGGTTGGTGAGAATGGTATTCAGGTGGATGATGAGAAGACCAAGGTCATCCGAGATTGGCTAACTCCAAAGTCCGTCTCTGATGTGAGGAGTTTCTATAGCTTTGCTACTTTTTATCGGAGATTTGTGCTGCATTTCAGTACCATCACTGCACCCATTACAGAATGTTTAAAGAAAGGCAAGTTTCGTTCGGGAGATGAACAAGAACAAAGCTTTGTTTTGATCAAAGAGAAGCTTTGTACTGCTCCGGTGTTAGCTCTTCCAAATTTTGAGAAAGTATTCGAACTCGAATGTGATGCAAGTGGAGTGGGAATGGGTGCTGTCTTTTCCCAAGAAAATAGACCTATAGCTTTTTTCTCTGAAAAGCTAAAGTGAAGCCCGTCAGAAATGGAGCACTTATGATCATGAGTTTTATGCCGTGATTCGAGCCTTAAAACAATGGGAACACTATCTCATTCAGAAAGAATTTGTGCTATTCACGGATTATCAAGCCTTGAAGTTTATTAACAATCAGAAGCATGTTAATAAAATGCATATCAGATGGGTAACGTTCTTGCAAAAATTTCCATTTGTTATCAAGCACAAATCTGGAGCTCAAAACCGTGTTGCCGATGCCTTAAGTAGACGAGCATCGTTGCTAATCACTATTTCCCAAGAAGTTGTGGGGTTCGAGTGCTTGAAGGAGTTGTATGCAACCGATGATGATTTTCAGAAAATACGGAGGAAATGCATTAATCATGAACCTATGGCAGATTACTCTATCAACGAAGGTTTTCTGTTCAAAGGTAACCAGTTATGTGTTCCTGTCTCTTCCTTGCGGGAAAAGCTTATTAGAGATTTGCATGGAGGAGGATTAAGCGGTCATCTTGGTCGTGATAAGACTATAGCAAGTTTGGAAGAGAGGTACTTTTGGCCACAATTGAAACAGGGTGTTGGAGCCATTGTGAGGAAGTGTTATACTTGTCAGGTTTCAAAGGGACAAGTCCAAAATGCAGGCCTTTACATGCCTTTACCCATTCCTAATGATATTTGGGAGGACATTGCTATAGATTTTGTGCTTGGACTACCCCGAACACAAAGAGGAGTGGATTCAATTTTCATAGTGGTTGATAGGTTCTCCAAGATGGCTCATTTCATTGTTTGCAGAAAGACCGCTGATGCATCAAACATAGCCAAACTGTTTTTCAAGGAGGTTGTTCGATTGCATGGGGTACCTAATTCCATCACTTCTGATCGAGACACCAAGTTCTTGAGTCATTTATGGATTACATTATGGAGGATGTTTGGGACTACTTAAAATCAAAGTACTACTGCACATCCCCAAACTAATGGACAAACAGAGGTCACAAATAGAACTCTTGGTAACATGGTTAGAAGCATTTGCGGAGAAAGGCCAAAACAATGGGACGATGCTCTGCCTCAGACGGAGTTTGCTTATAATAGTGCCATGCATCGTGCTACAGGTAAGTCACCATTTTCCATTGTTTACACTGCCATTCCTCATCATGTGGTGGATTTGGTGAAACTACCTAGGGGACATGGACTTAGCATTGCTGCATAAAATATGGCTGAAGATGTGGTGGCAATTCGTGATGAGGTCAAGCAACGGCTTGAACAAACCAATGTTAAGTATAAGGAAACAGCGGATAAACATCGGCGGGTTAAAGTGTTGAAGGAAGGAGATTCTGTCATGGTGTTCTTGAGAAGAGAACGCTTCCCTGTTGGAACTTACAGCAAGTTAAAGCCATGAAAGTATGGTCCATTCAAAGTTATCAAGCGAATTAATGACAATGCTTATGTTATTGATTTGACGAAGTCTATGGGAATTTCCAATACTTTCAATGTTGCTGATTTGTATGCCTTCAATGATGATGAAGTTATTTATCCTAATCGTAACTCGGGGTCGAGTTCTTCTGAAGTAGAGGGGACTAATGTAGAACAAATGGCATAATGGATCGAGGAAAAGATGGATTGTCGGAAGACAAATGGACACAATCATAAAAGAGGTGTTATTTTCCCATAAAAGTGGCTTGAGCCATTTTTCACATAAACTCGTTAAAACAATTCTCCCATAAAAGTGGCTTGAGCCATCTTTTGCAGAAAGTCATCAAAATGGTAGTCTACTAATAAATGGAGTCTTTTGGGGTTTCAAGGGCTTTATTATATGTCAGTTATTTTCATTTTAATTTCCTAAGTCTTTTGAGTTTTCCAAGAGGTTGTAAAAGGCTTATTTAAGCCATGGCTTTGTAATCACCTTTTCATCTTTCAATCAATTAATCAAATTATCCTTTGGGATTTCTATCAAACTGGTGTACTCCAGTAACTTTGTTCTACAAGGGATTACGCTGGTAACCCTTTCATTGCTTCGTCATGCGTCATTGTGTGTAGGAATTACACACAGAGTGCGCTTTATATATAGCCACATCCGTGACAAAAAAACAAAAGCAAGGTGATCGCTCCTTTTGAAAATTTCGTATAATGACAAGCTATTACTGTAGTCTTTTTGAAATCTTCAGGTACTAACAAGCTAATGTTGTAGCCTTTTTTAAATCTTCAGACACTAACAAGCTAATGTGGGCATTCACTTTCATAATTTTACAACACTCCCCCTTGGATGCCCACATACCAACATTAGTTGCCTCGTTAAAACCTTGCTCGGAAAAACCCAGTAGGAAAAAATCGTAGTGAAGGAAAAAGAGTACAACTTTGCTTAGATTGTTGATATAGTGTTAAGTATGCTTATGTTGCCTCGTTAAAACCTTGATAGGAAAAACCCAGTGGGAAAAATCCTACTCGAAGGAAAAAGAGTAGGCATGTATCATGGGTGATCCCTCTTATATGTATCTCCCTCTGATTCTGCATTCTTCAAGTTTGAATGATTGGTAAGTCGACGTAATCCGATACATGCACTAGTTTCTGAAATGTGCACTTTGGTAGAGATTTGGTGAATAGGTCTGCCAGATTTTCATTGGAACGAATTTGTCTGACTTTAATAACTTTAGCCTTCTGAAGCTCATGTGTACTAAAAAACTTTGGAGATATGTGTTTAGTCTTATCACCTTTGATGAATCCTTCATTCATTTGGGCAACACATGATGCATTATCTTCATGAATGACAATTGGAGTGTCTATCTTTAAAGGTAAACCACATGAATTCGGGATATGATGGATCATTAATCTTAACCAAGAACATTCACGACTTGTTTCATGTAAAGCAAGTATTTTCGAGTGATTGGAAGATGTAGCAACTAATGTTTGCTTTGTTGAGGGCCATGAGCTTGTTGTATCTCCATTAATGAACACATATCTAGTTTGTGAGTGGGCTTTATGCGGATCAGAAAGAAAATCGGCATCTGCATATCCAACAAGAATCTGGTCATTTGTTGATTTCTCTGAGTAGAAGAGACCAATGTCTGTTGTCCCACAACGGTATCGTAAAACATCTTTGACTCCCTTCCAATGATGAATTGTTGGAGCAGAGCTATACCTTGCCAACAAGTTGACTGAAAAAGCTATATCTGGTCTAGTACATTGTGCTAAATACAATATAGCACTTATTGTACCCAGATATGGTACTTCTGGACCAAGAACCATTTCATCATCTTCTTTTGGACGGAATGGATCTTTCTTAATGTCTAGAGAACGAACGACCATTGGCGTCCTGAGTGGATAAGCCTTGTCCCTACCAAATCGCTTAAGGATTTTTTCAATGTAAGCTTATTGATGGACCAAAATTCCATTAGCACGATGCTCGATTTGCAGGCCGAGACAATATTTGGTTTTTCCAAGGTCTTTCATTTCATATTCGTTTTTCAGCTATTCAGCAGTTTTATTGAGCTCTTCAGGGGTTCCAACTAAGTTCAGATCATTGACATATACTGCCACTATAGCAAATCCAGAATTTGATTTCTTAATGAACACACAAAGGCAAATGATGTTGTTGATATATCCTTCTTTGATCAAATACTCACTGAGACAATTATACCACATTCGTCCAGATTGTTTTAGCCCATGTAATGATCACCTTAATTTCATTAAGAGCATACCTCGTGGTTTGTTAGTCGTTTCAGGCAACTTAAGTCCTTATGGGACCTTCATATATATGTCAGTGTCTAATTCTCCATATAGATACGCAGTGACAACATCCATAAGTCGCATGCCAAGTTTTTCTGAAACCGTCAAACTTATTAAGTAACGGAACGTAATTGCGTCCATTACAGAAAAGTATGTCTCCTCATAATCAATTCCAAGTCTTTGTGAAAAACCTTGTGCAACGAGTCATGCTTTATATCTTGCAATCTCTTTTTTCTCATTGTGCTTTCTTGTGAATACCCATTTGTAACCCACGAGGTTTACACCAAGCGGGGTTTAGACTACTGGTTCAAAAACACTTCGTCTTTCTAAGGAATTTAATTCTACATGGATTGCATATTTCCACTTAGGCCAATCTTGTCTCTGTTTGCATTCATCAACAGAGCGGGGCTCAATATCATCGCTTAATATGATTTCAGTGGGTACTGCAAATGCGAACGTGTCGTCGATGATTATATCATTTCGATCCCATAATTCATTAGTACACGCTTAATTTATAGAAATTTCTTTGCTTTCGTGTACTTCTGTCTCTTCACGGACATGTGTCTCATCAAGGGCATTTTCTTTTTCAGAATCATGAATTGTGGATTTGTCATTCACTTTCTTTTCCTGAATGATTTGATTTGGATTCAGTTATGCCCTAATCTTTCTCTTTCGAGGGGCTAAATCTTTTGAACATCGGGGTCTACCACGCTTCAGGCGTGCACTAGATAAATCATTCACTACCACTTTATTTTGTCCTATAGGGACATCAATTCTTGCAGGCGCATTTGCAGCAGGTATATTTGATTTTGTTAATTTCGTAGCATCATTAATGCATGTAACATTTGATTAGCAATACTTTGAAGATGAACGATCGTTTTCACTTCATTTTCACATTGAGTCCTTCGTGGGTCAAAATGAGATAAGATGGGTACAACCCATGTCAGCTCTTGCCGTTCTTCTAGAACGGTCTTTTCTCCTCCCTAACGATGAGAAGACTGTCTCGTCAAAGTGACAATCCAAAAAAAGAGCTGTAAACATATCACCTATCAAGGTTTTCAAATATCTAATGATAGATGGTGAATCAAAACCCACATAAATTCCTAATTTACGCTGAGGTCCCATTTTAGTGTGTTGTGACGGTACAATAGGCACATAAATAACACAACCAAAAACTCGTAAATGTGAAACGTTTGGCCGATGCCTAAACACGAGTTGTACTAGGGAATATTGGTGGTTGGCTATAGGTCTCAATCAGACCAATGATGCAGCATGTAAGATGGCATGTCCCTATGCAGAAACTGGCAATTTTGTTTTCATGAGCAGAGTGCGAGCTATTAATTGAAGCCACTTGATAAATGTTTCTACTAAACCATTTTGAATATGGACATGAGTAATAAGGTGTTCAACATCAATGCCTAGTGTCATGCAGTAATCATCAAATGTTTGAGATGTAAATTCACCAGCGTTATCAAGTCCGATTAACTTACTAGGGTAATCTGGGAACTGTGCTCGCAACTTAATTATATGAGCAAGAAGTTTCGCAAAAGCAACATTTCGAGTAGACAATAGGCAAACATGTGACCATCGGGTAGATGCATCAACCAAAACCATAAAATATTGAAATGGTCCACAAGATGGTTGAATAGGCCCACAAATATCCCCTTGAATTCTTTGCAAAAATGATGGGGATTCAGCATCAATCTTTAGTTGTGACGGTCTAATTACCAACCTCCCTTGATAATAAGCCTTTTAAAGGTTATCATTTGATATAGCAATGTGTCTGCTTAATAATGGATGTCCATTAAAGTCAGTAATGATTCTACGCATCATAGTAGATCCTGGATGACCCAGATGGTCATGCCAAATCATGTAAATTTTTGGATCAATGAACTTCTGGTTCATGATAGTGTATGCTTCAATTGTCTTTTTGTATGTATAGTACAATCCACTCAATAAACCACGCAACTTCTCCAATGTACGCTTCTGGGTATCACTAGAGGTCATGCATATATATTCCACATTTTCTGCACTTTTCGTTTCAATGTGGTATCCATTTAAACGTATGTCTTTAAAACTCAACAAATTTCGAGTAGATCGAGTAGCGTACAACGCATTTTGTATGGACAATATTGTTCCATTTGGTAACATTATCTGGGCCTTTCTTGAGCCTTCAATTATATATGATTAGCCTGATAAAGTTGTTACCTTTACTTTTGTAAGCATCAAGCTTGAGAAATATTTTCAATCTCGAAGTATTGTATGTGTGGTTGCGCTGTCTGCAAGACAAATATCTCCACCATTGTTCTTGTTTTGAGAATAACCATAGTTTTTATCTATGGTTTATGAGTAAGGGAATCATAATTAAAAACAATTTATTCATAATGAAATGCCACTTTTATTGAATTGAAATGTGAGCTTTAAACTACTAATTCAGATAATAAGAGTACATCAAACAAAAATGATTCAGTTGGACCAATACACTTCATTCCCTCTTTCCACAATGAAATCAGAGACATCCAGGTGGGTTGTGTTCAATTGCCCTGATAAATCGAACACTGGATCAGGTACATCCATTGGTTTAGCCTAGTCGAGAAAATTGGTTTTGACACCCTTCTCCTTGATGAATGCTTGATACAGGTCTACCAGATGTTTTGGGGTGCGACAGGTACGCGCCCAATGCTCATTGACGCCACACCTAGGGCAGGCTCCTTCAGGATTTCTATGAGTGTTATTCATATGAGCTTTACCCTTGTGAAGATTACATTTTTGAAGCTTGGGCCTGAATTATGCCTTGGACCCTGGTTGTGAAACTAGACACCATGATTTTTGCCTTTCCTGTTCCACCGACCTCGCATGTGGCCACGTCCTCATTTGTAATTATTGCCACAAAATGATATGGTATTCACTTCAAGGGAAGCACCATTCACTTCTGGAAATGGCGCCGATCCAGTAGGTCGAGACTGATGATTTTTCATCAGGAGTACATTATTTTGTTTAGCCACAAGAAACACCGATATCAACTGGTTATACTCAGTAAAGCCTCGCTCTCTATACTGCTGCTGCAGGAGCACGTTGGAGGCATGAAAGGTACTGAAAGTCTTTTCCAGCATATCTTCCTCAATGATGGTCTCCCCATAATGCTTCATCTAAGAGCTAATTCTAAACATTGCAGAGTTGTACTCAGCAACCGTCTTGAAATCCTGGATCCTTAGGTGTGTCCACTCATAACGAGCCCTTAGAAGAATCACTGTTTTCTGGTGATTGTATATATTTCTCAATACCTTCCAGAATGCTAATGGATCTTCAACCGTTAGGTACTCATTTTTCAGTCCTTCATCACGGTGACGACGAATAAAGATCATAGCTTTTGCCCAATCTTGAGACGATGCACTGTTTTCCTCCTTGATGGTTTCTCCAAGATTCTCTGCCTCTAGATGGATCTTGGCATCCACTACCCAAGTAATGTAACAACCCGTCTTCAAAAATTACAGCTTTTATAATTTTAATACGCGACTTTACGAAAAATGCCCTCCGAGGTAAAAATGTTGACTTTTGTTGACCGCATTATCATGTCATGTAAGATTCATTTTCTTTGCGTAGCCTCGTAGTACTCGCCGTTGCGATTGCGTGGGAGCAAGCGGAAGTATTTAGAGCTAAAACGAAGATTTTATGGGACTCTGAACAATACGGGTATTTTGGTAATTTTGCAATTGGAGATGTTTCTCCATGGACCGTTGGGATGGCAACACGTGGTGATTCTTTCCCTCCCGTGAAATATCTGGAACTCTCTTTCCCTCTTTTTTTTTCTCCTTCTCTCCTTGTCTCTTTCTCGGGGAAAAACTTTCTTCCTCTCTCCAAGCAACATCACAGCACCATCACCACCACCCGTTGCCGTAATCTGGCAACCCTCACGACCAAGACATCTCCACCTCACCTCCAACTCTCTCCCTTATCTCTCTATCATTTTCTCACATTTCCCCATGCCCTACCTCTGCATCAATAGTGACGACACCCACACAACACACATCTCCGACGAGCCACCCTACGGACCACTGCCTCTACAAATCTCTCCTCACAGATCGAAGTCATACTCTCGAATCCCTAGCCCAGGACGATGTCTTTCTCTCTCTTCACAGTGGCACCATTAATGTGCAAACGTTTCTCTGGTGAATCCTGGCCATCTCCGACAACGGTGAGCTTCGAAACCCTATCAAATTTCCTAGATCATGTTTTAGGGCACGATTAGGATAGTTTTGAAGTACGTGGTATAGTTTTGGATGCAGGAAACCTAGGGGAAACGTTTTCCAGAATTTTTTTACGACACTCAATGGCTTTTGAGCCAACTCCTACCATGTCAACCCTCAAATTGGTAATTTCTTGTTCCCCTCTTCTTTAGCTTCATTGTCATTCAGAAATCACCCAAAATGGTGGAGATTTAACCCCAGATCGGAGCCAGGGGAAGTTTCCCGGCAAAAACCCTTGGATTTTCGGTGTTCCCCCTCGTGGGGTTCGGTGACCCGCGAAGCCAATCAGGTCGACCTGACCCACAACCCGAAATCAGTCCAAAAACCCAATCGAAATCAGACCCAGTTATTTGGGCCATCTGAACCGTTAACCCGAGCCCAAGTCCATTAACCCTTTAAACCAGGCCCAACTCTCTTAACTTATAAACCTAGCCCAATAATCCAGGCCCAACCTATTTAACCTAACCCAGATCCAATCCTATAATCTGGCCCAACCCAGCTACCCAAGCCCAGACCCGGATCTAACCCGTTGACTGTGACCCGTTGACCCTTTGACTTGTTAACCCGACCTGTTGACTTCCGTTAACTGATGACCGTTGACCGGTCAACATTGACTTTTGAGATGACTTTTTTGGGTTTCGATCAGACCCCTCCTAGATTAATTTTAAGGCCCTAAATCCGAATTCGATGTCTGTTTTCCCAAATTCGATTGTTTCAGTAGAGTTTGACTAAATGGCCTTTATATGTGTTTAGGTGCATCGGCAGGAAGTGGTACCATCCTCGCTAGTTCGAGCGGCTTTCCGGTAGTGGAATACTTGTAAGTGGACCCCTTCTAAACTTTCATGTTTTTTATAAAATATTAGTTTAGCATGCATTTCACATTTCATGATTGATTATGTTTTATATTATGCTTTACGAACTTCTATATTTGTGGTTTACGAAATAATTATGATTCATCAAAATTACGTATTAATAAAGGTTATGAAATATTGGGTTTTTGCGTATGAAATTCCATGGATTTATGATTGTGATTTAAGTGGATTTACAGATATGATTTATCATGGATTTATGAAATGAGGCTTTGAGCTTATGAGCTCCGGATTTGGTATGAGATTTTGAGGTATGTTTTCAGTGTTAATCTAGTGGGTTATCATACAGCACATCCACACAACACGGGTATGTAGACGTTTATGGCCATAGGACACAATTGAGGAGATTTATGTATATACATCTTCTCTGGCGTAACCCGGAGTCATACAGCTTCACCTTCGGGTGATGGACCATGGTTTTCTTCACTGGCGTAACCTAGTGTCGTACAGCTTCACCTTCGAGTGATGGACCATGGTTTCTTCACTAGCGTAACCCAGTGTTGTATAGCTTCACATTTGGTGATGGACAGGTACTGCCTTCGGGCGACTATGATACCCTTAGAGAGTATAGTATGATGAGATTTATGGATTTGCCTTCGGGCAATGATTGCACCGTTATTGAGCAACTCATACTTGTTTTACGAATGATTTCATGGCATGCTAGGGTTTTCAGAAAAGCCTATTATGTAGTATGATATATGTTTTCAAAATAGGGGGTTAGTATGTTCATAAAGAAAATGGTTTTCTTATTATTAGTATTACTATTATAAACTTTGGTCCACTCACCTTTTCTGTTTTGCGCCCCCTCAGGAATTAGATCCGAGGCATGCGATCCCGGCGTCAGGGAATTTCCGCTTAGACATCTTCAAGCCTCCTCTGTGTAGGTTCCATTCCTCAGTTCGTACCTTTCCATAATAATTCTTTCACATTATTCTTGATTAGTTGTATGCTCTGAACACAATTATGCATTTGTGTATCTCTTTCTAATTAAAAATTTTAGTTGTATGCATGTTTTCAATGGCTTTGTCGCCTTCGGGTGTCGGCCAACACGTGCCCATCCTGGTATTAAAGGGATATCGGGGTTGGGGCGTGTCAGGTAAGGTAGTTTTTCCCAGTAATATCCAAGGCAACAAAATCAAGCTTTGCCAAGTTCGCCATTTTCTTTTCTAAAAGAAAATTGAGGTGTGTAAGAACTTGCAATAATATGTATTCTGGATGAATGTAGTGTTAGAACTTCTGGTTCTTACAAATTTTTCATTTTGATCTTCAAGCCAAAATGATAAGCACTCGAAACTTCAGGCTCGAGATTTACATGATTAATGAGGAGGGCGATTGTACTTCACCACTCTCATTGAAACAATATAGCACAGGGTGGACGATTATACTGCTCCACTCAAGCAGCAGGAAAATTTACATATGCAGAGCAGGGTGGACGATTATACCGCACCACCTAAAATTGCAGTGAAATTAACATAAATAAACACTGGGTTAGTAGTCAGGAGCTACACCAAACAAGAAATCAAAAATATAAGTAATTGTTATATTAAGAACTACGAGCAGGCACAGTGCTAGCAGATCTTGGCGAGGGTACATCAAGCAGGTGAGGCAGAGAAAAAAGAAGAACAGTAAAATCCTTGGATGAAGCATTTTTCAGCAAAGGGAGGTGAGAACTGGTTAGGGTTAGAGACTCGTGCTGATAACGTGTTATAAATAGAAAAGTTAGAGAGATAACCTTCACTAAAAGAGAAGTGGGTGCAAGATATCACACTATTTAGTTTCGTAACTATAACACAAAAGATTGCAGGAAAGAGGAAATAAGGGGTACTTATATTATTGCTTTCACTTCTTTCTTTTTAGTTGTGTGTTGAAATTACACTTCGCCCCTACAGAGGGACTAAAATTTCACGAAACGGTGTGTATACCCCACGTTCAAATACGTGCGTTATACTTCCAATTTCTTTTTAGAGTTTGTTTGGAAGTGTTTTTAAAAATCATTGAAAGCGTTTTTAGTAAAAATATTTTTGGAATCAATCTTTAGTAAAAACGCAAGTGAATATTAAAGAAACACTTGAAGTAGTGCTTATTCCAGAAAGCACTTCAAGTGCTTTTGGATCCCAAAAACTTGTTCTCTGAAGCGCTTTCAGTCTCTCTTTTGCAAGGCTACAAGTGGGGTAATTAACGGAATCATGTTTAATTTTTTGGTTGGATACTTGGAAGTGCCATTCTACCGGTGGGGTAAAGCTTTTCATGATAAACATTTCGTTTTTAGACTTTGATTTTCACTTTTTGTTCTTAACAAAATTCAAACATAAATCTAATTTCGACACTGATAAATCAGAGGGACGTCTTAACAAATTCAAACATAAATCCAATTTGGAAGGTGTCCATTCAGTGTTGGTGTTGATGACAATTCTGCTTTGTTATCCACCGTTAAAAGGTGGACTCCATAATCCTTTGTTTCTTGTAGTGAAAGCTTTTGGAAATGTCGAAAACTGAGTACCGGTTGAGATCCTGCCGACGAGCTCATTATTTGAGAGATTCAAAGACCGAAAGGAAAGTAAGTTTTGCAAACTCTGGTGGAACTTAACATGTCCAAGGATTTAACATGCAGAAGGTCACCGGAATACAAAGGGATTTCTCCGCTCAGCTTGCATTGATGAGGTGACGGCTTTAGGGTTGTGGAAAATATCTCCATCAGATTTGTCATTGTTTAGCTTGACTAGGAAGTCTTCATCCAGAAAAACGAAAGCTAAAACAGAGTAAATGTTCATGATATCAAACAGACAGAGCAATTCAAACAAAGAGGAGAAAACACAAAAGCTAAGAGCTAAGTGCTAAGAACCAAAGCCAAAAAAAGCGAAGAGACAGTCAAATGAAGCTCGCCAAAAAAAGCGAAGAGACAGTCAAATGAAGCTCATTAAATAAATAAATAAAACTAATTGATTTAGTGTTGCTTGGATCACCATTGTTTAATTCTGTTTTTTGGTGAGCACATTTAGTTTTATGATTTGTATTTTATGTGTCAAATTCCATACTTTTGAAAATTTGATGGCGAGTATGTTATTCTCATAGTGAGTAATGCTGGTTCCTGTATCGGAATGAAGATTATAAAAAAAAAAGTGAAATTTTTTATTGTGAATATGTCGTTCTTATCTACCTTTTACTATTAAAAACTTGCAACATCAAAATATACGAAAGTAACAAAACAAGCTCACACTACGGGCTGGTTTGGTATTGTTGTGCGTTGAAAAAAAAGCTGCTTCTGCTGTGCTGTGAGAATAAGCAGCTGTGAAATAAAGTAGCAGAGTGTTTGGTAAATTTTTTTGTAGAAGTACTTTTGAAAAAAAAAACAGTATTATAGTGTTTGGTATACTTTTATGTAAAACAAATATGAAAAAAAGCTGGTTTTTCAAAGCTGGGTTTTGCAGCTTCTTGTTTTTGGCTTTTTTTCACCCAAAACTATGGAAAAAAAGCTGAAGTTGAATGTTTACCAAACACCAAAAACTTTCCCAGCTTTTTTTAAAATCACCTCAATCCCAAATTGGGTTACATCTCGTACTTTATAATTATGTGACAGCAGAAGCAAATGCCCTATTTCTTGCAAAGCACAGGCATAGCCCTCATAATAATTTCAACATCTCGGCCTTTTATTTATGAGAACATGTCTTCGGTGAGGACCAATTCTTTCATCAAGCTGAGAGAATGTCTTAACAAGGATTTTATACATAGCTATGTAGTACCATTTACTCAATCTCTTGCACAACACAAGTGACCCGGCAACCTCAATTCCCAAGCCAAATGCAAATCCAATCTCAACTCCAGTATTTCGGTAACTTCCATTTACCGCTGGTGGAGGAGATGATCCTGCTTTGTTATCCAACGCCAAAGGAGGCCCCCCAAAATCCTTTTTCTAGTGGAGGCCGAAGAAAGTTGGGGTTTGACAATAAAACCAATTGGCAATATGAGGAGTAGTCCAAACTCTTATAAGCTCTTGCATTGTTTCTCCTTTCACCAATGTGGGACTCTATTACCTTCACATTCTCACATGCCCTCTCATGTGTGAGGGATTGTCAAGCCAAACACGTGGACAACATGAATTGGGTGACGTGAAACACGTGTAGCCGTTGGGCTTCACATATGAGCCAACCTGACTCTGATACCATGAAAAAAGTTGGGGTTTCACTATAAAACCAATTGGCAATATGGGAAGTAGCCTAACCTCTTATAAGCTCTTACAAGGTTTCTTCTGGTGAAACTCTTTCACCTTCACATTCTCACAGAGGCTTTGAGAAATATAGTAAACTGAGTACTTGTTAGGATCCTCCCGACCAGTTGATTATTTGAGAGATTCAAGAACGAAAGGAAATCATTACTTGATAGGTCCCGAGCTTACCTAGGGATTATGGGATTTCACCAGTGAAAGCATTACTTGACAAGTTGAGGACATACAAGGATTTACGCACTGATAGTTTTTCTTCTTTCATAGGCATTGTCGAATCGGAAAAGGGGAAATGGACGAATAGTTTTTCTTCTTTCATGTCGACTTTGAAGTCTTCTGCCATCACTGCAGCCAAGAAGAAATAGTGGTGCCAACACCATGAGAAGCGGAAGAAAGTGGAAGCATGTCGCACTCCCACCTACATAGGTGCTCATGATTGCTTTGCGTGATTTTCATTATATAAACATGTACGTCATCGTGTTTTTTCTCTTTAAGAGTAAATACTTTAACCGACTGACCTACAAGCCCTTTATTTGTACGTTTGGTTGCATGTCATTCTTTTTCTGCCCAAAATAAAAACTTGCACTTAAATCACTCGCTTCTTATTTTGTTCGTTCTATGTCAGGTGAATGATTAACCGTTACCAGTACTTTTTTTGCTCGTTAGTGTTAAAAAAAAAAAAATCGTTAGTATTTGGAAAAGAATGAATCACCGCCTACAACTATACTCAACCAGGTTTTAACATAGTTTGGATGGATGGTTGGAGGCTTTGTTGCTTGCAGTTTGCTTACTTCCAGAACACCTAGAGATTTTCAACCAGAAACTCTCAGTGCATTGCTACCAAACACACCAGAAATTCTCAGTGGTCATTCGGGTTTGTGGTTGGGTTGGCTTTCAAGTCTTACTGTGTTGCGTTCAAGTCTTACTGTGTTACTTTTTACTCAATTTTTTTGGTTTGTCTTCGGTAGTCCAACCTACCAAGTAGTCTAACTTTTTAAACATTTTTTACTGTTGATTTATTAAGAATCAATCGTTCAATTTTTTAGAGTCAGTCTTCACCTTTCATTTCCTAGACTACTGAAGAAAAATTACAAATTTTGTCTCATAGCATATCTTTTAGGGAGTTTTAACAAAAAACCATATTTTTACACAAAAAGGTCAAACTTGGTACTATTCACTTTACCCTTTATTTTGTCATTATCGTTAAAACTCAAAGTTTTTAAGCCATTTTCATTAGTTTTCCTTATCTTTTATTAGTATAGGAATAAAAGTTTAGTAGCACTACGAGCATTAGAGCATCTCCAATTGGGAATCCTATTAGGGACTCCCACCACTACCATTGAGGACTCATTTAGGTAAGTGTCCTTAAATTTAAAGACTATAATATTAAGAGTTCATTGTTAATTTCGTAACCGTTGATTTAAAAAGTTAAAAAACAAAAATAAAAAGCGATCAGGACTGTTAATTTCCCATTAATAAACAGAAGAAACGGCAGCGACCCGGCTCTGACGTTACTTCAGGCAAGTAAGAATCATTCGTGCGTGTTGGGTGCGTTTGGTAGCTGGACAACAGCTTCACACCTTCACACCTTCGCGTGGTGGGGACATCACCCAACTCAAAAAAGAACGTGCGCCCCACCCCGTTAGGAGTCCCTACAGCGTCCTTATATTTGGGGATTTTTTTAATACTCGGGTGAGTTCCTATACTTTAAGGACTCCATTTCCGGCCCATTAGAAGATGCTTGACCCTTGCATATAGGGATTATAATGGTAGAGACAACAATGGAGATGCTCTTAAGAAGGCATCCCATGATCCCAAATTAACTTTTATAGTCGTCGTAAGACGTTCATAATTGTAGTACATCTTTAATACAAACGATAAGATTTAAGAAATTCTCACAAGATGAGTATAGATGAATTTATACATATATAGAACGTCTTTCTGTAATCGACGAATATATCTTGCAAAATCATTTCAAAAGTGTTTCATTTCCCTTTATATCCAATGGACTCCCTAAACGAGCTCCTCGGTTAAATTAAAACAAAAAAGTTAAAATCAGACCAAACACAAGGTTTAAACATTCAACAGGTTGGGCAAAACATGTAAAAAGAAACTCTAAAACTTCAAGCTTCCAACAACAAAATTGTTACGGTGACCACCGACGAATGTGTAAAAGTTTGCCAACTTCTCATGTCAAAATGGGAGCATGTTGTGACTCATGCAGCTAAACTAACCTATACAAGAATAAATAATATGGTCACACGGCAGCAGCTGCAAAATCTACCACCATAATATTTCTCAAACTACCACAACTATTGCTCTGAGTTGTGTCTTTAACCAACTTTATCGTCTCCCCTACCTTCATATGTCGGGAACCCCACTGAGTTCGAGAAATTCCATTGGCTCGACAGATGGCGGAAAACGGGAAATTTAGAGGCAACTAGTCACTTGATTGGATGCGGGCAAAAAGCATCTTCAATGTCTCATAAGTCATGAAGACAATGCCTACACTAGGAACAACCTTGTAATACTCTGGCATTATCCCTCTATACAAGCCCCGCAGGCCTTCAGTCCGCATTATGTGCCTTAAAGTCCCAAGTAAGCCCGTATTATAGACACGGGCTCGACCACCAGCCCCCTCCAACTGCATTCTTCGCCTTACAAGATCCAAAGGGAATGTTGCTGAAACAAGAGCAAAAAATAATCATTCAGAAGAAGAACAAATCCGAAATCTTATTGCTAGATTCTAGAAAACTAATTGGAAAGCCCTAACATAATTTTCCATCTATCCGCTTCAGAAATTTATTCAGGTTTTAAAGGAATCGTACATGGAGTATTGTTCATAGCCACAATGTATATAAAGATTTGGTACTGAATCTACTGATGCAAATACATTCTCCACTGTCGATCACGCCATAATATTTCTAATATATGTTCCATCTATTTATGCTTCGAACTGACTGTCACAGATCACTAACCTGTTGATGAGGCAATGCCTGAAAGACTGCCGCAAGCAAGACTGACCACAACAGTCGAATCATTGGGCCTGATGTCAATAGAATTAAAAACCACAATATTACAACTTAATAAATAGAGGGACAATAGACCTGACTCAAGAAGTTCAGCCTCAAATCAACCAGCTATGCAGTCCTTACCTTTGGGACTGCCAAAAAGATCTCAAAGCCTCATAAACTGAGAAGCTTATTGCTATACTGGGTCCCACACCCTGTATCGCAGCAAGAAGAAAAGTAGAATTTAGTGTCAACGGAATGAAGAAATGAGCCATAAAAGATGAAGAAATGAGCCATAAAAGATGAATAAATGAAAAAATGTGCAAATAAAGCATACCAAAAGTGTCGCTCCAAGTCCTTTATACAATCCCCAAAAACCTTCTTCTCTGCAAATTGTATGAAATGCATGTCCAATACCTCTGTAGTATAGTGCATTTCTCTACAAAATTGGAATACACTAATGAACTCAAACTGAAAAAAACTAGAAGGGAATGAAAGTTATAAATCAACATTACAATGAGAATCGGACGTCTTTTCTTAGTTCTTAATTCCTAACCCACAAAAAAAATCTTAGCAATACCTGGGCTGCAAGACGTGTCCTTACAAGATCCAGTGGATATGTGGCTGAGGCAGCGGTTAACCCTGCCATCCCACCACCGAGAAAGTGCACACACATGTCAGTACTTGCATTACCCCTAAAATTTTCATCAACAAGTGAATGCAGCAACTGCAATATAAAAAGAGGTCAGATGAAACCAGAGCAAACTGCAAGGACAACATTGATTTGTACTCACAAGCTTAGAATTCATTCAAGGCATGTATTAACTCACGGTCTTGTAGCGTTCATAAGCATAGAAGCTGACGGCAGAATATGGAAGGCGATGAGCAATGGTAACCAGATTGCCTCTCCAAAATGCTTTAAACCCTTCTTCATGGATAATACGTGAAGCCTCATGCCATATGCTAGCCTTACTCATTGTTGCAATATCAGAGTGCATTCCTTGCACCTAATTGAAGTAAATGATGGAATAGTCAACTAACCACCTTCAAACAGGAACATCACTAGCACCGCACTAGAGAAAAGTTCAGCAAAATCCCATCACACCATCACACATAATGATATGGAACTGTCCATCCTTGCCCAATGTTTGGATGAGGGCTTTAAATTTCCAAGGAACTTTAGGCTCAAGCGTCAAAAATGCACTACAAACTACTGAAACACTACAAATGCAATACAAAGTTAGCCTTTCACAGTGTCATTTGAAATTTCTCTGAGCATCTAGTGACTTTCAAGTCCCTCTCTAATTTTTATAGTGCGTTCATAACAAATTTAGCCTAAGTTCCATGAACTTGAAGTCCCTCGTCCATGTGTGCCATTAGGTTAATTCATCTTTCTAAACTAAGGATGATAGCCAGCCTTAAGTATAAATAGCTACAGAGGAATAAAATGAAATGAGCTTCCCACCACAAACATCATTGCAAAACATAAACCCACGAGCAATTGAATAATACGGAAACGTCTCTGCTCTTAATCATTTTCTTAAACCCCAGATTCCAACACAACTTCCACGGCTCCACTCGACACGAAATCACCAAAACAAACTTTCTTTTTTCTACCAATATTTACGCATGTCATTTCCACACAGAAATACTCTCAAAACTTTGTCAATTTTCAAGTGTAAAGGAACATTTTTTTTTTAACTAACACCAATCCAACAAAAGCAATTAAACATCTTCAAGCTTCAACACATGGTGCCCTGTATTTTCTTTTGCCATAATCTCAACCCTCCATAATTCTTACAAGAAACTAAACTAACAATTCAGATAAAAAAAATAAAAAAACCCTTTATTTCATATCCCACGTTAGAAAAACAGAGCCCCAACTTTATAACACTTCAAATCCCATTCATCAAACATCAATAATGTTTGAAAACACAAACCCAAAAAAACCCATATCACAAAACTATAATACCAACTAAATTAGCACAAAAAATTCATTGAAATTAATAAGAACAGAACCTGAAAGAGGATGGTGAGGCGAGCAAGAGGCGCAGTGCAGGTTTTGCTAAAAGCACCGGCGATACCGCCAGCTAAGAGCTGGTTCACCGTCCCTATCTGGGACTGCTGATTCAGAGACTGCTTCGCCTGGCTCTGCTGCTGCAAGAATTTCCTGGCGCCCCCATCCACCACGCCTCCCTGAGCTGAATTCGAAGCTCTCTGCTTTCCTTCCACCACCACCCCAACTCGAGCTTCCATACCCAAAACCCTCCCTCTCTATCTTTATCTCTTTCCGCCTCTAGAAAGCTTCAATCTTTCCCCCGTCTTTGAATTTGGGTCGGGCCGAACTTGGCTGATCTCACATCGGTTTTGGCGGTTTGAAGAGAATCTTATAGAATCCGTGAAATGGGTGAAACTGTGCGGTCACGGAGTTGGAAAATCAGGGAAGAAAAAGAAGGGAGTCCAGAGAGAGACCCTTTTGAGAAAAGTGGAAACCCTAACGAGGGGTTTACGGACTTGTGATTTAGACTGGTTTTCCCAAAGTGTGGACACCCGTCACATGTGGAACATTTTTCTGCGAACAATGCTTGCCTATACATGTACACCTACTCAAAACTTTTCAATCTCTTGAAAATTAAAAAAATTAAAAAAATCACGCAGCTGATTGGTTGTACTAATAAATAGACGGCTTTAAATATTTTTAAAATTCGTTTATCTGTTTTTATACAAATCAATGGCTAAATAACTTTAGTTTTAGTAGAGTTTTACAAAGATCATATTTGTAGAGTAATTTATAATATTAATGATTTTGATCATAAACATGTAATTTAGCAAATCAATAACGAAGAATTTTGAGTAAGAATGCCAATTAATATTCTTTTTGTGCATGCTTTGAACGATGACGTCGATGAGTATTTTCCAAGTGCGTTCTCACATTTCTCTTTTTTTTCATTCTTATTACTTATATTTTGGGGGGTTTATTAAATAATTTTAATAATTTTTTTTCCTAAACAATATTCTAAATTATTTTAATTGTTAAAGACGAGTAAGTAATAAATTGGTCTAATAATTAGAGATTTTCTCATTAATTTCCTATCTCTCAGATTCAAACTCTTCCCAACATACCAGTATTTGCCAATTGGTTAAATTATTCAAATATTTGATCTTAGTTAACTTCATGCATTGGTTATATAACCATTCCAAAATGCAAGGAGAGTGTGAAATTCCAACGTGTGGAAATAGAAAATTTCAACGTGCCCAAAAATGCAAGCTGCTTCTAGAACGATGAAATTCTCGATTGTGACCAAAGAAACAAAAGAAAAAGAAAAAAACAAGAACAAAGAATCTCCCTCGAGTTCCTCAAGTCTTTTTCTCATATCATTGCCCCACGATTTGCTCTAAAACTTCCATTACCTTGACAAGTTCTCAATGTCGATTGAGATCGAGCTCTTTCCTCTGTTAACTAAATTGAAATATTTGAAGATTGTAGAGAAATTGAAAAAAAAAGAGTAACAGAGAGAAATATGAACTAAAGAGTTAAAAAAGAGAAATATGAGACTTGTATTTACATTACAGAATAATTACACAATTCTGTTTTTATAACAGAAATTCTAACAACTCTAACGAAATACTAACAGGCTTAATAACTCTGTTTTATAACAGAAATTGTAGCATCTCTAACCAAATACTAACAGGCTTACTAACTGTATCGCTGACTTATACAATCAAAGTCTTGATTGAATCAAAGTCTTGAGTCCTTCACATAAGTGCTCCCTCAAGTTCCGTACAAGCACGTACATTGTAAATACTTGGGTAAATTACATTTTACCCCCTTAGGTTTAGGGTCGATTTCAATTCCTTACAACATCTTTAAAACATTTCAATTTCATACATTGACTTATCATTTTATTTCAATTTCATACATCTGTTAGAAAATCCGTTAAGTAAACAGTTAAGTGATAACATGATGCTAACGTGGTTGGCACATTTGTGTCATGTGGTAAAAAAAATATTTTTTTATGCATTTAAAATATTATAATAATTTACCCTTAAAAATAAAAAAAATAAAAAAACATCAACAACCCAAAAATCCTTCCCCGCAATCCCCACCCCTTCCCACCCACCCCACCCCCCCCAATCCTTTCTTCTCCTTCCCCTCCTCTGACGCCCCTCCATTCGCCTCCGCTCCCGCTCCCGCCCCTGCCAATCTCGCCGATGATCTATCCTCCCTCTTCGGTGGCGCACCCTCACGCTCCTTACTCTTTCAGGACCCCCGACGCCTTCAACCCCTTCAATTTGGGTTTTTACGAGCTTGAATCGCAGAGAGAGAAGATTAGGGTTTGAATCGCATAGAGAGAGGGGAAGCTTCGGGTTTGGGGGTGAAGGTGGGGGGACGGATGGAAGGGGAAGGAATTAGGATGCAGATGTGGTTTTGGTGGCGAAGAAGAGAGTGGAGGAGAGGGAGAAGGTGGGATGGGGGGTTGCGGGGGAGGTGGGGGTGGGGTGGGGCGGAGGAGAGGGAGTGGGTCGCAGGGGAGGAATGGTTTCTGGGCTTGGGGGATTTTTGGGCGTGGCGGAGGTCTCCGGGAAGGTGGGGGTGGGGTGGGGGTTGCGGGGGAGGAGGTGTGGGATGGGTGGGTTGTAGGGAAGGGGGAGGGGGAGGGGAAGGCTTGGGGAAGAGGATGGTGTTTGTTTTTTTTTTTTTTTTTTTTCTTCAAATTAATTAATTTATTTTTAATAAATAGGATAAATTATTATAATATTTTAAATGCATAAAAAAAAACATTTTGTCACATAGCACAAATGTGGCTGCCACGTCATCACTTAACTGTTTACTTAACAAATGTATGAAATTGAAATAAAATGATAAGTCAATGTATAAAATTGAAATGTTTTAAAGATATTGTAAGGAATTGAAATCGACCACAAACCTGAGGGGGTAAAATGTAATTTACCTAAATACTTGTAAAATTTGGTTGTCCTTGATCGTACAACTCACATCTACAAAGTGATTGTACATACAACTAATCCCCATTTTTTTATTACACGGTTTAGATCATGGAAGTTCAATACAGAATGAATCTCACAATTAATCTCTATATATTTTTTTTTAAATGAGGATCCCTCCCTTTGAAAGGCACGTATATATTAAGGTATGTATGTACCTTTGTTCAATTCACTTAATTAATAAACACATGTTATATAACAAATTAAACTCATACATTGCATTTGTATTCATAGTAACTTGGTAAGTAGACATGTCAGTGATGCTTTAAACATTTAGCTTAGTTGAAATGAAGTTTTTCCAACAAATTAATGGAAGAAAATCAGAAAGCTACAAAACCAGTTGGATTATTAGACAATGCATCACAGTAAATTTGGGGTTCTTCTATCCAAGCCGTCCAGCACAAAAGGTTCAATCTGGCCCAATATTTTCCTTGGGTTAAAGTCTCAGGGAAATGTATACACCATGTAGATCGTAACCCTAGTAAAACAGGCATATCTCCCAAGTGTCGACAGTCCCATTTCACTAATTACATACAGAACTCCTGCAAATATTTGTTCACGGATATAATAGTCAGATTCTGCAGTTTTTGTTTGGTAATTCTTCACTTGTCCATCCACAGATAATATAAACAAAAATAAATGTCATAACTTGGCCAGCCTGCCAACCGAATCTTAGCCTTTCCAATCACCTTCTGGGTTTCTGTTGACCCTAAAAATTCAGTTTCCCACCTCCCAAGACCTTATTCTCTGCAGCTTCACTTCACCTTCCCCTAAGCTAACCCTGGAATAAAATTTGTTACATGCAAACTTCCCAGAGATTTAAATAGTTTGCATGGCCCGCAGTACCTAAGAGCAAGTACACCGGGGCTTGATAGCCCGGCACCCACCCCCCCAAACAGTCCGGCACCCAGCTAAAACCCTCCCGCCCAAGCCAGGTCATAGGCCGGCCCAAAATCGACAGACCAAAGAGCCGGGCCATCTAACATCAAGCTTGCATTAGCCTGACATCAAAGCCCACTGATATTTTTTTGCGCTAGGCGCGTGTGATACACGCTCGAGTGGGGGCGCGTCCCCGACAAAAAAAAAGGTGTGGGGCCCGCTGTTGCAGCGCACCAATTTGTACCCGTGCGCGTCCACGTGGCACGTTATGGGCCGTTGGATTTCCAACAGCTAGTTTTCTGGACCGTAGGATTTCCAATGGTAAAAAAAATTTGAAATTCGAATGTAACAGCTAGTTGACGTGGCGATTTCTGAGCCGTCCGATCCGAGATCAACGGTCGGCTTTTTTTGTTCCAAAAATACAAAAAAAAAAAAGGTCAGAAATATGACCATTGGTCCACGTGTCAACATCTGGGCTGTTGGATTTCAATCTTTTTCAAATCCAACGGTCCAGATTAATTAAGTTAATAAAAATTATTTAAAAATTTTAAAAATACTGAAAAAAATTAAAATTTTTTTTTTTTTCTATAAATACCTAGCCATCATCTTCCACCTTACACCACATTTCAATATTTTCAACACTTTCAACCAAAGCTTTCATATATTTTTTTGTGGAAAAAAATGACCACGTGGAAGCTCATCGAAGATGTTACGTTGTGTGAATGCTAGGTTCAAACTACTCATGACCCGATTATGGGTAATGAGATGTATAAGCGACAAATGTGGAGTAAAATTACGGAAGTGTTTTGCAATGTACATGGAAAAGCCGCCAGAAGTAGTCAAGGTCTTCAAGGTCGTTGGAAAAAATTCAACGCATCCTTTACTTGTTGGAAAAACGCTATCTCTCATGCTTCCGGTAATCTGCGTAGTGGGACAAGTTTAGCGGATTAGGTGACAATATTTTTATTTATTTATATGTATTCCACCCGCATCAATATTTTAATTTATTTATTTGTGTTACACCCACATTTTATAATACTGTTTTATCCCACATTTATAGACACTACAAGCATTCTACAATGCGAATAACCACAATAAATTATTCAGTAAATGGGAATGTTGGCAAATTGTTAAAGATTGCCCCAGATATAGTGACACGCCCCGACCCCGATGCCCTCGGGGCATAGGGATGGTCACGTGCTGGCCGACACCCAGAGGGTGACGAAAGCCATTTAATTTAAGCGAAAGCGGAGGAATGTACTAAACTAGTATAAAGGTAAGAAAAACACCAACTAAGTTCAAAAGCTAATCATTAATCATAAGGATATTACACAATACATTCAGAGCATACGTCTACTCCAGAGAATAAACAGAAGTTTATTTAGGAATGTGCTATTACAAATAAGTGCCAAGCAGAGAAGATATAGCACGAAGTCACTGGTAGGGGAAAGCCTCATAGCTCAAATCGTAGTCGTTGTTCTGTGGTCCTGAAGGGGGCGCAAAACAAACATGAGTGGACCAATTTGATATACATATAGTAAAACAGTTATCAACGTACTAACCCCCAGGTTTTATGAAAACACATATATATATCGTGATAAACATAGGTTTTCCGAAACCTAGCATGTCGTGCACTGTCTCAAATCATAACTTTTATATATACTAGCCGCTAGTGAATGTCCAATATAACTCTCCAGGCCCCGTGCCGGCTCCCCATCCCTGGTCTTAAATGCCAGAGGAAACACCCTACAGGCCCTATGCCAACACCAAATTCTTCGCCCGGGACGGACCGGAAAACTATCCCTATGTCCCGTAACGGTAAGGACCACTAGGTAAGTACAAAACCCTTAAACATACGTACATTTGAAAGGCATCTTCATAGTATAAAGTCATCCATCATCTATACTATAAAGAAGTGTTCGAAACGTATTCTAAATATCATATCGTCATCCATCAGATATTCTATAAGAATACGGGTTATAGGAAAAATAGTAATAATTCAAAATAGCCTTAATAAGCACGATATCTCGTAAAGCATTTCATATAACATATTCATCAAATCAAGCTTTTCATGTATGCATTTCTACTATAAAACATGCATTTTAGAAGGGGTCCACTCACAGTACTTCGCCGTCGAAAGCTGCGCAGACTAGCGAAGGTAAACACGCCACAAGAATTGCCCCCTAAGCACATAAAGGGGTAATTCAGTCAAACTCTACTCAAACGACTTAATTTGGGAAAACGGACTTCGAAAACGGGTTCGGAACGTCGAAATTAGCCTAGAAGGGGTCTTGACGGAAACCCGAAAAGTCAACGGTCAAAGTCAACGTTGACCGTTGACCTGTCAAAGTCAAGGTCAACGTTGACCGTTGACCGGGTCAACGGTCAACCGGGTCGGTCAACGGGTCGGATCCAGTCAACGGGTCAACGGGTCTGGGCTTTAGGGTTGGACCGGATTTGGGCTTAGGACTGGGTGAAGGGAAATGGGCTGAAAGCCCAATTTCGAATAAGCCTAAGGGCCCTGCCTTTCTGGGTCTTGGACACACGGGCCCAGGCCTAATGCCTGGCCCAGCTAAGGGTTTTGGGTCACGGGCCTTAGGCCCTTAACTAAAACGGCCCAAGGGCCTTTATAATTAAACAATTAAAATTAAAACAAAATAAAAAGGAAAAAATGGGTTTGGGTTGGGCTCGACAGAAAGGCCCAAAGGCCTTAGGGTTTCTGGGTTGGAGCACAACGGGCTTAAGGCCCGCGGGTCAAAGAAGAAGGCCTGAAAGGCCTCGGCTGAACGGAAGGGAACGCCGGAGCTTCTACAGCTCCGGTCGGCTACAGCCGCACACCCTAGGTTTCGATCTAGGTATCAAAATGAAGAGTGGGACGAGAGGAGTGAAATGGTACCTTTGGTTCACCGTGGAACGGCTTGTGGTGGTCGGAAAACCTCCCAACACCCACGGCCTCGCCGGATGTGGGTGTGTCCAAACCCGAATCGATCTCGTCCCAAGGCCTTGGAAAAACACAGAAATCCTACTCATTAATCACATCCAAACATCATCTCACTGGAAAAAGAAGGGAATAAGCTCACCTAGCCAGAGGAAATGAGAAAACCCATTGGAGAGACTGGGTTTGAGAGTGGGTCTGCCTGGGTCGCTCCTGGGCTCCGCCGAGCCTTACACGCAGAGGGAGAAAGAGAAGGACGATGATGATGATGAGGCGGTGAGGGTGGTTGCTCACGGCGCAAAGAAAAGAGAGAGGGTTTTGGGAGAGATGAGGGAAAGTGACAGATTGCAGAGAAGGAGAGAGAGATGACAGAGAGAGGGACTCGGGGTAGGGGACAGAAGGAAGAGAAAGAGGATTGTTAGGGTGCTGACACGTGGCAGCTAGAGGGAGTTTGGGAATCTGGATGAAGGGTCCAGATTTAATCAAAATTAGGGACCAAAATGAAAATTTTAAGTAAGTTTTAGGGAATTATGGCATTACATATAATTAGGGGGGTTGGGGTGTTACATACAGAATTGTGGCAACCGGTCCAGAAGTTGTCATGCACGGCATGGGTCTACACAGTTCGCCAAAAGCAAATATGGCCGAACAAGAAGGCGGCACATTTGAAGAGACGGAAGAGGTGCCAGAATAAGTGTCGGAGACCCAGCCGACTCGTCAGTCCCTTAGGCCTCAAGGTAAAAAGGCGGCAAAGAAAAAATGGAGTTCTTCCAAAAATGACTACACAAAATATATGGACAAACTTGCTCGCCAAGGTGAACTGAACATGGCGTAAGAAGCGGCTAAAGATGAGGAAAAAGCATCCGTTATGGCAACAATATTAGTAGCTACTGAGAGACGTGATGCGACTGCCGAGAGACAAAGAGAAATAGTTAATCGAGAAAACGAGAGGATTAGAAAAGCACTTAATCGAGAAAACGAGATGCTTAGAGAAGAAAGGATGGCTTAAGCAGATCGTGACACTATGAACAAGCCTCTAATAGGACTGTCTCCGAATTCAAAATATTTTTGGACATCGGAAAAAAGAGACATGGTGCGAAGGAGGCGTGCAAGAGATGCGGAAACATGTCGAGGGGATTCTAGCTACACAGATCCTAGCAACGAAGATCCTAGCACCACATATCCTAGATCCATAGACTTTGTATAATTTCGTATTTATTTGTAGTACTTTAATTAATTTCGTCTTTATTTTTAGTTCTTATATGTAATTTCGTCTTTATTTTTAGTACTTTATGTAATTTCGTCTTTATTTTTAGAACTTTATGTAATTTCTTATTTATTTTCAGTACTTTATGTAATTTCTTAAAAAATTAAAACTATTTTATTTATTTATTATTTTATAAAAAAATTAATAATATTTTAAATTGGCTGGGTGTGAGCGCATTTTGTAGGGGTGGAGATCGTTTGTGCCAGCACATTTTTTAGACTTTATGCCAACTCATTTTTGAGAAGTGGAGATGCCTCTGGCCTATTACTGTTCATTGGGGTCTATCGCTGTTCACTGAATGAATTAAATGAGCTAGGTGCTGACTCCTTTTTTTAGGGGTGGACTTGCTCTAAATACGACGTAAAACATAGAGCGTACGAGTCGGTTTTCAATAATTGTACCAGAAATTATACCCTACTCATCATAATTATCTACCTTATTTGGCAAAACAAGAAAGGGTAAGTCAGCAAGTGATGGAATGCGCCCAGATTGTTAACACATTTCTCTTCCACTCGCTACATTCCGAGTTTAAACTCTTCCCCTCCATTTAGAGTAGAATAGAGTAAAAAAATTGCTTGCATTAAAAAAAAGGGTAAGTTGCATATACGCGGGAGGATTTGTTGTCTTCCAAAGCATAAAAATAAGGGAGCTTTAATGAATAGGGTTTGGACTGACAAATATTTAACCAAAAACCATCACAAAATATTATTTAACCAAAAGGGCTCAAAATTTAATAAAAAATCATCCAAAACTATTGTCCACAGGTCAAACTTACAAGCCCAACCCGCTACAAATCTACACTTTCGTAAATACCCATAACTGATTCGATATTGTCTTAACTCTTCACCAACCTTAACCCAGCACGAAATAGCCATAATAACTCCTTATCTTCCTATCAAATCGAATTCCCCCATTTCAAAAACAACCAAATCAAAGTTAAAAAAGGAAGCATTCATCGGAACAAAACCGCCGAAACAAATTCAAAGAAGTTTAATGGCAAAAACCGGCAAAAAAAGTGTCCGAAAAAAAAAAGAATCAAAACGTAAAACTGTTTCTGGAGAACCCAAAATATAACACCGTTTTTTGAAGAAAAAAAATCAGATACAGCGTTTGTTTTGTCCGTGCACAAACAAACATTGTATTTGGAAAGAAAAGAATCAAAATTCAGAAACCGTGACTTAAAATTCAGAAACAATGACTTAAATTCCAGAAACAGTAACTTAAATTCCAGAAACAGTCTACGTTTTAACTTTTGACTATTTCTTTTCTTTCATACATCAGTTAATTATATTTAAGAAACATAATACTTATTTTACTTTGAATCCAAATACAGTAAATTTCACTATTTCTTTTCTAGCTTACATTTAAGAAACCATGTGTCTATTTCATTTGGATCCAGAAACAATGACTTAGATTCCAGAAACAGTAACTTAGATTCTAGAAACAATGTTACTTAAAATCCAGAAACAATTTATTTTTACAGTCCAGAAACAGTGACCCGTCGTTATTATTGAATAGCATGCAGATCTCAAATTTTTTTTCTGGAGAAACAAATGATGAACTCTACTGACGAAGAAAAATTGAAAAACAGTACCTCGAATACACTATGAATAATAACGACGATCACATTTCAACGAAATAATACAAAATATAAATTAAATAGCATTAGGATCTATATTTTTGTTTCAAAGAAAAAGAAGGTCTGCATAACAACAATGAACTCCATTAATAACAAAAATCTGAAACTCAACCTAAAATAATTACAGGTAAAATCAACAAATCATAATTTATTATAGTTAGGTCATTTTTAGTTGGACTACTTTAATATGGACCTTGTGCTATTCATTAAACCAAACTTCTACCATGATTTTTGATTAAAACTAAAATTTTTCCAGCTCTTTTTATTAATTTTCCTTAAAAATAATGGCAAGCCATCGCAAGATAACAAAAATTAGGGCAAATTTTGATTCAAGCCATGTATCATGCACGATGGTTTCATTGGTCTTATTGGACATTTCATCATTTTTTTTTTTTCTTCAATCAATACAAAATTACCTAACAATTTAACATCAATATTACACATGGGGGTGTGACAAAATGATACATACCTCTAGCTAACACCACAATATAGGCTAACCATTCAACAATTCTTCAAATTTCAACTGAGATTCTGGCTTAATAAATGAACATCTAATTGCATTTTTGTTTGACGTTCATCCCACAAAATCGTGCAAAAGTTGCCCTCCCATGACATCCCTTCCATAATGCCGATTTTGAGCTTCGAAACCAACCATTGCATAGTTCTCGCTATTGCTGTCAAGGCCGAGGCCAAAACGTTCAGCTGCATTGATAGGAAAGGGAGCTGAAAAACCAATGCCATTATTTTGGTGTAGTCCCAGGGTTAGAGACACACCACTACTACTCCCCCCTGCCATGTTCATACCAACATGACCTACATGCATATGGCTTGGAAAATTACTGTAAGATAGGCTTTGTTCAGTAACCCCCATAGTGATATGATCATTAAGTTCGCTTCTGGTGCGCTTGGATGCGGTGTCTTGAACCCTATGGGTGGATGTGGATGGATTCTCCGATCCCAGTGAGTTTGGGGAAGGTAAATGATCATCACTTGACCTATTGGAACTTAAATCCACCCTTTGTGAAGCTTTTTGGGATTGCCGTGTTTCTAGCATGTGTATTTCTTCCACCATTGGTTTCCATAGCCTTACTCTTGCATTAATAAACCAATTTGAAACCTGATTCAATTTAAAACAGTTTATCACGATTGCTTGAACACCAGACTCAAATGTTTTGGAAATGGACAAATTTAAAAACTAATACTGATCCGGTTACATAGATGACAGATGTCACATACCTGGCTTCGTGATAGACCAGTTTGTTTAGCCAACATTAATTTATCCGAGTCGGTAGGATAACTGCAACATAAAGTATTAGATTGAAGTAATGCAAGGCTAGAAAATACTAACAAGCTGTCAAGTAACTAATTAATTAATTACTTACGGATGCAGGAAGTGTTCAAACAACCAGGCTCTAAGAACAGTAACAGCGCGCTCAGGAAGACCCCTTTGTGGTCTCCAAACAGGTTGGTGATCCACAAACTCAGAGGTACGAATGGATCTCTGGCCATAAACACTTCTACTGCTATGAAGCACAGGATTTTCATCTTTTTCATGTCTTAAATGAGTACCAGTCCTTGTTCTGGAGTGAAGCTGATCAGTGATAGCATTCTTCAAACACTTAAAATGTCTAGCCATGGCTTTTATCGCTAAGTTTGCATAAGGAGCTGCGTTTCCAAGCCCAGCAACATACTCAAATGACCTTGCCACTGCCTGCATCTGTTGACAGTATTGCTTGTACCTCCTATAAACCTAGAGGACACAAAAAAAAACAAAATAGCACTTTAAAATACCCTTCTATACAAACTGCGACAATATAAATGTTTGGACGTCAAAGTGTGAAATTCTTAAGCTTTTGATCTTTATGTGATGTCAAGAAGTACAATATCTCGAAGTACAAAGAAATTTGGAATTGCCAACCTACCCAATAATATAGTGTAATGAACTCCTAGATGCAAAAAGTAGGAATCTTTATTCAATAACATTTAGTTTCAATATAATTCAACATATATTCTACTGAAACTTCCATTTTCTCTTTGTAACATATACTAGTAATGTATGCTATGTGATAGGGTGTGATACGCTTCCATCAAATTGTGCCTATATATTCACCCCACGCCTTTGGTTGGTTGGGTTGGAAATACTTGTACGATGGGCCCTAGTATATATTCGTTTAGGAGTTGGTCAATGGACCCTTTATTAAAAAGGGTACCAATACTCAATTTGACAATGTTTTTGTTATATGCCATCACATTCACACATAACAACATGCCTTGATAGTGTATCGGGAAGTTCAAAACATAAACACCTAACTTGTTACAGAATTAACGACATCATACCTTACCATTATTATATAACCTTTGACGATTATAGAGTAACGTTTCAGTTATTGTAATTTAAATGTTGAATGTTAGCGCTATAAATGTTGCAAAAGTTAAACGTGGACTTACGAAACCAAATAGTGAATGATGTTACGAATAATTCCCTAAGGTACCAGTATCCATTTTTTGTAAAGAGTACCGTGTATTTGTCCCTGGTACAGAATGAATCAAGAATCAAGATCCATATATGCATCTTACTTGCTACATAATTGCAATGAAATCACTTTGATTTGTTCACTTAGCTCTCCAATAAGTAATTGATCCACATAAACAAGGGGAAGTGAAGTTAACTTCCTTAGGTTTCATACAGATTCTATAACGCCCAAAACCTTCAACCATGCATCATATATACATAAATATATATATACATAAATATATATATACACATAAATATATATATATATATATATATCCAAGTTCTTGTTAAATACACCATATCATATTGTCTCACAGCTTCCAAGTCTTGACAAGGACCACAAAAATTAACAGCAGACCGAAAACCTATCTGGTCAGTGAGATAATAAATAGACATATGACACCATATATATGCATGAAACCATTGAATCCATATAACGTGAGACTGAATCTTCATCATTGCCCTCCACGGCTAAAGCCAGGAAATGTATCCCCGACAGCAGGTTTAAGTCTGACTCAGATATCATCATGAAGACAAAGCAACATGCACTAAATACATATCACACATGCACATGGACGAATTATCACATTTTGAAAGAAAAAAAGTCATATTTGCGTTTTTTTGTTCCATTAGAGAGTTTCGAATCTCGGACGCTGCCTACTCCTACCCATCATTCTAAATAAGAACTGAAATATTGATTATTTCATTGTTCACACTTAACTTGGTCTGAGTTCATATCATAAAATTTAAATTGCCCCGATCCCATCTTTTAAATTTCAAAACATCATGGTTTTTATACTTTTTTTTGTTTAAATACATATAAAAAAATTCAATTTAAACGGATTTCCTGCGCTACTTTAGGACCAAAACTTGGAGACATTGTCACGTATTAGGAACTGATTCCATGGTTGTCAGATGCTTTATAAGCGAAAATCTCAGTGCATATATTCCCTCCTATCACCTTCTCTGTCAAGACGATTTTTTGTTTTTACACTCACCAGTCTCTCCTTCCTTTAATGCAAGTCTCATAATCCCCTATTAATTCCATAATCGCACAAATGAATTGTAGAATTACCCTAATCAGTTCATGTTAATTAACACAACCAAATTAAGGACCGCAGTTTGTACTTTGACCAAAAACCAATGAACAATCAAATCCTATAATGCACAACATATAGTCACAAACGTCTGCCCAAAATTAAATCATAAAACAAATGTTGGGCAAAAAAAAAACTAAAACGGGAAATTAATTAAAAATGTAAGTTGAAATTAATTGCATACCTCGTCGAGCATGGAAATTAGTCTGGACTTTTTTCTTGTACTCTGACCGCCGTCTCCCCCAGCCGTCAGTGAGTCGTCGTCACCAAAGCTCTCAATAGGAGGGTCAAGAAATGAAGAGGAATACTCCGTCGTCAAGACTTTCGCGCTGTAAATTTCACGACTGCCCACATCGCAAAACTCCTCCAATAACTGCTGCGCCGGCTTCAAAAACCTAGATCCCTTCAGAATCGAAGCGTACCCCGTGAACGGTCCAAAAGGGACAGAAGCAACACTAACGCCAGAATTTATTGAATCATAATTAATCCCAGGAGAGGAAAATCTCCGGAGACTGTTGTTGTTTGTGTTGTTCTGGGTTTGCTGGGTGTGGTTGGTGGGTTGGGAAGAAGAGAGGGACAGAGAGAGAGGCTCTGGTTTGAAGACGACGACTTGATCGTCATAGGGAGGTTGTTGGTGGTCGAAATCTCTGAGGGGGTGGAGGTTTTGAGGGGGACAGAGAAATGGATTGGCGTTGATATCTTGAACGGCGGTAAGTGTGAGAGGGAATTGAGGATCCATGTAGGGATGGTGGTGGTTGTTGTGGCGAAAAGTAGAAGAGGAGGTGGAATTGGAAGCAAAACCCATCAAGTGGTTGATCACGTGATGATGACTACCCTCTTCTTTCACGGCCGGCTCGGCGCACATGAGCAAATCTGAGGAGGAGGAGATGAAGGAGGTGTTGGGATCGTATGAGAGAGGGAGCAAAGCATGGTGGAGATGTGGTGGAGGAGGAGATGGTGATCCGGGTTGGAGGCAATCCGGGTGGGCTTGACCCGCCAGGACCCGGAGCTTGTCCCTTCTGCTCTGTTGGGGCACATGGTAGGGTTCGAAACCCTCAGCCATGAATGGAAAAAGCTCTTTAGAGAGTGAGAGTGAGAGAGAGAGAGTTGCGTGTGGCTAAGAATTTTGTGGGTGAGATTATGGAGAGAAAATAGTGGAAAAGGAGAGGCTAGGCTGTCTTATCATGATGATGGAAGATGATGATCTTATTCTACTGAGCAACGACAACGTCTAAGTATGGCTTGCACAGGAGGGAGAGGGAGGGAGAGAGAGAGGGAGGGAGAGAGAGAGAGAGAGAGAGAGAGAGAGAGAGAGAGAGTGAGTTGATTGAAGATTTGGGTTTTTGCTTCACTTCACGCATCCTCATATAAACGCAGAGAGAGTTGAGTGAGTTCAGTAGTCGCTCACTCACACACAGATTTTGCACAATACCAAAATCTTGATACAGTCGCTTTCTCTTTCTATCTAAAACTCTGGATTTCTGGCACATAGAACAAGATAGAGAGATAGAGGGGGAGAGAGAGGGAAGGGGCCGGGAGGGCCTGCAGGAGCTGGGAAGCATAGGGTTTCGAGAAACCGGACGACCACCGGCTATTTCCGGTAATAATCGAACTAACTGTGGTGGCAGATATTTCTGACAGGTTTTTGGCTCTTGTCGTTTCACAGATCTTACAATTTTCCTCTCTATTTTTGAAATTATTTGTTTTTAATCGAAATCCGAATATATTTTCTAAATAATTGTGTATTCCGTAATCGGGTGGTGATGACGCACGTGAGAACGCCGGAACAGAAGACGTGTGTGTGATGATGAATGAAACGTTTTCTGATTTTTTGTTTTGGTTTTGGCATTCCTCCGCGCTCATCATTTTTTCGAAAAATTTTTAGTTATAACGGGAACATAAGGCCCTGTTTGGCAGATCGGATAAAGGATCGGATAGGACTAGTTATACGGTCGCGGGTGTTTGGCGCTCACTCGTACTAAATAAGCGCCGGATTAAATTAACCGGTCCGCTTATTTAATACGGTATACGCCGGACTAATAAAACCAACCAAAAGGCTCGGATTATTAGTCGGCCCTCTCTCTCACCTTCTCTCGGCCCTTTCTCTCTCGCCTTCTCTCGGCGTCGTCGTCCTCCCCGTCACCTTCTCTCACTATCGCCGTCCTCCCCGTCACCTTCTCTCACCATCACCGTCCTCCCCGTCGTTTTCTGTCGCCGTCGCTTTCTCCTAGTCCTCGTCGTCCTCTCCTTGTGGCCTTCCTCATCGCTTACTCATCGTCCTCCCCTGCAACTGGGTCTTGCAAAGAAGCATGGTGCGGCGGAGAGATGATTTCAATTTGGGATTCTTCTGCAGTAAGGGAAGAAGAAGAAGGGAGAGAGAGGGAGGGAGTTTGGGGGTGCGACGGAGAGATCTGGGGAACAATTATTTGGGATTCTTCTGCAGTCGGGGAAGAAGAAGAAGGGAGAGAGAGGGAGGGAGTTTGAGGGGTGCGGCGGAGAGAACTGGGAACAAAAGTGATGACTTAAGTTTTTTTTTTTTTTTTTTTTTTTTTTTTTAAAGTTTAATTCTTCCTATCCGGTATAAATCCAAACACAGTATAAATAATACGGTCATTAGTCCGATACTGCACCAAACGCCCGACTAATTTAGTCAGTACTATCCGGTGGCTATTTATCCTATCCGACAGAAATAGTCAATACAGTCCGAGCTACCAAACGAGGCCTAAATGTTACAATACGTATTTTTATTTAAATGGTTAAAAATTTTAATTTTTAAATTATTAACCTTTTAACACACATAACCTAATATCTTCATCTTTTCCTTCTCCGATTCTCTCTTCTCGCTTTACGAGGTTTTCTTCTTTTCTTCATTTTTTTTTACAATTATTTAAAAGTATGAGCATATAAACGAGAAAGAACCTTGCACTGTTATTCTTCTCTTTTTTTGTTACCAAAAAGCCATACATGTTCAAATTTCAATACAAAAATGTTATCAATGCGTGGTTTTAATCCACAAATGTTATGTAGCAAATACTGAAGTTCATAACTCTCTAAAGCTTAAACCCTAAACGCTAAATTATTATATATGAATGTACAATTATGATTTTACAAAAGTGTTTGTATTGCTTTGTTAAAATCGAAATTATTTGTACAACTACATATATTAGTCCTTTTATTCAACTTTCAATTTCCTTGATCGCTTAGAATAGGAATTTGACTCGTTTATATGTTTTTCAAACACCTTGGTGCAAGAAAAAGGAAGGTTATTTGCTCCATTTGATGGTTTTGAGTATATATGAAATATCATCACGTGGTGTTATGAGTTTATTTAAACTATAATATATTATTGTACATTTGTCAATTGTGCGACTGTTTGTAAATATGTGATATCTGATAGTTTGGATCTTTTATAATGTAAACAAGCAAACTTGTGTTTTGTCTCCAAGTAAAACCTAAGTTTATAATTGACGCATTTAATGAGAATAATAGACATCTAATCTCTCCCCAATTTTCTCATCTCTATATTTATATATTTTATTTCCAACACACATGTCATTTTTTTACTATTGTATGTTTAAAATTAAATATATCAATTATGTCGTTCGCTGATATTACAAGGCATGAGAAGTACAAAGTTCGACAAGAATTGCAGATACACATTCAAATTTCTCAATATTAAAGAGCACGAAATGGGATAAGGATTCTCTGCTCCTTTTTTCCCATCCACTTCCATCCTCCCCCTATTTGTGTGATCACGGTTAAGATATTTCTTTTTGTCTTATTATATCTATAAAAAAATCAATATAAAATGTTAACATAGCTTAACCGTGACCACACAAACAGAAGGATGATGGAAATGGATGAGGAAAAAGGAGCAGAGAATCCTTGTCCCACGAAATGGTTGGTGGTGAGCATATCACAAGTGTCATGATCACTAGCATTCGTTTGCAGAAAAGGATCCTTGCCATATCCTTTTCTTGAGGATTCGGGGGATCTTGTGATTGTGTCTGTTTATCGTACATTGTACGGTCAAAAATTATTTGAATTTTAAAATTTAAAATTAAATATAAATAGTACATAACAAAAACTGATCGCACGAAGTACGATGAACAGACACGATCTTGCGGATCCTCACGAAAAAGGATCCATCGGGGGAGGATCCTTTTCCTTCGTTTGCATGCTTGGTATACAGTAATGACACTGAGCAATGATGACCTGATATAAGGTAAATACATTATCACCATTGAGCTTTAAACCAGATCATCAAATGGTTCTCGAATTAGGTAATTACCAACTGAATGATCTCCAAAGTTACCTAACATAATATTTTAATCCAACTCTTATCTTTTCTCTTTTTATGGGGTACGTTTTTCACTAATTGCTGATGTGGAGGCTAATTTTCAAACAAAAGCAAGCTCCTTTAACCCTACTTTTAGATGGGCAATCAAGGGCAAGAATTATATAATACTTACGTGCTTGATTTAAAGGGAAAAGGTGTAACTAGGGATTCCAAAAGCATAATCCAAAAAGAGTGTAGGCAATTAATTAAAGTTGTTCTGCGTTTCCCAAAAAAAAATTAAAGTTGTTCTGCTGTGCATGTGGATTGGGTTAAGATTACTGCTACGTAACCAAACCATATGAGCAGCAAATACTTATTTGGGAAAGGTGACACTTACGACAACCAGGAGGCAGGAGCCAACTTCCTCGTATATATATATTCGTTATCGAAGTATTCTTTTTAGTTTTCAATAACAATCCCATTGACTATTTTTTTTAATAAGGAATTTAGGGTCTATTAGGTATTAGAGGTCCAATGATCTCTAAGTTAATGATGCATTCATAAAAGCATTTTATGCTGCATTGCATACATAATCCTTTTCTTATACTTTGTTTTTATAAATGGAGGAAATCAAACTATTGACCTAGTTTAATCCGATGCATTATCTTAGTCACGCTCGCTACTTGAACTTACCCCACATTAAATAGAAAATATTAACATTTGCATGGTCTTTGTTAACGTTAATTAGATACGAGTGTTATGTATTCTTTAAGGAAACACCTTTTACTAATATGTACATATAATCTTTCGATACTAATGACATCGATATAATTTGGTACACAACTTATGTATAACTCTTTAACGAGAATATATATACATCATTTTTTTAAGGGTGAAGTGCCGATTTAGTCCATGAACTATTACCTTAGTGAAAATTAGGTCCCTAAATTATTTTTTCGGTTAAATAAGTCCCTAAATTCATTAAAAATTGCTAATTTCATCCCTACTATTATATTCAAAGCTATTTTGTCCAATTTTTCTTCAACTTAAGTCACTTGACATACTTTAAAGTGTAATACCGTCATTTTCTCGCTATAAGCCCTTGACATTTCATATAGGTTGCGAATCTAACATCTAATTTACCCTCCAAAGTTAACTTACACTATTTCTTATGAAAAACTACCAATTTACCTTCCAAAGTTAACTCTATACACTATTTCTTAATGGAAAACTACCAATCTACCCTCTAATGTGTATCACACGCAAGTAACGTGACTTAAATTCATGGAAAATTGAATATAGTAGCTTTGAATATAATATTAGGGATGTAATTGGCAGATTTTTATAATTCAATAACTAATTTTTCTGAAAAAATAGTTTATAGACCTAATTTTCACTGAGATGATAATTCAGGGACTAAATTGGCAATTCATCATTTTTTTAATATAAGAGGTATCCCATTACACATTTACGATACAGCTCTGATACTACATGTTAGTAGTACAAAATTGAGACTTCTTATATTGCATTACAGTGAATTGTACAATATAAATATCGATGTGTCAATGTCAAAGGGGGATTAAATTCCTATTTAGAAGTACAATATAATATTAACTCTAATCTAACACGTACTTTTGACCTCTAGACAAACCGGTACACTAAAGTAGAGCCGATGATCCAGAATGCATCCATGAGAGTTTGGATTCGGATTGAGAATTTCAAATATTTGCTAGTATTTTACTAGACCAACTGTTGAGGCATGTACATCGTTACTTTCAAAAGATGAAGCATCATTTTGAATTTTTTGGGTTCATTAACATAAGTGTCAATTCGAATTTTCATTCCTAGAAAAGTGTTTATTCTGATTGACATCTTTTATTGATCTTGGTTTAAGAAAAAATACTGTTGAATAATAAGCATATATGTTTCTTTGTCCTTCATTATACTGGCCCCTGACTGACAGTATCCGTGTATTGAGTCTTAATTTTGACAGGGCATATGGCATGCAACCCAAATTCTCCAATAATCTGTCGGACTACCAACGATTTCTCTAAATTTATAGGAACTTTCAAAAATAATATTTACTCCATAAGAATAAATCAGGTCGAGAACAAATGTGGTGGTAAAAACTAAAAAAGTAATCAAAGCAAAGGAGGGGTAAGAGGCCCAGCTGCACACAGATGTGACCAACCCTCCCTCGACCTTCAGCAGCAGTACGCACCGCCATATATAGCTACAATCCAACGGGCTCACATTTCTTCCTATAAGACTAGAATATTGAAGGAATATATTACCAATACCGATAATTTAGAGTTCAATCAGAACAGCCAATAGTAGTCTAACTATTCTATTTTAATTTATAAATTACTAGTCAATTTAGAGTTTCGTCTTAAAATTATACACGAAACTTGACTAATCATGACAAATCCAACTACAGAGGTTGAGATGGTGATTCAATACGCAAAACCCCTAATTCTTTGTCAGTATTCTTGATGAAGTAAGGTTATTTGATCATCGTGATCATTGGAATCGGTAGATGTACGGTGCCTTGGGTCTTATTTCTGTAAAGGATTTTTTTTTGGGTTTAGGGTTTAGGACTCCACATGATATTGTGATAAGTAGGTCTTTCACTTTCTGCACGACTTGTTAACGAGTCGAGTCGTTATCATATCACTTATTAAGATAACAGATATGACTTGAAAAGTCACGAACACGATCTATTGGCCAAGGCTATACATTAAACATGACAATTTTTTGACGACCTGTTAACCTGATACGAAATGACACGAAAATAACAGGTTCTGAGTCACCCTATTAACGAATCGGATTGTTATTGGATCATCTGTTAAGAGTCCGTTAAATAACAAATTTAATACGACACGATCCGTTAGAATAACAAATATAATACAAAAATGATACGAACACGACAAACACGACTTATTTGATAGGTGTACCGGAAAGTCATAATGACAATAAAGCGGTTTCATAGAAGGGCCTCTAGGGAGGTACGTAAGATTATATACGAAACTGCTCCCTAGCAAGTTTCCAAAAAAAAAAAAAAAAAAAAACTGCTCCCTAGCAAGCTAAGCTACTGCTCCCCAGCTAAAATATATGGGAATCAAACATGGGTATATATGTTCATCAGGTGACATCGTCATGCCAACGTTTTCTGTCCTTCAAAAGCTCTCGATACCAAATCTTTGGCTTGGTCAAGAGACTAAAGATACAGTTAATACAGAGACACGTATACAGACCTAGCGCCGGATTCTGCTGTATTCGATCTTCCTCGAAGGAACGGAACGGAGTTTCAAGTCAAGATTACAGCCTTTTGCTTCACATGTACAGTGACAGAGTCTCCTCAGTCCGTACTTTACACTATACAGTACTTTATTTAACAATTCTTACATATATGTGACCAAATACTGACCCACTCTTGTGCATATGCACAATGCCTAGCTAATAATGTCATAATGTTAAACCTACTAGTACTTTAGCATTTATTTATTTTCCTACACTCACTCACGAAGTACCTTATATTTCAGAATACCTAAAAAAGTACCACAAAATATTATAAATTGGCCCCTAATCTATACAAATATTAAGTTAATCACTATTTTTCAGCATTTGGTGTACAAAGGAAGTTCTTATTGTCTTTAGGGCATCCGTGAATTCAGGTAACACTAAAGTAGTGCTCTATGGAAGTCTAAAATTGGCTCATTGATTTTTGAACGTCGGATCGAATGAATTGAAGAAGATTAATGACTAAAAGTTAAAAAGGGTACGTTAGAGATAAAAATGAGTGTGAATATCACTCTCTTGTCAGCAAATAGCAGTTGACTTGATAGTTAAATAGACAGAGACAAATAATGTAATACTTTGTAACTTTAAGTGTGTTGATACTAATTTTTGAAAGATAGAAGCTAAACAGTTACTAGTCTTAAACTATAAGTCTACAAGAGTGCAAAATGTAATTAACTTTTTCGGTAAATTACACAAAACTACCTCAATTATAGATGGAACTACAATCTCATACCTCATGTTTTAAAAATTGCAATGTTATATCTTTTCTTACGAATTTGTTACAATGTTAGTTTTTCAGTTAATTTCTCTATTAAATGCTGATGTGGCTTGAAGCGAGGCCCACTCGCTAGCTCAATTGGATTTACAAAATTAATTAGTTAAGAAAAAATATTTAAAATAAAATCATTTAAATATTTTTATAAAAAATGTGGGACCCACCCCTAATCAACCCATCACACTTCCTTTCTTCCCCAGTCCACTCGTCTCCCCCAACCTTCCTTTCTTCATCACCAAAACCAGAAATCACCGCCGCCCTCACCCGCCAAACTACAACGTGTTTCTCCGATATATCATCGTCCGGATTCAAATGCAAAAAATCCTCTTAAGGAGAAACATACGGAAGCTTCTGAAACTTCTCGAACCAACCCACAATCTTCCTCCTCTGCCTTAAACTCTTAAGAGGGAAAAAGTGCGAACTCAATTCCCTTCATCGGACCTCCAAAAATAAACCCATATTTTCATTTCATTCCTCTGCACCAGAGACAACACCTTCTCACTACTCCCAACTGCCAAGCCCTGCAACCCATCTTCCATTTCCACAAATCGAAAACTCTCATCCAAATTCGTATATGGGTTTTGCACGAAATCATAGGCAACCCCAAATACCAGTGCATTCCCTGACCTATCTTCAAAGGCAACACCTTTTTTCACTCATCAGAATCAACCTTTTCAACCTGTCGCTCAAATCCTCCCTACATTCCTCACAAACCCTTTTCTTCTCCTTATCAATCTCATGAGCTTCTGGGTCAATCTAAACCATGTAAGATTGTGTTTCGGGCCCGTAAACTCTTCGAAAATCGAAGGGTACAGCCTCAAAAACCTAGCAACCTTCATGGAAACCAAAACCCACTTCCCTACCACTGCACCTTCACCGTCCTTTCCAAATGCGAGATCGCCAGCGTCAAAATCCGGAGAATTCCACTGTTCGATCTGCCATGAACAGCGGCCAAGCAGCATGAACTCTAGGTGGGTCCTGTTCGTGGCACCGAGAGCAGTGGAACGGTGGTGATGGCGACGGTGCTTGTCACTGGAGTTTGCCGTAAACTCACCTAGGAAACTCGCCCAGGAAATGGGTCGGGACAAAGATTCGGGTCACAGCAGACACATGCGTCTGTGGGATTGGTCCAGGGAGAGAGGGCGATGATTGGCGGGTGAGGGCGGCGATGAGGGAATGGGTTCTGGTTTTGGTGGTGAAGGAAGGTTGGGGAGACAGGTGGACTGGGAAAGAAAGGGAGGGTGATGGGTTTGCAGGGGGTGGGTCCCATATTTTTTATAAAAAAGATTTAAATAAGTTTGTTTTTCATTTTTTATTAACTAATTAATTTTTTAATCCAATTGAGCTAATGAGTGGGCCTTGCCTATAGCCACGTCATCATTTAACAGATAAATTAACAGAAAAACTGACAGGGGTTTGACATTATAACAAATTCGTAAGATGAGGTATGATGACATTGTAATTTTTAAAACATTAGGTATGCAATTGTAGTTTCAACCATAATTGAAGTAGTTTTCTGTAATTTACCCTAATTTTTTTTTTTGTTGGAAAACTGGGAATTGTATTACCTGGGCTAAGAAGCCAAGCATTACCTGGGCTAAGAAGCCAAGCATACAAGGAGAGCCCACCGCGAGGCAAGCAAACAGCACAGCAAAAGAAAAACCAGACAGCAGAGGGAGTTACAAGGACAACATCATAGCCACGCTACTTCGTCGCCCCCTTCACTGCCCCTATTCCTTCACAGAGGACAGGGTAAACCATCATTTCGAAGCACAAAAACTAACAAAGATGGGGGTCTCTTGACCCAAGAAATATCGCACATCTTCGCGCAGCGCTGCAATGCCAACAAGCAACCTGTGAAAGTCTCATTGCTAGACCAAATTCACATCCTTTGAGGATTGCCACGACTTCAGCAACACCCATCGATGGAGCACGAATAATATGCCATATCGCAGCCACAAAAAGAACCCTCAACATCCCGATTTACAATCTCCACAAAGCCGGGGCACGACCGAGCTGACCAACTAGCATCGACATTTACTTTTGAGTAGGGCGCAGTAGGAAGGAACCAATTCGACGTTCGATCACTGATTCTCAGAGGTCCAGGGGGCTCTGAATGCCTATACGTACAACTTCAGAGAAAGCTACAATAGATGTATTTATAGCACAGAGAACCTTTGAGGGATTGATAGGGCTCTGATCATACAAAAAGTCACACCTAGCTTTTTAAATATACCAACAAGTGAAAGCAACATACGATAGCAAGTACATTCGGTCACCACTAGAACCCAGAGGCAGATTGGAAAAAAGTAGAGCCATTCCACCCAATTTGAGACTTCATACCTATTAATTCGAAAAGCTAGAATCCCACCAAACCAAATGGCTTCCACCCATGGGCATTGTAGAAATAAATGTGCAATGGACTCCACCTGGTTATGGCATATGGGACAAGTCGGATGAGGAGTGGAACGCCGCGTATACAAAACCACCATCGTGGGCAAAGCTCCATGGAAGGTCCGCCACATAAAATGCCTGATCTTTGGTGGGGTTTGTAGCTTCCATATGAATTTCCAAACTTGGCTCGGTGGAACACTGGATGAAGCAGGATGTTGCAAAGATGGGAGGCGAGATCGGGATTGCACCCAGTGGTATCCAGTCTTCACCAAGTATCTACCATTTTCTAACCACAGGAAACATATGTGATCAGTAAAAAAAAGTGAGAATAGATGTGACAAAATAATTCTCGTTTAAAAAAAAATTCTATAGTTGGTATACTTGACAAAATGGTATATTTCAACAAAAATTGAAATCCAACACAAAATGGTATGTTTCAACAAAAATTGAATTCAATCACTCTATCCACTAAGTCTGTCAAATTTCTAATGAACGTCACACTGTTTCTCATTGAACCCATATTAAAAATTATGTAATATTAGAGAGACCTATTTTATAAGGGTAATGATAGGGAGCTAAATTTGTAGACTAAATTTTTGTAAACTAAATGATATGAAAGTTGATGATTGAAGTATTACTTTAAGTGTTGATTAACGTGCTTATTCTTATTTGTGACACATAATTTAGTTTACAAATTTAGTCTACAAATTTAATCTACTTAACATTACTCATTTTATAAATTGAATTTGTAAACAAATAATGTGGTTATTAATTATTGGAGTTAACGTGCTTATTTTCGATTAGTGATGACACACCTCGACTCGAACATCGGGATGTGCTGACCGTCACGTGAGCGTGACGTAGCCATGTGCGCAGTGCGGAATGATATATATAATAAGTACTAGAATAACACAACTAGTGATAAAAGATCATAGAAGAGTGTGAAGGTCAAAAACATAATTTACAAAGTTCAAGCATCCTAGGTGCAGTCCAGAAAGATATAACAGGATAGTCAGAATATTTACATGGATAGTGCACTATCAGATATGCCTTGAAATCTCGCCTGCCACCAACGATATCTAATACCTGGAGGGGCCCCAAAACAAAAGCGTGAGTGGGCAAAAACAAAGCTTTACCAAAATCACTTCGATATAAAAGTTATAACCCCTCTCCATAAAAACATATATACTTCCCAAAAAAATATATAAGTACGTACTGATACTGAAAACCATCATTCAAATATTGCCATGTCCGAATGAACCATATTCAAGATCAAACATGCAACAAATATCATCAAAGTCAATCAGGTGATATCTCAATGCATAACATGCTGGCAATGCATATAAGTCAGCCGGAGTCACCTATAGTGACCTGTACGGCTGAATCTATGGCTCCTCAATCAATTCTCAATTCAACTCTCAATCAATAACCTGCATCCATGTCGGAACCACCTGTAGTGGTCTATACGACAAACTGGGTATATATAAATATAAACACTCTGTGCTACGGTCACGTGAAGGCTGGCGACGAATTGCGGATCACCTACAAGTTGGAACCACCTATAGTGGTCTGTACGACAGGCTGACACCTGCCTTGGATCCAAGGTGAGCGTACGGTGCGGGAGGTGAACGATCACGTGAAAGCTAAGCCCTACTCTGGCGGAGCACAAACCCCAATGTCAGGTAAATGAGCCATATACTAATCTCATCGATATCACCACAATCATCATATCAAAAGTATATACTTACCTGACTTACCTAGCACCCGCAGTGCCTCAACATATGATCACATAATATAGCAATAAATAAATATATATGGCATTCGACATGGCATTCAATTTCATAAAATCATTTAAATCGTATTTCTGGGAATCAGTCAAGTATATATATATATATATACTGAAAACAAAAGCCCACTCACTGATAAGTAGACGGATCGTAGCCCTCGAGCCTCGCGTGGCTGCGCTCGTCCTCAGGATAAATCTCACATCTATGTGAAACAACCATACAACCGTTAATTACGCACATAACCCAATTTAGGTAATAACTTCTCATACATTGCTCAATTGAGGTGTTTGAATATACCAACATGCTCTACTCAATCCCACGAACACCCCCATATTTTTAAATTAATTTTTTGAAGTCCCACGTGCCCTCACGCACCGACCAAGGCATGGCAACACGCGCCGCCCATGCGCGGCCACGTGCCGTGCATGCTGACGGAACCTTAACGCCATTAGGGAATATTCCGTTAAATCCCCAGAATATTCCGTTAAAGTTAACTGACGCCGTTACCTTCTGTTAGGAATATTCCGTCAACTTTGACGGAATATTCTGTCACCTTCTTCACCAGTTCATCGACGACCGGCGCCGACGCTGCTTCGTCGCCGGAAACTGGGTAAAATTTCTAACCCTAGTTTCTAGCTCAATTCTCAACCAAATTTCACAAAATTTATACCAAAATGAACCTTAGAACAAGGAGAAGAGTCCTATACCTTTTAAAAACTCAAAACTCGATTGAAACTCGCCAGAGCAAAACCATGAAATCCGGCCAACCTCAAAACTTGTGATCCCGACGTCCAAAAGCCTCCAATTTTGTCCTTCGAGCTTCACAAGATCATTTTAAAGCTCCCTATGATCTAGGAATGATCTAAAACGTCCTGGTTAACGAGCACATGAACAGTACTTCTAATGGTGCTCTCGGGTTCCAAGTGTTTTCAAGGGTTTCAGTTAAAACCAAGGGTATGGTTGGGTTCACAAGGTCACAAGGGTCCTGAATATGACAATTAGGACCTTGATCCGTGACCAGATCAAGGGTATGGTATCGTCCGTACACTTTGCAGGAATAAGGAAGAAGAGTCGAGAAGGAGAAGAGAGAGAGAGAGAGATGGACGAAAATGGAAGGATGCACACGTGTACATATGAGTGTGTGTGTCTTTAGTTCTCAACCAATCACCCTATTACCAACCCACATTCATATTAATCCAAAAATATGGGAACCCTCACAAGAAGACTCAACCTAACTCACACACACGCACAACCACGCAAGGGTAAAAACGTCATTCCACATTATCAATACTTTATTTCGGGACGGACTGTTACAAGTGACATATCATTTCATTTGCAAATTTAGTTTATAAATTTTTAGACGAACTTTTATTCTACTTAGCATTACCCTTAAAATGTTATAGACGAACTTGATACCAAAAAAAAAATGAGACTAATGTAAAACCACCACTAAAGTTGAGAGACCAAATTTGTATTTATGTCAAAGAAAAATAACAGGCAAAAAAGTTCACACGAAATGATAAATTTGCAAATGAATTTGAGTTATATATTTAAACAAAATAGTAACATCTTTAAGAGAGGCATCAATTGGGAAGTAAAGTTGGATTTGCTATGTCATAAGTAAAAATGTATTTTCAACGGAAGTAGCAACCCAATTAGCAAATTGAAAAATCTAATATTTGAAAATTTTTAAGGTCAATTATTACTTTTTCAAATTAGTAAATTGGAGAGTGAGTTAGATTGACAAATTTTTAAAGTTGAATAAAAGTTGATGACACATACGGTACGAAAAATTAAGATTAAAATGAAATTAAAATTTGAAGAGTTTAGTTGGAGAGTGAGTTAGATTGACAAATTTTTAAAGTTGAATAAAAGTTCCATGTAGATTAGCAAAGGACACTTTTAAAGAAGAAATTTGCTAAACCCCTTAGATTTAGATGAAACATACCATTTTGAATTTAGGTAAACTAATATCCGCATAAAACACTACTTGGTTGCTGCAAATTCAGCAACAGCTCATGCTGTTACCCACTCAAGTTTGGATACGTGTTCAAATAATTGAAATTGTAAACACAGATTGGACACGTGTCCAAATGTGATTGGGTAGCAGCATGGGCTGCTGTTGAATTTGCTGCACCCAAGTAGTGTTTTTCCACATATGTACTTTTATCTGTTTATGCGAAACTTTTTATTTTCGTTTCTCGGTTATTCTTTTCATTTATTTGGAACAAGGACATAAAAAGGGTGATAGTAATTGCCTGGAAGGGGAAATCACGACCATTCACTGCACCGTACAGTCATCGTGCAAAAAAGAAAGCTCCTCGAAAATATATAAGCGTAAAAAAGAACTCATTAATAAATTAATAAACCTTGTTTTCTTCTTTTTCTTTTTAGTCAATAAAAAAAGTTGTTATACGAAATTCTTGATTAATAAGATAAAAAATTTCCAGGGAAACTGCATAGAATTTTCGCTCCTCAAAAGTAGTTATAGAGTTGAATTAATGGAGGTTTGTGATAACAGAGAAGCAGGAGGAGTAAAGGAAGCTAGAGAGAAAGCTAGCTAAAGAAAGAAATGAATCGATAGTTTTCGTTATTACACAACTGCATACAAAGTTTTTACTTATACAGTTTCTAACAAATCTTGCTGATATAGCACTTAAGCTTAATTATATTCGTTGTTTTTGTTTTTTTTTAAATTCTGGGAAAAAATACAAAGTAAAAACTAATAAGTGTTGACTGCCATGAGACAACTCAAATAACACATTTCACAAATACATAAAATTCCTCCCTGTAATTTAACCCACACAAGAACTGCCAGTCTGCCATAATAAAGCAGTTTACTAAAGCTTTTCTAATCGTACATATTTTTGGCTAACTAGCACTTTGTTTTTCAAACGTAGGGACCGTCCGATGTTCCTCGAACTTGGCGTTCAACCTTGATCAGCTCTCGAATTGCTGGGCGGCCCCCGCGGAGACTGCAGGACCCAGGCTAGCACCTATATCTCACTAGTTGCATATGCATGTTTATAGGCTTTGAACTGTGCACAGTGTTGGATTACTCTGACAATTGATGTCATCGAAACTAATTTTGGTTATTGAATGATTCACAGCTAAATATGTACTTCGTGTAACCACCACTCAATTCCATGCACGAAGTATATTCCACACTATAGTTACGAAAATTGATGTTGCATGCATGGCTATGAACAAAAATAATTAACGATCAAGACGTAATTAGAGATATGAACACTAAAGAACATATATAGTTGAGACGAATGACAATGGCGAAAATAACTTTCGACCTTAAGACTTTATTCAAGACTTTGAATTATATTGAGCATCTGTAGTGGATTCAAGTGGGTTTATGCCGGATTGGAATGCTTAATGATATATTATCATGTGTTTGGTTCAATCGATGAATGACTACATTTGACCTTCATTATTTAAAGACTAGTGTATAATACAAGAGAAACTTCAATAAGGTTGTCTAATTGTGTACAGTTCTTAAACTAGTCTTATATTTTTGTGACAAGTGCCTTAAAAAACAAATGTGATCAGACAATTGTATCCATGTGTTTCTCGTACAATACTACTTACATATTTGGTGGAGGCTCAGAGGTGATATTAATTCATTTTACTTTCAACTGTAACTAGTTGTTTTAAATGTGGATAATATATTCAAGTTCGATTGATATTAGATGCTGTATGAAGAACAGTCAACTCCCTTGAAAGTTACTTGATATATGTTGACTGATCATACGTACATGACAGTCCACTGGAAGATATTGACCAAAACTGGCAGCATGAACACTTATGAAGCCCTGGCTTTCCTCTATGGGTTATTAACATATTTGGGAATATATTTCCGTAATCCCATACATGTTTTGGATAGTGATTTAGTATCTTGTTAGATGTCTAGGCTAAGGATATGGCATTGGAAAGCAGGCGTAATTGGATGCATAATATTGCTGAGATTTTTCTGTGAATGCAGCTGTGCAAGAAGAATCATATGGCTTGCTCTAATTAACAAAATAAATTCTCTGTTCACCCACGGAAGTATTCTTAATTTCTTGCAAGATTTTTTATTTTATTTTTTTGTTGATTAACGTTACAAAAGAAATTACAAAAAAAATTCTCGACGAATCATTTGCGCATTAAGGTTTTTGTCTTTCTAAAGTTTCTGTTGTAGTATCCGATCACTAATCAAAGAAGACAAAGACACGGATAACGTTAAACAATCATGCATGCATTACTAATGACTTTGTTTCATAATCGAGCCAATTATCTTGACAGGGGAAAGCGATTGGTCTTCTTCCTTTCGTGCTAGTTGCTACCACTAACTTATGAGCCAATAATCTCATTCCATATATCATAGCCTAGGCCCTAGCTTGAGACCGAAGAAAGTTGAGGTTTTACCATAAAATCAATTGACAATATAGAGAGTAATTTAACCCCTTATAAGCCCTTGCAAGGTTTCTCGTTTCACCAATGTCACCGATGTCAGACTTTTTTACTTTTACATTCTCACACGCCCCCTCACATGTGGTGAATTTTCAAGCCAAACACGTGGACAACACAAATTAGGTGACGTAGAGCACGTGTGACCGTTTGGCTTCACAAGTGGGCCAACCTGGCTCTGATACCATGAAGAAAGTTAGGGTTCCACCATAAAACCAATTGGCAATATGCATGGGGAGTAATCCAACCTCTTATAAGCCCTTTCAAGGTTTCTCATTTCAGATACTACTACATAAAGTGTTCAATGGTTTTGAGCAAAATAATTATCTATATATTTGAGTTATACTGATAATCTGTTGAGAATTAATTTCACATTAATGGGAGAATGAACATTGCATGGCTTATAAGTAAGTTGAGTTACTCTTCATATTGTCAATTGGTTTTATAATAGAACCTTAACTTTTTCATGGTATTAGAGCAGGGATTCCCACGTTTGAAGTCTTAACAACTAAAGAAATGCAGAAGAAATCTCAGAGAGAAATCGACGAAGAAGGAAAAGAGAGAGAGAGAGAGAGAGAGAGAGAAAAACTGAAGAATGCTTTTGTTATTACTTTGTAACAGTAACAGGCTGTACACACATATGCTACTATTTATTGTAATTACATATTTGATGACTCATCACTCTATAATTCCAGCTCACTTAACTAACCAACCAATTTTTAACCAATTCAACTGATTCCTAAATGATTCTAGTTAACATGACAGAGGGATTTCTATGGCTGCCATGTGTCTTTAGTCATTACTTCCCCCTTAATCTTAGTTGGGGTAACCAAGCCTGAGATTGCAATAATGTCTGATAAAAGCTGGACCATGTAACCCCTTTGTCAAGATATCGGCCGTTTGATCCTCAGTAGGTACATATTGAAGTTATAGATCATTTCTCTGCACTTTTTCCCTCACAAAATGGAAGTTAGTGTCAAGATGTTTTATTTTGGTATGAAATACATGATTCAAGCACAATGCTAAGGCAGACAAATTATCACAATCTAGTAAAGGTGGTTTAGGAATGAATTGATGTAAGTCTTTCAGTAATAAACGAATCCATACTACATCAGGTGCACAATGTGCAAGTGCCTTGTACTCAGCTTCTATGGAGAAATCGAGGCTTGTTTCTTTGACTATCAAGACACATGATTTTGTCCCATAAACACAACAAAACCTGTGACTGACCTTCTAGAATTGGGATCAGCAGCCCAATCAGAGCCTGAATCAGCAGTTATTGAATTGTCTTGAGATGTAGAATATGTAAGACCACACTTTACAGTTCCTTGAACATACCTCAAGATTCTCTTTACTAGACCAAAGTGAACATCAGTTGGATTAGTCATGTATTGACAAGCCACATTCACAGCATATGACAAATCAGGTCTAATAAATGTTAAGTATTGTAGTGCTCCTACTAAGCTCCTATAAGAACTCGGATCTTCAAGAATTGTACCTTTAGTAGCTAATAGTTGAGTATGAGGTTTACATGGAGTTGCAGTTTGTTGGCAACCATTCATTCCTGCTTTATGTATCAAATCCTTTGCATATTTCGACTGATTGATGAAAATATCACCATTATCTTTGTATTCTATCTGTAATCCCAGAAAATAAGAAAGTCTCCCCATATCTTTCAAGTCAAACACATCACAAAGTTCTTGAATCACTGCTTGTACCTTTGATATGTTGGATCCTGTCAAGATTATGTCATCTCCATATAGTAATAAAGCAATGACATATGTGCCATCATACTTCACAAAGAGACTTGTATCATATTGAGACATTTGAAACCCCATTGCAGGTAAATATCCTGTAAATTTAGCATTACAGGCCCTAGGTGCTTGTTTTAAGCCATAAAGTGACTTAATCAATTTACATACATAATCATGGTGTTTGGAATCTACAAAGCCTTGGGGTTGCTTCATATAAACCTCTTCCTCCAAATCACCATGCAAGAATGCATTCTTGACATCAAGTTGTCTTAATTCCCATTTATACTGAGCTGCTGAGATATAATCAACCTAATAGTGGTATGCCTTACAACAAGATTGAATGTTTCAAAGTAGTCTAACCCATGCTCTTGATTATATCTTTGTGCAACCAATCTTGCTTTATACCTGAAATGGAACTATCTGGATTTTTCTTCAGCTTATACACCCATTTGCTTCCAATAACTGACCTGTGTGTAGGTGATGGAACCAATTTCCATGTGCCTTGACTTTTTAATGCATCAAATTCATCCTACATTGCTTGTTGCCACTTAATATTTGTTGCTGCGCTCCTAAATGTTGTTGGTTCTGCCAAGTCAGTGATTTGTGCCCAAATGAAAAACCTTCAATCTGATAATGATCATCTGTATTAATCTTTAAGGTTGATAACTGAGGTAGACTTGTAATAAAGCTTATGTTCTCCTTCCTTGTAATAGCTCCTGATTGCATTATGGTTTGCATTCTTGATATTGAATTGTCAGTTTGAGCATGATTAGAAAACTGAGATGAATCAAGAGGTAGAATTACCTCTAATTGTGTAGAATTGAGGACATGTAACATTAAAGCTGTGTTTAGAGGAGATGAGTGAGTTGTTTCATGGGATTATGATGATGTTGTTGGTATATTGTGGCTGCTAGATTCAATACTACTCTGTGTTGACCCCATAATATGTTGGCTAGAAGAACTTGTATGATTAACATCCAGAAATTCATGTATCTCGTTGTTGTCCACTAAATTGACATACCTCGAATGTACTAGGAGTGTCACAATAATTGGAGTATTTGTAGACTTTAGTGATTGAGAATTCTCTTGAGATTGAGACTTTATATCACAGACATTAAGCTTATAAGGAAACAGACTCTCATTATGAATTACATGCATGGATATGATTAACTTCTTTTACTACACATGATAACACAATGCACCTTTATATCCCACTGCATATCCAACAAAAACACTCTGTAAAGCTCTTGGCTGCAACTTATTCTCATTATAAGGCCTAATATATGAATACATAGCTGTTCCAAATATATTTATACCTTGTAGTTGAGGATTATCTCCAAATAGAAACTGATAAAGAGATTGCATTCCTAATGTTTACTTGGCATCTCATTTATTAGAAACACAGAGAGTGCACAAGCATGAAATCATAAGCTTTGAGGTAAATGTGTAGTTGTCATCAGAGTTATTGCTGTTTCTATAATGTGTTTATGCTTCCTTTCAGCCATCCCATTCTGCTGAGGAGTATATAGACAAGAAATCAAGTGAATTATACCTTTATGTTGTAGAAAACCATCAAACTGTTTACTCATAAATTCTCCACCTCCATATGTTTGCAAACATTTGATTCCCATATTAAACTAAGCAAGAACGAAGCTATAAAATTTTTGAAATATAGCAAAGTCTTCTGATTTATTTATCAAGGGAAATATCCATACATGCCTTGTGTATCCATCAACAAAACTAACATAATATCGATAACCTTCTATAGACGTGGTTGGTTAAGGCCCCCAGAGATCTGAGTGAACCTTTTGGAATGGAAAAGTATATGTGAATGTCTAATCTGGAAATACTTGTCTTGACATTTTACCAGAAATACAAAAAGAACAAACATGTTTTTGATCATCAACTGTACTTACTATTTGTGATTGCTTCATCATTATTGAGAGAACTTCATTGCTTGGATGTCCAAGTCTTTGATGCCAAACTATTGACTTCACTTTGTGCCTAAGTAATGCTACTGATTGTTGAACTGTGGAAGGTAAGGTTCTTGAAAACAACTTCACTGGAATTGAAACAACTCACCATCCTCACTCATTCCTTGGTATATTACAGCTTTGGTTACCTTGTCTTGCACATAAGAATGAAGATCATAACATATGAACCAACAAAAATTGTCTTTACATAGTTGCTTGACAGATAATAGATTGACAACTATTGTTGGAACATGTAACATATTTCTGAGAATCAATGAATAAGGCATTGTTTTTAAATGTGCATAACCAATGTGTTTGATTTGCAAACCTTCCCCATTTATAATTGCAATCTTGTTATTCCATAAATAAGGAGTAACTTGCTGCAATGAATTGAGATTTTCTGTCATGTGGTGTGAAGCACCAGTATCTATAATCCAAGCGTCATTAGGTAGAAATGTTTGAGGTGCCTGAGCTTGCATTGCTGTCAAAGATAGAGCAGGTGATGATCATTGATAAGCAAAGTTATTCCTATGGTGGTAATCCAAGACATTATGGCATCTCTTCCCATAAATTTGACATTTGAGTACTTACCCCACTGAGCTAGGTTAAGTAGATCTTTTCTAGCAATTAGGAGTTGTGTGCCCTCTCTTTGAACAAAACTGACATTCAGGTACAATATTGATCATAATTTCAATATTACCTAACCAAGACTGCCAACTACCTCCATTTGTTCTTTCCCCATATGAGTTTCCATTATTATTTCCATAGTTTGGAGGTATGTAGCTACCATTCCCATTATTTCTAGAACCATTGAAAGGTATTTGAGCATTGTTGTTGAACTGTCTTGGAGGATTATTTGCACCCACAGAGCCATAAACATTTGGGAAATCATTACAACCTTGATTCTAAGACTGAGACAAAGAATTAAGAAGGAAACACCATTGGAACTTAAGAACTTGGATATAGTAACTGTATTGGACCAGAATTAGGATATGGCCCTTGAGAAAAGCATTGAACATGCCCTGAATTAGATGATGAAAACCCTTGAGTATATAGCCCTCGAAAAATTGATCCTCCATGTGGTACATGTGTAATCACTCTTCCAATGGTATATGGCACATCTTCAGAGTTACTAGAAGACCCTTGTGTCATTAAGACCTGAGAACTCGATCCATTACTTCCTTGCATATACAATCCAGTGAGATTTGAAGTCAAATTATTCACCACAGACTCTGCTTCTCTTTCTGCACACAACAACTGTTCTCTAAACTCTCTTAAAGACATAGTTGTATCCCTTGTAAAGATTACAATCCTAATAACATAATACTTTTTTGGCAGTCCAGATAATACAGCAATAATAAAGTCATTGTCACTAAAAACTTCACCAACAACAATTAATTGATCTTTGATGTTTCTAAGCATAGAGAGATACTGATCAATATAACTACCACCTTTTTTCATAGTTTGAAATTCTATATAGAGAGTATTAACTCTAGCTTTAGACACTGAAGCATATATGTCTTACAAATTAACCCAAGCTTCATTGCAGTTTTAAAGCCCAAAACATGCTCAATCGACTCATCAGACAAGGTAGTAATTAACAGACTTAAGAGAGCAAGATCCACATATTCTCATTCCAAAAAGCATAAGAAACTATAATAGTTACGCCTTGATCAGCACTAATCACATATTTTGTTGGACATGTAACAGATCCATCAAAATGACCAAATAACTTGTACCCCTTTAAGATAGATGTAAACTGAAATACCCATTTTGAAAAATTCTTATCTGTCAATTTTACTATCAACATGCCTAAGAGACTTTCAATCTTCACAGTAGGTGATGTCATTGTTTCTTCAATCGTAAGAAATCAAAGAAGTATATCAAACTTTCACAATATACTCAAATCAAGAAAATTCTGCAGTCAAGAAACTCGGAAAAATGACCAAATCCAACTTCTTCCAAGAAACTCAAAAAAATTACCAAGATTGAACAACCAAGAACGGCTTCGTGCTAATAATAGTATTTAACTACTCAATCAGAAATGGCTTCGTGCCCACATCAATCTTTAATTACTCAATCAGAAATGGCTTTGTGCCCCTAACAATCTTTGACTATTCTTCTATTGATCATAAAAACAAGAAATCTACCTAGATCTTATAAGAACATACATCTTTTAACTTCGAAAATCTTTACAAAACATTGAGATCAAGAAGAACTTGGAAAATTTCACCTGAGTCAGCACCAGAAAAAACGAGACAAGCAGACTCGCCATATTTGAAATCACCATTAATAAAGCAGCAGAAGGATGCATCAACATAATTGGAAACATAGCAGACATTCAACCCTCATAGCAGAATCGCTGGCTCGATACCATCTTAACAACTAAAGAAATCTCAGAGAGAAATCGAAGAAGAAGGGAGGGAGAGAGAGAGATTGAAGAATGCTTTTGTTATTACTTTGTAACGGTAACATGCTATACACACATAGGCTACTATTTATAGCAATTATATATTTGATGACTCATCACTCTAATTCCAGCTCACTTAACTAACTAACCAATTCTTAACCAATTCAACTGATTCCTAATAGATTCTAGCTGACATGGCAGAGGGATCTTATATGGCTGCCATGTGTCTTCAGTCATTATGAAGGACAACAGTCACATGTATTCCACATCACCTCGTTGAAGTTCTTTCTTTTTCATTGAATTATTTCCTTTAATTTCGAGGTTCTTTCTACTACTTGACTCTGTGTGTGTGTGTGTGTGTGTGTGTGTGTGTGTGTATCCATGGCCCCTAACCCTCCTAACGGTTGTAATGAAACGTTACCATGCTTCAAAGGTACCTAAGCATTTGAGATGAAATGCACCCACGAATCCAATAAGAAAAAACGTACCAAAAAGAAATCGTTGAAAGCTATAGTTTGGTACGTTTGTCGGAAGTATTGGCACGTTTGTTCTATGGTTGGGTATGACTGTTTGAAGTTATTGGTACATTTGTCTATGGTTGTGTACGTTTGTTGAAAGTTATTAGATACACCCTAGATATTTTGATTGGTAGTGTTTTGAAATTGTACATTAACAATAGTATATATTTCAAGTGTAGCTAGTGGGTTCAGTATATTATGAAAATATGGGTATAATTGCTGTCATATATTGAGTAAACAACACTAAAAAATTCGAATTAAAAAGCCATAAAGCTAATATTTCTAGATTTGTAGGATAATGATGATTTTTAATGGAATTGGAATACTAAATTCTGCTAAAAAAAAAATAAACCCCTAATGTCTGAATGGCTCCTCATTTAGAGGGGTGGTTCAATCTAAAACTTAATACAGAGAGACGTGTAATCAAACAATAGGGAACGAGGCACCGAAATCAAAAGCCACCGTGCTAAGGAAATTTACATGCCCAACTCAAAAGCTGAGGTCCAACCGAAAAACCAACTGGAGGCATTGGTGTTTGTCTTTTGTTTTACTGAATTGGGCTAAAATAAAACACCAACTTTCATCCATTTTCTTGAACAGCCCATCAAGTGGATATCAGGCTCAAATTCCTTTACATCGTACAATGCATATCATCAGAGTTGAATGAAATAAGGATAGCGATGGTTGGTTCCTACTGAGCATCCACATCAAATCCACCAGCAATGTTGGCTGTGTGCTAATAGATCCACCATCACATAATCACATAGATATGTATTAGAATATCTGAAATTGCCTTCTAATTACAAACACTCGGCACCAGTGTAAGATATCTATTAGAATATCTGAAACTGCCTTCTAATTACAAACACTCGGACACCATTGCAAGGCTCGTGTAAATTATGCCGCGTGACTTTTTGATTGGGTAAACTGTAAAAAACGTGTATAAATATAGAAGTTATTAAGTTGTAACAAGTTAATAAGTTAGTACAATACTAACCATTAGTTTGAGTGCCATCAGTAACTACAAAACTTCATCTCATGATCCAAACATGCGATTAATTCATTTTTTAAACCCTCATTCAAGGATCACTATTGCAAATAACTGGCCAAATAAAACAACGTTTAGTTATACAACTATGCTCAAACAAATAAACGAACACGATTTCCTATAAACAATGAAAGTTACATCATAACAATCATATGTGAAATTTATTTTAATTTGACTAATATTTTGGAAAAATAATTTTTTAATTATATGACCTTAAAGATGAACTACTTGGGTTATAAAATGAAATTTTATAGTGGGACTAAAATAAATAATTAATGTGATAATAAATTATGAGTGCTGATATACCTACTCCATAGTCTTATTTCCCCACCCATTGTTTCATGAAAATTTTAGGGCTTGTTGATATCTTATTTGAAATTTTTTATCATTTCTAAAAACATTTCTTAAGAACATTTTTTGAAAACAATTTTCTTTAAGACTCAAAAACTTGTTTGGTATGCGATTTAAAAATTTTAAATTTTAAATCTTACAACTTAAACTGGACAAATAGATCCAAAAAGAGGAGGTGAGGGAGAAAGAGGAGAGAGGAGGAAAGAAAGTAAGACATGATTGGAGGAAAGAGAAAGAAGAGAAAGGATCGGAGGAGATAGAGAAGAAGAAGAGTGAGAGAAAGAACCGAGAGAATGAAGAGAGCGGATTGAAGAGAGATGAAAAAGGTAAAAAAAAAGAGAAGGGGAAGATAGAAAGAAGAAAAGAGAGAGATAGATTTGGAGTGAGAGGGGAGGAGGGAGAGAAAAGAAAGGAGTGAGTTTAAGTTTAAAAACTCTAAAAACTAACTTTTTGATTTTTTAGAGAATAGACTATATTTTTTAGTTAGTCTTGAGTTCAGTTTTTGAAAATAATCTTACCAAATAAATTTTTAAGGCCTAAAACTTGAAAATTGTTTTTCAGAGAATATAATATATTCTTTGTTTGTTGTTGAAAAAACAGAAAAATACTTAAAAAAACCTAAAATGAGAGACAAATAGCCCAAGCTGCCCAGTAACCTCCCCATTTTATCTCTTCATCCCTCACCCCTTTCTAACTCTTTTGTCCCCTTCACCTTCTCTCTCTTCCGTCCACCCCACTCATTCCCAAATTCTATCCATGCTTTTTTTCCCAAGTCCAAGTCTGGGAATAAATATGGAAATGAATCTTAAGTCCAAGTCTGATAGGGGGAGAAAGAAAGAGATAGAGGAATAGAGAAAGAAGAAGAAAAAGAAAAGAAGGTAACTTTCCCAGCATCAAAGAGAAAAAGAGATGTTGTGGTGCCTGGTTGTGGTTGCTTTCGGCTAGGTTGGGCAAGGACGTTCGTGATTGTTCTATTTTCCTAAAATCTCCAAGATTCAATCATTTTTTATATTTATTTTAGGGTAAATATCAGTTAACTACCCTCATATTTCATGGTTTTCAACATTTAGTACATCAAGTTGTTTTCGTCCTAGAGTCATACCTAAAGTGTTAATTTTGGGACAGTCTCATACATCCGTTAGTCAAATTGTTAAGTCTGCCGTTAACTGATGATGTGGCACCTATGTGGACAATGATTGGGCATCACATGTCACTAAGGGGTCCACGTGGAATTTTTTTTTTTTTGAGAAGGGGTTAAAAAAAATCAAAAATTAAAAAAAAAAAAAAAAAACCCATCTTCAACCTCCCCCCGCACCCTCTCCCTCATTCTCTCTTCTGCAACCCACACCCCTTCCCTCCCTTATCTCTTCTACAACCTGCACCACATTCCCTTCTCTCCTCCTTCCTCCCTTATCCCTTCATTCTCTCTGCAACCTGCAAGACCCTCCATTTTCACCTTTGCAAACCGAACCAGCCTCCCTTCTCTCCTCTACAAGCGTAGTCTAGTCCCACCTGCAGCTTCTCCTTCCCGGCCTCCCCATTCGCCACGCACCACCTGTTCTCGGTCAAGCTCTTCGACACGTCCCCTCCCTTGTCAAGGGGGTCCCTCCGCCGGTTAATACTTGACGAATGAAGAACTTGGTGGTGTTGTGGGTGTCAACGAAGACCTCATTACCGACGCCAATAGCTTCGATCTAGGTGTTGGGGTGGTAAGCGACGACGTTTCGATCTGGAGGGTTTGAACCAGGCCGACATCGATAGCTTCGATCTGGAGGGTTTGAACCAGGCCGAGGTGGGGATTGGGCTGCATGTGTTTTACTATTTGGGGGAGCTGAGGCAGGCTATGGATCAGAGAAGATGAAGGTTGCAGAGGAGAGAAGGGAGGGAGGATGGGTGGGGGTTGCAGAGGGTGCGGGGGGCTGGGGATGATAGAAGACGTTTTTTTTTTTCTTTAACCCCTTCTCAAAAAAAAAAAAAAAAAATCCGATTGGACCCCTAGTGACACATGGCGCCCAGTCATTGTCCACATAGGCGCCACGTCATCCGTCAACGGCAGACTTAACAGTTTGACTAACGGATGTATGAGACTGTCCCAAAATTAACACTTTAGGTATGACTCTGGGACGAAAAAAACTTGATGTACTAAATATTGAAAACCACGAAACATGAGGGTAGTAAATTGATATTTACTCTTTATTTTATTTACAACTTAAGAATATAGGTGGGTAGGAAGACAGTGTGTTTTTTTAAACTATTTATAATGGGTGAAAATACATAGCATGAACGATAAAATAAAACAAAGAATTGAGCATAGTACACTCGAACTTATTAACCCGTTAGAGCAAGTCCAGCCTTGGACAGTGCTTGGGGGACAGGGGAGAGGAAAGGGCCCGAGGCCCGGTGGACAACCCTCCAGCCTTGGAGAGCCCGAGTGAGGGTGCGGGCCCGAGCACAAGGGGGGTGGGGAATTGACAGGCCTGCAGCCCAAGGGCCAGGCTTTTTTTTTATTTTTTTTGTGTCAGCCCGAGGGCCTGCAGCCCCATTTCCATGTTTTTTTTTTGTTTTTTATTATTTAAGCAAACAAAAAAAAACTAATATTTTATTAACTATTGCCAGGGGGAAGAGTTCCAAGGGTGGAGATGCAAAAGGTAATTACTGTTCATTAATGGTAGTTACTATTTATTAAAGGCAGTTACTGTTCAATAGGGTGGATTGAATAGTGGATTGCCAGGGGGGAGGGCTCCAAGGGTGGAGTTGCTCTTAGTGGTTAGGCATTTCTGCAAATACTAAATCGAATATTAGTACAAGGCTACAAGCTTTTGATGGGCTAGGACTTCATCTACCCATTTACTACATATGCCCAGCGTGGGAAATTTTGATCTGAGCCCCAATTTGAACAAAATTTACCTCTTTTTTTTACTTTTGTTTGTACCTATTTGGCATGCTGACATGTGATAGCATACATAGTCAGTGCCTATCTTGAAATTTCGGAGGCCTGACATTATTCCTATACTAAAACCCAAACTCGGGGTGCACGGTGCACGGACAAAAATGCCCTCCAAAGGCTTCTTTCGGTGCCATTTTTTGAGTTTTTTTCACAGGAAAATGACTGTTTTTCGTTTATTCTTCTGCTTTTTGTTTCTCTGTGAGACTGTGTCAGCATTCTCTCAGTATTTTGTGACCTAGGTTTCTTTCAGTAAGAAACCCTGGTTTTTGTCGCTCTCCAATCTTCTCATCTTTTTCTCGCGAATTACCCAGATCGGTTTTTCTTGCTGGAGAAAACTGGGTTGCTAAAGATATCTTCAGTTGTAAACCTCTCGGTCGCTACAAGTTTCATCCGCTATTTCATCGGTTTTAAGCGGCAACGCTCTCTTGCTGAAAAATAGCGAATTTGGTCTCGATTTGAAGCCCATAAAAGATCGCATCTTCTGCTGGCGTTCTGATTTGGGTAATTAAATCTGTCGCCCTCTTTCTTTGTAGGTTTTGTTGTTCAAAATCTTGAGGCTTTTGCTTTGCTTTTCCTCGATTATCTGTTAGAATTGTTAATTTCTGCTTCTATTTGGTTGGGTTCGAAATAATTTTCTGCTCTTTTGATCTGTCCTTTACAAGAAAGTGTTGCATGTTTCTAGCGGCAAGGGTTTTGATTTTGCATTTTTTTTATGCTTTTTGTTAATCAGAGACAAGTTTTTTTGGGTGACATTTTTAATTCCATTATATTCTGGGTTGGAGAGTTTTGTAGCATGCTTATCCAAGCATGTAAGTATTCTGACACATCTGGAAGTACATCAAGTTGGAGGGTGGATATTGCAAAGTAATATAATCAGGTTGGAGGCCGTTTGAAATGAAATTTAGGATGGTCAGAGAAAAATTTAGGAGGGGTGTTCAGGTTTCGCGGATGGTCAGAGAAAGATAGTAGAGAAGGGATGAAAGAAAATTTAGAATTAGGGGGTACGAAAACAGAGGAAGGAAAGAAGAATGTGAGAGAGGGATGGGCTGAGCTCATTTGGACTAATTTTTTTTCAAATTGATTTGGGGTTTTGTTTCGGTTTTGGGTTGTGTAGTTTTGTTTAATTAGGAATATAGTGAAAATGAAATGAACAGAAAAGGGGTAGTGAGAAAATGACAAGTTTTCTTTGTGTTTATTACAAAATTAGTAAGTTGAAATTTTTTGAGAGTATATTGCTTCTTGGAGCAGGTATTGTTTCGAGAGTGTGAATCCCATATCGGGAATTGAAGCGTTACGTAAATAGTTTGAATGATCTCGGGCGTCTCCAGCCGTTGCCAATTGGTTTCGGGTTGGATGCTCAATTTGTAATAGAATAAAAGGTATTGTTGTTTTTTCATTATCTTTCATTGTGTGAGTGGGGAATATAATCTTTATACAAATTGCTTCCTGATGGTGTTTATGACTGGTTTCTGTATCTACTTTTAATGCTTAGTACATTAAGGGCATCGCGTACTTCCTAAGTTCTCATCGTCAAGTGTTTTTATGGTTTTGTATGTATGTGTGTGATCTTCATCCCGACTTTGAATGCGTAAACTAGCTGGATGAAGAGGTTTTGTTGTTACTTATTGGGCGGTTATATTTTTCTCTTAATTTTGTTTGACATAATTATTTAATCTTGGACAACACTGTTTATACTAAAAAACTGATTAAATAAATTGTGTAAAGAATAGTTGTTTTTAATTTAAGAGCGGTGGGTTGCAAGATATACCCAGATTAGTTAACTATAATTAAATTTTTTTTTTCTTTTCCGGTTATGTAGCTGAAGTAGCTAAAGTTAAAAAAAAACAATTGTGGCTTAAAGTCTTCATATTTGAAAGTTGAATCTCAGCCTTTGAAAGGCTTTGTGAACGTGTCCTCACGTGTGCAGCAACCTTCATAGCAATTTGGGGTGAGTCTTCATTATCCAGGACATGTTACTTTGTTTCAGTTTGTTCATTTTATTTAGCATTTCTGTGCAATTTTTACGTTGAAGCAAACTATGTTATCACATGATTGAAATCATCTATCTACATCGATAAACTATTAATTAGCACATGATTGATATGGGTATATAGACCCGACATCTTTAGCTATATGTTATAGTTTGACATAAATATTGAATGTATCAGTTTTAAATCTTTCAACCATGTTATTCAACTGATGCCATAAACTGCCATATTATTTAAACTCTGTGGAAAGGAATTTACATGCAACATGATCAAAATGACTCCATAAACTGCTTATGAAATACCTTTTCAAATACATAAGCAAAAAGATGTTGGTTCTCACCACGTCTTTACTATTGTCCAATTTTTTTGCTATTATAAAAGCTCTAAATTTGCTAATGGGTTTACCTTTTTTATGGAATTTTCAGAATTCTGGGTCATTGGAAGAAGAATTTGGTTGCTCGACATTTTGAGGTATATAATTTGCTTTGCTTTTGTTTTGATTTCTTCAGTTAGATAGTTAATTTACACCAATGCTTTTGTTTCTATTTGGGTTTTTGAAAGTTTAGGGATGTTGCTGAATCATGATAATATTTATCCAAATAGAGGTTAAGTCAATTTGATAATATCATGATAATTAATGGTTATGAAACGTTAATATAATAAATTGAAGCTTTGGTTAGTCTAAAATGGTGATTCGCCCAAGAAACTCATGGTAATACATGGGAATCCTATTGCATAAAGATAGAAAATTATATGAACATTCAGATAGTTGCTTTACAGGCAATATGATTGACCTTCATTTTCAAGTTTTTTGAAGTTAAAAAAAAAAAACTACATTGACCAAGAAAAAGAATTTATATGACTATAATTGTTTGAAATCGATAAGTATGTAATTTATATTCTTATTTGAGCAATGGAGTTCTCAACTAAGTGATTCTTGACAAGGATCTTAGAAATGTGATCAGTTTGTCAAGAGCTTCATAGAGAGCTCTTTTGTTTCTCTTTGCAACCACTGCAGGAGTGCAATTAAATTATTGAATAATTAATCTTGAAACCGGATGGATCTTTGAATGCCCCTTTTTGGTCTGTCTATTACAATGTTATGTGACCGTTCCGATGGTCCCTCATCACTTTTTAATTTGATGTCCAATGTTTTTGATTAATCTTAAATGAGGTTAGTTAATTATAGTTAAATTAATCTTTTTTTCCCTGTTATGTAGCTTGCATATTTGAAAGCTGAATCTAAGCTTTTGAAAAGCTTTGTGAAGCTGTTGTCAATTCCAAGGTATTCTGTGAAGCAGAACTTGATAGCAATTTTGGGTGAGTCTTGATTGCCCCGTGCATGTAAATATGTTCCAATTTGTGCATCTTCTTTTGCATTTATGCGGAATTTTTTGGGAGCCCAAATGATTCGGAATTGGAGTTTATGTGCAAATTGATAAGTGTGGGTGTGATTGTTTTTCATTTGGCTGCTCTTTTTAATTTATGAGATATAGTGCATTGAAGATATAGGTTTCTTTTTTCTTTTTGTTCTCCTCTCATTTGGTCAAGTTTGATACACCAATATATTGCCCATATATGGAAGATGAAACTTATCCATGAAGAGCAGGTATTTTATTCTAGAATGGCTGAACAATTTCTCTGTGCAGATTTATGAAATCTACCATTAGGATCAGTGACATTCAAACACATAAGTTCTTGAGGTTGTAAGTAACCAAGAGATGCATGTTTGTAGATTGATAAATTAGTGTATTCTTACATTTATTTGAAATTAGATTTTTTTTCGTTTTTGCTGCGTGTTGGTGCATTTTTTTGTGTGATTTTGTTTTTCAATCAGTATTGATTTTTGGCTTTTCGTTGCTTTGGCTGCATGTTGATGCAGTTTTACTTCCTGTGAGCTTTTGTTGAGTATTGAATGGGTTGTTTAATTATTTACTTATCTGTCAATTTTGCTTACCAATAATTGGAACAAAGGTACATGTCAATTTTGCTTTTCAATTATAGAATGTGGTCAGACACATGTTTGCTTCCATCGATGATTAATCAGTTAGAAATTAGATCATTTTTTATTTCAAATTTTACAGGACCATACTACACATGAAAACACACTTAAATTATATTTTTACATCATTGAAGTCACTTTTAAACAAAAACACCAAAAAAATTCTTCTAGCAAGTGTTTAGCAGTGTTCCTAACTTTTCCGGTTCTGAGAACAGTTAGATGTATAAAACTTTTTTCCTGCTCATGTGTTTCCCAAATTGATCACTATCTGAATGTAACTCTGTATTTCGACTTAGTCTTGATTTACTGTTCTTTTCCAGCATATTTTTTTCACACATTTACTCTTTAGTGGACACACTAGAGGCAACCAAGTTGATTTGCTGTTCTATTTCAACTTAATGTTATAGTTTTAGACATAAAAATTGAATGTACATATCAGTTTTAAAATTTTCAACCATTTCATTCAACTAATGCCACAAACTGCCATATTTTTTAAACTCCGTGGAAAGGAATTTACATGCAACCCAATGGTCCAAATTTTCTATCTTTCCTCCTACCATTAGCCGTAAGCATCCATATCCATTTCGAATTTTGATCATTTAGGTGAAATTTTGAACCTTTAATTATTGACATTGCTTAATTTAGTTGTAATTTAAAGTTGTAATTTTTTCAGTTTTGTTATTTCCTTTACAGAACAGCTCTGATCTTCCACAAGACTACTTTGTGCGGTTTCCGAAAGATTTCTGTCTCGATGTGAGTAGGGTTTTTTCAATTTGTGTGAATTGCCCAACCATCTGTTATGCCTCTATGTTTGTTCCTTGCTATAAATATGATGAATACATATACATATTTGTAAAACTTTTTACAAATTATATACACTTTTAAAACCCACAGCAACGCGCGGGCACAATTACCAGTGAATCACTAAAAGGGAACTTTTGAGTTGTCAGGCTCTCGAATGTATTTTGCAGTCATATAGATTGTCTTTTCGGTAATTATTCACAACAATATACCATTATACAATGACTTCAAAAAATAAGTGGCCGGAACAAAAAAATGATAGGTCATACAAATATATAGAGTAAATTGTAGCTATGGTCCTTTAACTTTAACTAAATTGGAGCAATGGTCCCTCAACTAAAAATTCGTTACCATTGGTTCCTCAACTTATCAAAACGTGCAGCTTTGGTCCCTCAACTAAAAATCCATTACCATTGGTCCCTCAACTTTAATTCAACTGAAGAAATGATCCCTTAACTTTAACCCAATTGTAGCAATGGCCCTTCCAATATAACTCGTTTTGACAAAAATTTTGACATAGTTGACGAAAAGAACCATAATTATACACTTTGATGAGTTGAGGGATTCTAATTGTATAAATGGTCATTCCAACGTAGCTTATTTTGACAAAATTTTGACAAAATTGATGAGAAGGACTATAGCTACACATTTTGATAAGTTGAGGGACCAATGGTAATGGATTTTTAGTTGAGGGACCATTGCTTCAATTTGATTAAAGTTGAGGGATCATTCGTACAATTTACTCAAATATATAACCACAATTGAAACATATAATCATATCGGTACATAATATAATCTAATTTTCCTACCAAACTCTTTTTTAATAGATAACATCCTAGTAAATTTTTTTCAATACATGACATATCCAACCAAACTGTTTTCAATAGATAACATATAGCTATGTCATGCAGTCATTCTTGTGTGATAGTTGGTCATGTGTAGGATTTGATCAACTTTAGATAAGTAGATTTTCATAACAGTTAATTAGAATTAGATGTCTCATTTTAGATTTTTCTAAATTAAACATCTGTTACTTTTCAACTTTTGATTAAAGTGCTTTTACTTTTAATTAAACTTTATATTCCAGGTATATTCTTAATTTAAGTATTTTATAAATTCTTTTAAATCCATTTCTATGTAAAAAAATGCACTCAATAATATTCATTAATTTATTGCTATTTTTATGGAATCTCATCCCTTCCTCAATTTAAGGATTCAATTATATCTACTGGGGTTTAAGATTAATTGGATGAAATATAGTTTTTCCAATTTCCAACTCAACATTTTATATAGATTATAAAAAAACAAGAGTTCGTTTATAATTAAAATTTAGATGTAGACTAGACTGTCTAATTTCATGCAACTGAAAATAAATTTGAATTTTTTAACTACTTATAGTAGAAACGTGAACGAAGAGTTTTCATGACACACCCCGACCCGAGAATCAGGGCGTGCTGGCCGTCACAAACGTGACGTAACCATTGCGCAATGCGGAAGCAATAATATAAAGAGTATGAATAATTAGAAACCGAATACTAGCAGAACACTCCAAATGATATGCTAGAGAGAGTTAAAGTATGAAGTGCACATAATCAGAGCATAAGGTTCGAATGCAGTCAAGTAGGACAATTACTAAGTTACAACACCCGAAGGTGAATCCTACGTGAGTGAAGTCTGTCAGAACAGCCGTGGGAATCCTCGAGAGCCACTAAACACTCCTAACTACAACCTGGAGGGGCGCAAAACAAGGTGAATGGGTCAGTAAAACAAAGCTTTCAAAATCTTCCATTAAAAACATAAATATCCCCTCGCTAGAAAAACCTGTATACTTTCCCAGAAAAATAGCATGTATATATATATATATATATATATATATATATATATATAGCTTCAAAAATCTCAAACACCCTTAGTCATCATTTTCCAGAGAAATATGCCATGCCATGAGCCATAAACATAATGTGGATGCATCAACAATAATCAGGTGAAATAATAAATCAACCGGAGACCCTGCAGTGGTCCTGTACGGCTGATTCTAGAGCTCAATATCCAATCCAGCCGGAGTCACCAAACTGTGACCTGTACGGCCCTGCCGGAGTCGCCAACTGCGACCTGTACGGCACTACGCTGCACATGAGTCGGAACTACCTATAGTAGTCTGTACGACTCGGATGGTGTAATAATACGCTCTAGTGCTTCTCTCATCAATCATCTGTGCACATAATCTAAGGTCACCTACTAGTCGGAACCGTCTCTAATGGTCTGTACGACTAGCATGTCGGAACCACCTCCAGTGGTCTGTACGACTAGCATCTACTTGGATCCAAGGTGAGCGTGTGATGCGGTGAATAACATAAGCACTAACACCAGGGGTGCAGGTTATGAGCTATCAACATAAATCTCATCCAACAATTCAATACACCAAATGTAACTCACCTGATACTCACCTGTGCGTCCGCAGCACCAATTCAAATATATGCATCATATAATATCCATTCACATATTTCATGTAATTACTATGCATGGCACTTCAATCACATGATTCATATAAATCTATGCATGGCATTTCAAAACATACTTTTATTTTAATTTAAATTCTGGGAAAAATCATTAAGTATATAGGCGTATAATGAAAACAAAACTGCCCACTCACTGGTATGTCGCAGGATCGTAACCCCCGTGACGCCTCTGACTACGCTCGTCCTCGGGGTAGATCTCACCTATATGCGAAACAACTATAAAAACGTTATTTTAAGCACATAACCAACAATTCGAAATAACTTCTCATAAAATGCTCAATTTTGGCATATGAATATACCAACGCGATTTATACAACCTCACGAACATCGTGATATTTTTAAATAAATTTTTCTAGGGCCCACGCGCCCTCACGCGCCGGGGAGGCCACGGCCTCACGCGCCCCCCACGCGCATCATCTTCAACCTCCCGACGCCGGAACAGTGCCACCGGCGCCGGATTCTGGACAACTCTGCAACTGCCCTTTTCTCACTCGTTTTTGCACCATTTTTCATAAAATTTTCACCAAAATGTCACAAATCATGAGAGGAAGAAGGCTATACCTCCTTGGAACCTCAAAACCTTCCAAATCGCGTCGGGAGAATTTCACCAAAACCGGCCACCTTCGAACCTTGTGATCCCGACGTCCCAAACCTTCAAACGAAGCACTCCGAGCTTCGTGGGGACCTCCTTAAGCTCGTGGTAAGCTTGGATTGTCCTAAAATGCAACCATTTAAAAGTTGGTGAATAGTGACAATCACGGACCTCGTGATTCCAGCGTGAAAACGTATGAAATCTTACTTGAAATGGGTACCAATGGGTTCGTATGGTCTCTAGGAGTATGATGGTGGTCTCAACCACATCGATCCATGAAGGTTTGATAATCTTTGGGGTTGTCCGTACAGTTCGAATGAGAAGGGAGAGAGAGACCGAGAACATGCGGGAGAGAGGGAGAGAGAGTGAAAAAAATGAAGGTGTGGTCTACAAAACCCCAACCACATAAAAAAAATATTCCAAATTAATTTCCAACTATTTTCCCAAAATAAACTTAGGATAGGACAATAAAACCCAATGAAATGTCACATACCGTAGTAGATTCAAGGGCAATCCCGTCATTTCACATCCTCGATTAATTAATTCCAGGACGGGCTGTGACAATCTACCCTCCTTATAGAATTTCGTCCTCGAAATTCACATAACCAAACCAATACTAGCAGCCATAAAACAACCTCGGATACATCTCTCTCATTCGATCTTCAGTCTCCCAAGTAGCTTCTTCTACCGAGTGGTTCCTCCACAATACTTTCACCATGCTCACTGTCTTATTCCTTAGAACCTTGTCCTTCCAATCCAAAATAGTCACTGGTTCTTCATCATACGTCAAATCCGGATTAATCTCCAAAGGTTGAGGAGGAATCACATGCGAAGGATCCGAAACATAATGTCGAAGCATCGAGACATGAAACACATTATGCACTTTGGATAACTCCGGAGGCAACTCCAACTTGTAGGCAACCTCACCAACCTTTTCGACAATCACATAAGGTCCTATGTACCTAGGACTTAACTTGCCTCTTTTCCCAAATCGAACCACACCTCTCCAAGGTGATAATTTCAAAAATACCAAATCACCCACATTATATACTCGATCAGTGGCATGCCTATCCGCCAAACTCTTTTGCCGATCTTGAGCCGCTTTCAAGTTAGACTTAATCACTTGAACATTCTGAGTAGTCTCCTCCACTATCTCTGGGCCCACCAAAGCTCGCTCACCTACCTCTGACCAACATAAAGGCGTTCGACAAGCTCTACCATAAAGTGCCTCAAAAGGTGACATACCAATACTTGAATGAAAACTATTATTGTAGGCAAATTCCATCAAATCCAAGCGATCATGCCAAGAATCACCAAACTGCAACACTGAAGACCTTAACATATCTTCCAACGTCTGAATAGTTCTCTCAGATTGACCATCTGTCTGAGGATGATAAGCAGTGCTGTAAAGCAATCTCGTACCAAGAGCTTCTTGAAAAGCCACCCAAAACTTAGAAGTGAATCTTGGGTCTCGATCAGAAATAATACTCACCGGTACCCCATGATACTTTACAATCATTCTAATGAACAATTTAGCCAACTTGTTGAAAGGATACTTCTCCCTCACTGGAATGAAATGCGCTGACTTGGTAAGCCGATCTACGACCACCCAAACACCATCAAAACCATTCTGCGTACGAGGAAGCTTATATACAAAATCCATAGTAATGTTTTCCCACTTCCATAGGGGAACGGGAAGTGGTTGCATCAACCCAAATGGCTTCTTCCTTTCTGCTTTAACTTGTTGACAGACGATGCATCTACTTACATATTCAGCAATTTCCCTTTTCATACCCGGCCAATAATAAAATGGTCGAATGGTATGATACATCTTAGTTCCTCCTGGGTGCATAGCATAAGCCGAACAATGAGCTTCATCCAAAATTCCTTTCTTTAATTCCTCATTATTAGGCACATACATCCGGTTCTCTTGCATAAGCATACCATCTGATTCCCTGATTCTGAAATCATTTTTCTTACCTTTCTCAATAGCCTCGATTATCTCCTGAGATTCCTCATCATTCATCTGAGCTTCACGTACCCGATCAACCAACACCGGCCTGACTTGGAAACTAGCAAGAAATGCTTCCATTCGATCTTCCATTTCCAGTTCCACTCCAGTAGACCTCAAATCTGCAAGAAGAGGAACACGACAAGCATACAAGGCATTAAGTCGTCCTTGAGGTTTCCTACTCAGTGCATCAGCTACTACATTTGCACGACCCGGATGATACTCAATCGTGCAGTCATAATCGCTTAGCAATTCCAACCATCTTCGCTGACGAAGATTAAGATCATGCTGAGTAAAAAGATACTGAAGACTCTTATGATCTGTAAAGATTCTACATTTCTCACCATAGAGATAATGCCTCCAAATCTTCAAAGCAAAGACAATAGCTGCCAACTCAAGGTCGTGAGTAGGATAATTCCTTTCATGAACTTTCAATTGCCGAGAAGCATAGGCAATCACTCTATTATGCTGCATCAAAACACATCCCAAACCATTCAATGAGGCATCACTGTAAATCTCAAAATTACCACCATCATCAGGAAGTACCAATACTGGCGCATGAGTGAGACAATACTTCAACCGCTGGAAACTTTGCTCACAATTATCATCCCATTCGAACTTAACATCCTTCCTGGTTAACCTCGTTAGTGGCAAAGCAATCATAGAGAAATCTTGCACGAATCGTCGATAGTACCCTGCTAGACCAAGGAAACTCCGTACCTCAGTGACAGTTCGTGGTTGCTCCCAATTCTCCACTGCTGCAATCTTTTGAGGATCTACTTGAATTCCTTGTGCCGATATCACATGCCCCAAAAATGCCACTCGATTCAACCAAAACTGACATTTACTAAACTTGGCATATAATCGATGCTCTCTCAATTTCTCCAAAACCAAATGAAGATGTCGAATATGCTCTGATTTCGATTTAGAATATACCAGAATATCATCAATGAAAACAATGACAAATCTATCAAGATATTGCTGGAATACTTCATTCATCAACCTCATAAAAGCTGCTGGTGCATTAGTCAATCCAAAAGGCATCACCAAAAATTCATAATGTCCATAACGGGTCCTAAAAGCCGTTTTAGGGACATCCTCCTCTTTAATCTTCAACTGATAATAGCCAGATCTCAAATCAATCTTAGAGAATACACGAGCACCCTTAAGCTGATCAAACAAATCATCAATACGAGGCAATGGATAACGGTTTTTAATCGTTACCCGATTCAATTGCCTATAATCAATGCATAATCTCAGCGTTCCATCTTTCTTTCTCACAAACAGTACTGGGGCTCCCCAAGGTGAACTACTAGGTTGAATAAAACCTTTATCAATTAATTCCTGCAATTGAGCTTTTAACTCTCTCAATTCAGCTGGAGCCATCCTATATGGAGTTAAAGATATAGGATTCGTACCTGGAAGCAAATCAATAGAAAACTCCACATCTCTGTCTGGTGGCAATCCAGGCAAATCATCGGGAAATACATCAGGATAATGTCTGACCACTCCAACTTCCTCCACGCTACTAGGAGCCACATCATTTAACACCACATGTGCTAAATATCCCTGACAACCCTTAGATAACAACTTCTTTGCTCTCATGACAGAAATAACACCATGCCTCACCCCACTTCTCTCGCCCACAAAAGTAACCTCAGGTAGTCCAGGACGATGAAAAGTGACAGATTTCCCGTAACAATCTATATGGGCACGATTATAATGCAACCAATCTGCCCCTAAAATCACATCAAAATCCACAATATCTAACGGGATAAGATTAGCTGGCATAGCTACATTCTCTATCATCACTGGACATCCTGGATAAACACTATCAACATAACATTTATCCCCTCTAGGCATAGCAAACTCTAAATCAAACCCTAGAGGTGTAGGATGAGGTTGTGTCATTTGAGCAAAAGTATGAGAAATCACAGAGTGCGTAGCACCACAATCAATCAAAACTCTAGCAAAGTGACCAAGGATGTTTAACGTACCCATAATCAAGTCTGGATGGTTCTGAGCATCCTGCAGTGAGATGTTGTTAACACGTCCCTGGTTTTGCTGTCGTCCTCCACGACCTCTGCTACTCTGATTACCACGTCCCTGAGAACGTCCCTGACCTGTCTGGCTAGACTGCCTAGATAATCCTGCACTGGTAGTAGCAACCTCTCCCTGCTGGAACTGACATCCCTGATACCATTGCGATCCACTAGCCGGCATAGAAGGATAAGGAGTATAACCTCCAAGATTCTGGGAATACCCACTCTGAAAATAAGGATCCTGGGAATACTGATACTGCCCTGAAGCATAGGGAGCGGCATCACCCTGATAGTGGTAAGCAGCACCACCCTGACTCATCTGCCCAAAACTGCCTGCCCTAGGGTTCTGCTGAATCGGCGCTGGAGGAGGCATAACAGATTGCTGAGGTCTCTGCTGACTCTGGGGACACTGTGCAACTCTATGTCCAGTCTGTCCACATGTATAGCAAGCACCACTAACTCTCCTGCACTCCCCAAAATGTTTGGAATTACAACGACGGCAGAATGGAGGGCCTGAACCACCAGCACCACCAAAATCTCTCTGTCTCTGAAACCTGGGTCCACTAGTAAATCTTCCACCTCTCCTCGGACCTGTGGCACTAAATCCCCCGCTAGAAGAACTCGAGCTCACTCCATTTTTCTTGAAATTCTGAGTCTTACGGAGTCCCGAAGTCAAAGCACCTTTACCCTTATCATATTTCCTCGGATTATCCTCATTCTTATCTCTCTCTTCTTCACTTTCACTAGGCAAGTTTTCGGAATCCTCAATCCGAACCAAAATCTCAGAAAACTCATGATAAGTGGTGCAAGGAATAGCACTAGCAATTGTTCTCCATCTTTTCTTCGTTCCCAACTTAAAGCGACGAAGCATCTCCACTGGATTAGCAGCCACTTCTGGATCATAGCGAGATAAATCAGTAAACTTCCTATAGTACTCATTTGCCGACATTTTCTTTTGCTTCAGCTGAGTGAACTCCTGCTTCTTGCGATCAATATACTCTGGAGGAATAAATCTTCTCCTAAATGTTTCCTTAAATGTTTCCCAATCAGCTGCTGCCTCAGGTGACATAAACTTAGTCTCATTCTCCCACCAACTTGCAGGTTCTCTTCCTAAAAACCATGTAGTAGTCTCGACCCATCTACTAGCAGGAAAGTTCCCCTGACTTTGCATCACCTGATAAGTCTTCTCAATATGATCTAACCACTTTTCTGCCCCCTCATGACCTTCATTACCAACGAAATGCTCCAACTTCAGCTTATAAACAGTCTCCAGGGGTGTTCTCTGAGGAGGACGGAATGAAGTCTGAAAGGCCTGGGCTATAGCTTCCCCTAACTGGGCTACATTAGGGAAACTGGGCTCAGAAGAAGAACGTGGATCCCTACGAGGCGGCATAGTTCTGACAGAAGACACCAAAGATAATTAGAAAGCTCACAATTTATACAGGACTGCAAACCTAAGCTCTGATACCAAACTGACACACCCCGACCCGAGAATCAGGGCGTGCTGGCCGTCACAAACGTGACGTAACCATTACGCAATGCGGAAGCAATAATATAAGAGTATGAATAATTAGAAACCGAATACTAGCAGAACACTCCAAATGATATGCTAGAGAGAGAGAGTTAAAGTATGAAATGCACATAATCAGAGCATAAGGTTCGAATGCAGTCAAGTAGGACAATTACTAAGTTACAACACCCGAAGGTGAATCCTACGTGAGTGAAGTCCGTCAGAACAGCCGTGGGAATCCTCGAGAGCCACTAAACACTCCTAACTACAACCTGGAGGGGCGCAAAACAAGGTGAGTGGGTCAGTAAAACAAAGCTTTCAAAATCTTCCTTTAAAAACATAAATATCCCCTCGCTAGAAAAACCTGTATACTTTCCCAGAAAAATAGCATGTATATATATATATATATATATATATATAGCTTCAAAAATCTCAAACACCCTTAATCATCATTTTCCAGAGAAATATGCCATGCCATGAGCCATAAACATAATGTGGATGCATCAACAATAATCAGGTGAAATAATAAATCAACCGGAGACCCTGCAGTGGTCCTGTACGGCTGAATCTAGAGCTCAATATCCAATCCAGCCGGAGTCACCAAACTGTGACCTGTACGGCCCTGCCGGAGTCGCCAACTGCGACCTGTACGGCACTACGCTGCACATGAGTCGGAACTACCTATAGTAGTCTGTACGACTCGGATGGTGTAATAATACGCTCTAGTGCTTCTCTCATCAATCATCTGTGCACATAATCTAAGGTCACTTACTAGTCGGAACCGTCTCTAATGGTCTGTACGACTAGCATGTCGGAACCACCTCCAGTGGTCTGTACGACTAGCATCTACTTGGATCCAAGGTGAGCGTGTGATGCGGTGAATAACATAAGCACTAACACCAGGGGTGCAGGTTATGAGCTATCAACATAAATCTCATCCAACAATTCAATACACCAAATGTAACTCACCTGATACTCACCTGTGCGTCCGCAGCACCAATTCAAATATATGCATCATATAATATCCATTCACATATTTCATGTAATTACTATGCATGGCACTTCAATCACATGATTCATATAAATCTATGCATGGCATTTCAAAACATACTTCCATTTTAATTTAAATTCTGGGAAAAATCATTAAGTATATAGGCGTATAATGAAAACAAAACTGCCCACTCACTGGTATGTCGCAGGATCGTAACCCCCGTGACGCCTCTGACTGCGCTCGTCCTCGGGGTAGATCTCACCTATATGCGAAACAACTATAAAAACGTTATTTTAAGCACATAACCAACAATTCGAAATAACTTCTCATAAAATGCTCAATTTTGGCATATGAATATACCAACGCGATCTACACAACCTCACGAACATCGTGATATTTTTAAATAAATTTTTCTAGGGCCCACGCGCCCTCACGCGCCGGGGAGGCCATGGCCTCACGCGCCCCCCACGCGCATCATCTTCAACCTCCCGACGCCGGAACAGTGCCACCGGCGCCGGATTCTGGGCAACCCTGCAACTGCCCTTTTCTCACTCGTTTTTGCACCATTTTTCATAAAATTTTCACCAAAATGTCACAAATCATGAGAGGAAGAAGGCTATACCTCCTTGGAACCTCAAAACCTTCCAAATCGCGTCGGGAGAATTTCACCAAAACCGGCCACCTTCGAACCTTGTGATCCCGACGTCCCAAACCTTCAAACGAAGCACTCCGAGCTTCGTGGGGACCTCCTTAAGCTCGTGGTAAGCTTGGATTGTCCTAAAATGCAACCATTTAAAAGTTGGTGAATAGTGATAATCACGGACCTCGTGATTCCAGCGTGAAAACGTATGAAACCTTACCTGAAATGGGTACCAATGGGTTCGTATGGTCTCTAGGAGTATGATGGTGGTCTCAACCACGTCGATCCGTGAAGGTTTGATAATCTTTGGGGTTGTCCGTACAGTTCGAATGAGAAGGGAGAGAGAGACCGAGAACATGCGGGAGAGAGGGAGAGAGTGAAAAAAATGAAGGTGTGGTCTACAAAACCCCAACCACATAAAAAAAATATTCCAAATTAATTTCCAACTATTTTCCCAAAATAAACTTAGGATAGGACAATAAAACCCAATGAAATGTCACATACCGTAGTAGATTCAAGGGCAATTGTCACGGCCCGTCCCGGAATTAATTAATCGAGGATGTGAAATGACGGGATTGCCCTTGAATCTACTACGGTATGTGACATTTCATTGGGTTTTATTGTCCTATACTAAGTTTATTTTGGGAAAATAGTTGGAAATTAATTTGGAATATTTTTTATGTGGTTGGGGTTTTGTAGACCACACCTTCATTTTTTTCACACTCTCTCTCCCTCTCTCCCGCATGTTCTCGGTCTCTCTCTCCCTTCTCATTCAAACTGTACGGACAACCCCAAAGATTATCAAACCTTCACGGATCGACGTGGTTGAGACCACCATCATACTCCTAGAGACCATACGAACCCATTGGTACCCATTTCAGGTAAGGTTTCATACGTTTTCACGCTGGAATCACGAGGTCCGTGATTGTCACTATTCACCAACTTTTAAATGGTTGCATTTTAGGACAATCCAAGCTTACCACGAGCTTAAGGAGGTCCCCACGAAGCTCGGAGTGCTTCGTTTGAAGGTTTGGGACGTCGGGATCACAAGGTTCGAAGGTGGCCGGTTTTGGTGAAATTCTCCCGACGCGATTTGGAAGGTTTTGAGGTTCCAAAGAGGTATAGCCTTCTTCCTCTCATGATTTGTGACATTTTGGTGAAAATTTCATGAAAAATGGTGCAAAAACGAGTGAGAAAAGGGCAGTTGCAGGGTTGCCCAGAATCCGGCGCCGGTGGCACTGTTCCGGCGTCGGGAGGTTGAAGATGATGCGCGTGGGGGCGCGTGAGGCCGTGGCCTCCCCGGCGCGTGAGGGCGCGTGGGCCATAGAAAAATTTATTTAAAAATATCACGATGTTCGTGAGGTTGTGTAGATCGCGTTGGTATATTCATATGCCAAAATTGAGCATTTTATGAGAAGTTATTTCGAATTGTTGGTTATGTGCTTAAAATAACGTTTTTATAGTTGTTTCGCATATAGGTGAGATCTACCCCGAGGACGAGCGCAGTCAGAGGCGTCACGGGGGTTACGATCCTGCGACATACCAGTGAGTGGGCAGTTTTGTTTTCATTATACGCCTATATACTTAATGATTTTTCCCAGAATTTGAATTAAAATAAAAGTATGTTTTGAAATGCCATGCATAGATTTATATGAATCATGTGATTGAAGTGCCATGCATAGTAATTACATGAAATATGTGAATGGATATTATATGATGCATATATTTGAATTGGTGCTGCGGACGCACAGGTGAGTATCAGGTGAGTTACATTTGGTGTATTGAATTGTTGGATGTGATTTATGTTGATAGCTCATAACCTGCACCCCTGGTGTTAGTGCTTATGTTATTCACCGCATCACACGCTCACCTTGGATCCAAGTAGATGCTAGTCGTACAGACCACTGGAGGTGGTTCCGACATGCTAGTCGTACAGACCATTAGAGACGGTTCCGACTAGTAGGTGACCTTAGATTATGTGCACAGATGATTGATGAGAGAAGCACTAGAGCGTATTATTACACCATCCGAGTCGTACAGACTACTATAGGTAGTTCCGACTCATGTGCAGCGTAGTGCCGTACAGGTCGCAGTTGGCGACTCCGGCAAGGCCGTACAGGTCACAGTTTGGTGACTCCGGCTGGATTGGATATTGAGCTCTAGAATCAGCCGTACAGGACCACTGCAGGGTCTCCGGTTGATTTATTATTTCACCTGATTATTGTTGATGCATCCATATTATGTTTTTGGTTCATAGCATGGCATATTTCTCTGGAAAATGATGATTAAGGGTGTTTGAGATTTTTGAAGCTATATATATTTATATACATGCTATTTTTCTGGGAAAGTATACAGGTTTTTCTAGCGAGGGGATATTTATGTTTTTAAAGGAAGATTTTGAAAGCTTTGTTTTACTGACCCACTCACCTTGTTTTGCGCCCCTCCAGGTTGTAGTTAGGAGTGTTTGGTGGCTCTCGAGGATTCCCACGGCTGTTCTGACGGACTTCACTCATGTAGGATTCACCTTCGGGTGTTGTAACTTAGTAATTGTCCTACTTGACTGCATTTGAACCTTATGCTCTGATTATGTGCATTTCATACTTTAACTCTCTCTCTTTAGCATATCATTAGGAGGGTACTGCTAGTATTCAGTTTCTAATTATTCATACTCTTATATTATTGCTTCCGCATTGCGTAATGGTTACGTCACGTTTGTGACGGCCAGCACGCCCTGATTCTCGGGTCGGGGTGTGTCAGCAATCCCGTCATTTCACATCCTCGATTAATTAATTCCGGGACGGGCTGTGACATTTCACATTTTTATTTTTATTGAAAATAAGTCCTTATTCCAATAATTAATTATTAAGAGTTGACAAAATATTTTTTAGTGCAATGTTTTAATGTGAAAAGTTATCTTTTTTTGGGTTACACAACTTACACATATTGTACCATAAGTTTTGTAAGTACCAAAATAAGGATAATACAATGTACTAATAACTTGGTACGTACTAAATAAAGAATTGCATAACGTACCAAAAGCAATATTTTTTAACGTACCAAAATACTAGTACGTACCTAGATTAAATTTATAGAACGTACCAAATGATTGGTACATTATATTTAATATATCTGTTTGGTACGTTATATTTAATACATGTGCATGTTATATTTCATAATTGTATGTTAATAGGATGTTTATGTGTTTTTAGAATTTAAAACAAAAAAATTATTTGAATAAGAAAAATTCATTTTGAACGAATTATGATAAGATAAGATAGGATGTTTGTGGTGATTTTAGGATATTTGTGATATTATTTTCTGAACTAGTTGGTTAATTAAATACAATAAAAATCATAATTTTTAATTAAAAATTAGTAGATGACAGTGACTCATATTTCAGTTAACCGTAAATATCGAAACGTGATATCAAATATCTGAACCGTTCATCTTCTTACATCTGCTAGATGATCATGTTTTCAAAAAAGAAAATTTAAAAAATGAAATTCAGTAAGAAGAATAAAGCGTAAATGACAATCGACGGTTAAATATAAATTTAAGGTTTATGAATTATAGTGTTGGATTTCGAAGTTGATTCCTTCATAAAAGTTGTAAAGCTTGTCACTATGAGTGATTGTATATTGTTTTTACATTTTTTACACTTCTACAATAATTATTATTAATTTTGCCCTCAAATAAAAAACATTATTCATGAGAGTTTGGAGGATTTTAAAAATCTATACGATAATGTAAGTGTAACCATTATCTACTGGTGGAGTAATAATGATGAATCACGAGTGTTTATATATTCTTTCACATTTTTCATACTTGTATGTATGTCTTCTTAGTTCTTGCCTATACAAATATTATACTAGTTTATTTTAATTTTGGACAACAACATGTTAAGTAAAATTTATCCTAGTAATGATAATAAGGAACTCTAATAATAAAAATAAATAATGACTAATTTTTTTTTTGTTAAACTTATATAGAATAATAATACAAAACTATATATTTAATATAGAATATATTGTATATATTAATATGGCCATTGTATTTTATAATAAATCTTTTAGTAATTAAACTTTAAAATTATCAAAATAATTTTTTTCTTAACGGATCGAAACGGGTTACCCACGTGTTATCCGCCTGTATACTCGTTAAGAACCCGTTATTAACGGGTTATTAACAGGTCACTCGATAATGATCCGATTAGTTATCGTGTTGACCCGAAACCCGTTATTTTCGTGTCGTTTTCATGTCGTGTCACCGTGTCGTGTTAGAAACTGTCGGGTCGATATGTGATTGTGAAGACATAATTAATCAGGTCAAAGAGAAAAATTGGTAATCATCATTTATTACTCAGAACTCTCTCAAGTTCTATTACTTTTTAACTTAGGAATCGGAGGCCCATTGGTAGACAATAGACTTCAAAGTAAAAGGGGGAAGATTTGTGAAATGAAATCCATTCATCGGCAAAGGAATAAAGCAATGGAAAACGGTATCTCTTATTCCCATAGTGTATGTGAGTCCACTTGTGGCAAAGAGAAAGGAGAGACTGGTTCTTAATTGTGCTTGTAAGTTGTACGATTGAAAAAGACCCATAGAAAGAGCATCAAATTTGTCTAGTGGTATAGAATAGTTGGGGACACCCTTTTATGTCTTTCGGGTGACACATTATAATCACCTTTGTTAGGACGCTTTTATGAATTATTAATATTAATAATTAAGACAAAGATTAGTGCTAAGAATGCTACTATGCAAACTTTCATTATACAATGCAATGTAAGTAAATATTTTAGAACCCGACTCTCCTATCTCATTAACCTACCAATCTCTGTTTTAGTAGTTGTCATTTCGAATTGGATCAGAGGAAGTCTCAGAGATCCACATGAATACAAACACAATATGTATATTTACGTTGAGTCTAATACTTAACTATAATATATGCATGAACTGTTCGTACGAGATGAGTACATAATGTGAGAGAAATGCATGTGCCATTACTCTCTCTCTCTCTCTCTCTCTCTCTCTCTCTCTCTCTCTCTCTCTCTCTATTAACTATCAAGTAGCTTATCAAGCCATGTGAAAAAATAAAGAGATTGATAATATACACCGATTGCATGTGATTTTATATTGGCGATTGGACGACATCAATAATTTGTACGTCTTAATATTTTTTAAATACTGAAAACCACGCGTTTACAAATTAATTCAAACACGATTTCACAATACTACTTCAAACATAACAAGTAAATTATTTTTAGACTTACTAAACCATGGTTCAATCAATATTTGTTGATATTAAACTAATATATTTGATATTTATATATAAATATATATTATGTTTCATGGGATCGGGCCTCCATTTTCCAGTTCATCTTCAAAGCAATCAGCCACAGCTACCTTCTGCACATTCTTGTAAGAATAACGCCGAGCCACGAAAACATAAACACACAGATTTGCTGCTGCCACGCAAGCCAGGAGCCAATAAAACCTGTCCAACCGACTGCTGTTCAAATCCTTACCGAACCAACTCTTCCCTCCATTGTCCGTGACGTGATCAACGGCCGTGATCACAAAGCTGCTAACGAAGTTCCCAGCTCCGATCACACTGAGGTAAAAAGCAATGCCTAAGCTTCTCATGGAGTCCGGGACTTGGTCGTAAAAATACTCCTGCAACCCCACAAGAGTAAACCCATCTCCAAACCCAACGATCAGAAACTGTGGTGCCAACCACAACACGCTCATGGATTGCGAACCCTTTATTGGGTCACTTTTGACAAACCCTAGTCGTTTCTTCTCCACCAGGGCAGCTGCTACCATCGTAGCAATGGAGAAAATCATTCCGATTCCAATCCTTTGGAGGATGTTGATTCCTCTTTCGTTTCCGGTTGTCCTTCTCAGAATCGGGACGAGGAGTTTTTCGTATATTGTGACGGAGGCGATCATTCCAATGGCTGCGAGTGCGAAGATTGAGGCAGGGGGGACCTCGAAACCATTTGCAACCTCTCTGTTCATGGTGGCACCTTGTTTGATGAAGAATGTGGAGGCTTGTGCCACACACACTCCAAATGGTAGAGTCGCTAGCCAAATTGGGATCAAGTTGAGAACAAGCTTCATCTCCTCCACCTTGGTCACAGTTGCTAGTCTCCAAGGGCTTGGATTCTCAGCCAAGTTTTGTGCGCTTATGATCGCCGCCTTGTCAAGAAATCTGAAACACATGATGCCAAGAAATTCTTGTTCATACAACATGTTTCTTAGTGACTAAATTGTACAAAATTAACAGTTTAATAATGTAAAATGTCAAATTAATAGTCTAATAACATAACATGTCTAGATTGACACTTCGACAACACTTTTTGTTAACGTAACCTATTAGAAATATCGCTTGCGAACATTACTCTCGTCGTATATATACAGGAACATATTGTGTTATGTAAAGAAAGGATATCAATTTGCTTACCTGAGCTTCTTCGTGTGGCACAGAAGCCTCCCATAGACCTTTTCTGATTTGGGGGTTTCATACAATTGAGCAGGGTCAGAAGGGTGAGGCTGATTTCTCTTAGTAATGGCAGCTACAAGAACTTGCAACATTGGTGTTAAGGGGCTCCCAGTCGGTTTTCGATAACGGTAATTCCGCCTTCCAATTATGAAGATAGCAAGTGATACAGCCATGACTGCGGTGACAACAACATCAGCAACACCCCAACTCACATGGTCTTGCACATACACAACCACAGTTACCCCAAGTAAAAGCCCACAACAAAGCCCAAAACTCCACCAATTGAAAAAGGACATCTTCTGCTTTCTTTCTTCACTGTGATCGTCATCGAATTGGTCAGCTCCAAAGCTCTCCAGGGCAGGCTTATGACCCCCAGTCGCTATAGAAACTAAGTAGATTGCAAGGAAGAACACCACTTCATGGATTTTTCTGGGTTCGTGGCATGTTTTGGTATTACAAGGCCTTAAGCTTGGTACGAACCAGGACATGCATAGAAGAATCAAACCCTAAAATAAAAACAGACGAGTCATTTTCTGAATAAACTAATAACTGTTAAATTTTTAGGGGAGGTCTACAATAGTTGTGACGTTTTATACAAAATACCTCAATGCAATTAGTAGCGAAATCATTTAATATAATTGTGATTTAACTTTGTCAGGTTTCTGATATAGGAGAGGCTTTGACAATAATAACCAATTAGTTTGTTCAAAGGTAAATGAGATTAACTACCATGAGGTAAATGATGGATGAAAAAAGAACTGTTTTGAAGCGCCCCAAGTAAGCATCAGCCACGAAGCCTCCAAACAGTGGAATCAGTGTGGTGACACCAGACCAGTGATTGACACTTTTTGCTGCGGTCTTGAGGTCGTCATGCATTACTCTGGTGAGGTAAATGATTAAGCTAGATGCTATTCCAAAGTAGCTCAACCTCTCACTGAATTCAATTGCTACACACACGAAGGATGATCACATACAGTTAAAATTGGAGAAGTCACTAATTGTTAATTATTAGAATAAAATTCTGCTGAAGAATTTGAACCAAAGAAAGAAAAATGAAACATATAATTTTGTGCCTTTTTATCCGTAGTAGTACAGTATTGTCCCCATCATATTGCATTGTGATGGTTAAAGCCGTATATTATAAAGTTACAGAAATAGAATATAATTGATAACATGGCCATTCAAAAAGTAAGAAAATTAAAGATAGATTTGTGGCTTTGGAATCTCGGACCGCTATTGGCCCTTCCAAAACTTTGTCTGGTTTACTTTCTCCTCTGAATTTCATTGAGGGGAGGTATTATCCACACATCTCTTGGTAATTTATGTCATTTGCTCTTCTTCAATTTATTAACTTCGACACCCGAAAATTAAGAGGAGTGTGTGAGAGATAAAAAGGAGTGTGTGGATAGCACCCAACCTTTCTAAAATATTGTATGTACATGCTTAACTTCTTGTGTTTCTTTACATGATACATATTTTATATATATATATATATATATATATATATATATATATATATATATGTCTTCTGTTATTGAGGGGCATGAGTTTTCCACTACCATGGTATCTCGTACTAATGATAGAATATCATATATATACGACTTCCTCGACATATCTACCATTGTATTATTACAAAGTGCCTATATATGTACTCTTGCCATCTAATATATTGCTTTCTCCTGTTAACCTAAAATGGCAGTTAGGGAGCCAGTATATGATTTTACAATTATTAAGATATACCATAATGATTTTGAGCATAAAATACAGACCCCTATGTATATAAAGTTTCTTCTAATTTGATATGCTATGTCACTCGATTATGAATTAAATACAAGCAGTGAGTGATTATAGATGAGTGAAATTAGATAGTATTTGTAGCTGAAATTAACTGAATTTTCCAAAATATTTGGTAGCACAATAGCACTAATTCATAGCTTAGTGACCCTTTTCAGCACGTTGTTAATTACTTGTGTTAATCGATTAGAGTGGCCATGAGCCCTAAACCCTATACACACACAGAGTAAGTGCCGCTGAGGCCCCAGCTCCCACATGCACTCTTATTATATATATCCAATCCACCTTCCGTCGCTCTACTTGAAGAAAGTAATACAATACAAGACTGCAGAGCATCATAAAAGAATATTCTATTCGTTTTGTGGACAATAATTTCGTCCCACAAAGTTATATATTCCTACGGTGAAGATATATGTATTTCAATTTCTATGGTACGTGAACTGTTTATCATGATCTTCAACAGCTAAAACTAGACAAAAATAATCAAGCTAAAAAAAAGAAACATCTTGCAGAGCATATGCCATAAGTAGCATGAAATATAATTGCTCAAGAAAACTAGCATGAAATATAATTGCTCAAGAAAAGTAGCATGAAATTATAGATTTTTTTTGGCAATCAAGAGCAGCTTACGTAATACGGATTTATCTAGTAGTTAGGCATAAATATTAGTTATTTCTTACCAACAATAAAGAGAGAGGCTTTCCAAACACCAGTTGAAGCTCGGAGAGGAACGTTTCCTTTATGATCCAGAGAAGAATCATAAACCCATTTCTCCTCATCTTTAATAACTTTGCTTGACTTTGCTCCCTTGCTTTCTTCCATTTTCACTAAGAAATTGAACTTGTTGTACTATCACTTCCAAAGAAGGAAGCAAAAGTATTTAGTAAAGGCTGTGTGATTCCTAAGAAGATGGAAGTCTGGTATGCATATATATGGAGAAGTGGGTCGTTGGTAAGGAAAAGCTTTTACTTTGGTTCTCTTTATATAGTGGAGGATGCTCACTTTTCAGCTGTTTCACTTTTGAAATTCTTCAAGGTATGACCGATACATGTAGCTTTATAGGATCTCGAGCTTCTACATTTAGTGCATTTACCTGCATTTTATTAAATCTTTGTGAGATCCCACATCAGCGGGGTGAGGGTTGGTCCCTGACCTTATATGTACATGCTCACCTCCCATTGCAAGACGCGTTTTGGGAACTCACTGGCTCCGAATCTCATAAGAACTCCGAAGTTAAGTGAGTTTGGGCGAGAGCAGTCCCAAGATAGGTGACCCCCTGGGAAGTTCTCGTGCCGAAACCCACGAACAAATCCGTGAGGACGTAGCCCAAAGCGGACAATATCTTGCTATACGGGCTGGGATGTGACAATCTTAGCCGTCATAATAATTTGACTACTTAAAACATTACACATTAGTTAGCAAGCTTGATGTTTAGCCCTTTTTATTCATTTCTTTTCCCAGTTGACTAACATTATAGTTAGTTTGTTTCGAGCCTACTCTGCTAGATAAGTTTATAGACTAGTTTGAAAGTACTTTTAAAATGACTGAAAACGTTTTTTATGAAAATAGTTTTAGAATCAATTCTTAGTAAAAATGCAAGTAAATTTTGAATAAGCACTAATTAAAAATTCAACCATATCATACATGGCCGACGTATATATATATATATATATATATATGTATGTATGTATGTATGTATGTATGTATGTATGTATGTAAATTCAGCACTTCAGAATATACAGTGGCAATATCACCAAACACTAGTTCAGTGGTCAGAGCGGTAGCTTATATGCCACCTCTAGGGGAGAGATAGCATCTGAAAATACGTATATGGCTGCATGATTTCGATTTAAAAAACGGCATGATGCAAGAATCGAACCATCACACTCACAGCAGTAGTGGCTCTAGTGAGAATATTTAGCTAGCAGCAGTTGTATAGAAGTTGACTGCATTTAGCCAAGCTCATCTTTTTAGAAAAACAGACTTGTATATATCAACTTTTTGAGGAATGATTTGGACTACTAATGCAGTAGTCAAATTATATTTCTGGAATTGCTCCTTTTTTATTGGTTAGCAAAAATATTCAACCTTTCTTTCTATCCAAATCCAAATCGTATATAACTAGTGCTCTCAATTTTAATCCCTTTAATGAGTCGAACACTAAACCCTATCCAGAAAAGAAACCCCGAATGGCATTAGTTGGAATTGTTGGAAACATCCGAAATTCTGCACTATAAACAAATAAAAATAAAAATAGTATGTTAACTTCTATACTTTAAATTTTCCTAAATCAGCAATTATTCCAGTGAAGCATGTTTTGTTAAATCTGGAATAAAACCACATGGACATTTCTGTTCATTTTCTTTTTAAGGAAGATGATAGCAATTTCATTAAAACAAACTCAAATACATCACAAGTCTTGTAGAAAGACTTTATGAATGATGTCAGGGAAATCCTCGAACCAAACTAAATTAGAATTCACTGAGAGACCAAGGTTAACCAAGTGGTGTCGGGTATTTTGGGTGAGTGTCTTCGGTTTAAGGGGTGTTTTCTCTCTCTGGATAGTTGTAGTTTCCTTGTATGTAGGTTCTTGCAAGATGTACTTTTTTTATTTTATATTTTTTTGTGAAGTGGTTGTCTTAGTAAAATGTACTGCGAAAGAGAAGATATAGTCGTTCAATAAATGTTGTATTTCTTTCTCTCTCTATGATTTTTCTTAACTATTTCCTCCCACCAAAAGAAACCCAGAAAATACCCACCAACGAAATTTTGTGGTCTGCAAGACTACAACTAGCCTTGTCCATTTAGATTACGATGATTAAATCTTAATCAAACAAACTCGACCACAAATCAAACTTAATTAATTAGTTTATGGATCAAGTCAACCGCAGCTCATTGCATTCAAATAGGTGACCAGAGCACTTCCATTTCGTCATAATTTGCACTCTAGAACCAGTAAAATCAATGGCAATTTTAAAACATTTTTGGGATAAACTAATGCTTGCCCCAATTAGCGCGGTATTTCTTTATGAAAAAAAAATTATTGTGTGTGTGCAGATTAGTGACTTGTATTATGAAATTAGGGTTTAGGTTTAGGGTTTGTGGGAGATATGATGGTAAGTAAACTAGTCCGGTTCAATGCACCATGTGTTTTGTATTTGCTTTTCTGTAATATCTCTTCTTTAATTTCTTTTTTCTTTTTGCAGCTGACCAATGAGCAAACCATGCTTTAGTCAGAAAGCAAGTTTTTTTTTTTTTTAAGGAACTTGAACTATTAGTTGTAAAAAATTCAACTTTCTGTGAATGTATTCGATGGTCCTTGGGAAAATAACTCAGCACTTGAACACATGAACAACATGCGTTGTACACCTTTTTCTTGAAAATTTTGGACTCGTATTTGATATGACAACGTTAACATTGCTAGTGAGTAGTGGCATGGAAATTCTTCTTCTTGACAGAGACCCGAGACGTGAGCTTTGCATTTATCAGAGTATTTGAGTTCAACTATGATTCTTGTATAATTTGACAATAAGAACTGCAAAAATTTGAACAGAATCAGTATCAAACCAAACTTTGGGTTATTGTAAAACGTGATTGAAAGATGGTATGCGCATGCTTCTTTGTATCTAATTTCTGTGATTGATCGAGCGTCGGCTCCCCAAATGTAGGTTGTTGGGTGCATTAAATATGCAAAAGATCATTGATGAGGAAGCTAATCTCACCTATTTCTCTCGATAATTTTAAATAAGAAATTTTTTATGAATTCAGAGCCAAAGTGGATGTCTTTCTGAGAGGAGGGCTTAAGTCCCTTCAGGTTAAGAAGCGTGTCAATCAATGGCCTTGTATTTCTTTATAATCTTCAATAACACCTAATGCACCTCAATCATCCATGGCCACCTTCCAGATAATTCAGTTAGTGGCCGTCAAATCTATCACCATCGAAACATTTTAGGAGGAAGTGCAGTTTAATACCGATAAGGGCATATTACACCTGTTAACTCACGTGTATCAATCTGATTTTTATGTAAGTAAAAATAAATTAAGCTTATTTAATTATTTTCCCCACCTTTAATCTCATTTAACCCTAAACCCTAAATGCTGCCATTTCCTAGAACGTCCATGAGACAGAAAGTTGGAATATATGTCAACAATCTATGATAAATTTATATATGCTAATAAATAATAAATGCGAATAATAAATTAACAGAGTATAAACAAGAATGAAAAATAAAAACAGACAACTTGAAGATCGAGGCTTGTGTACCGCAATGTCCTTGAAACAGAAATTTCGTCCCTACACAGTGCTTGTAGTTCTACAGACGTCTGCTTCACCAGGATTCAACGATCAAGTTAGAATTCCAGCACCGGAAAACTTAACTTCTGGCGAATTTCTTTGTGGTACTCTCAGTAAGAATGCTATGGATTGTAGAGGAAGATTTATGTTTTTCTATGTCCTAAATGCCAAGCAGATGGATGTATATATAATGTGATTATGCCTGTTTGCAACAGGTATGGAGAAGAGATGCAATTGTTGGAAGGCATCTTCTCAGAAGGGGTGCTTTGCTCTGCGTTTTTTCTGAACTCTTCAGACTTTATCTGAAAGGATGAGTCTGTTGGTTTAAAAATAAATAAATTCGAATTTAATTAAAAAATAATTAATTAAATAATTTAATTATTAGAGCCCGAGCCGAGGCCCAAGGCCCAATTAATTAATACATCTCAAAGCCCAACCCCAAGGGTGAGCCCAATTTTCTTCTCTAAGGCCTATCCTCCAATCACTTTCTATAAGGGATAAAGCCTTATAAAGTGTGGACACCTTGTGTGAATGGTCAATGTGGGACAAACCCCACATAAGAAATTTCTACTCAAAATTTCCAACACAGAATTGATGGAAATAAGGTGAAATGGTTCGATTTTGATAGTTTTAGAGCAAAGTGGGACAAATCTAGTTTTAAGAAATAGAGTGAGACAAATCTAGTTTCAAGTAGTAGAGTGAGACTAAAAGACAATTTCAGGATGCCAATCAATAAATAAGCCAAAGTTATATGACATATGTTAATACACCTCAGTCAGTAGCTAGTCTGAAGGTTGGACTAATCGAGCGGCTAATAGTGTAAAATTTGTAATTTTAATATTATTTTCGTTTATTTTAAAACGACAAAGATTCCAAACTAAAAAGAGGCTAAGTGTAATTGACCTAATTTTTTTTTATTACAAGCAATATTTTATAATATTCTGAAATCTATTAGGTAGTAGTCGAGTGGCCGGTACAGGTGGACTTGGGCGGATTTTTTTTATTTTAATTAAATTTATTATACAACGTATAGATAATTTCCTTTGTTTTATTTAAAAAAAAATACTTGTATTGAGAAACATAAAATGAAAAATGCAAGGATATATAAATTATAAAGTTTATTGAAAACATGGATATCAAAGAGTATTACAGAGTGAGACGCACACAGTCGCATAGAGAGAGTCTTGGTTTCCTTTTCTATTTGAGACACAATGTGTTGTGATCCTAACTCATTTGAAAAAAAAAAAAAAAAAAAAAAAAAAGTTACCTAGCCCGCCTAGGTATTCGACTTGATTTTTTAAATGCCTAGAGATTAACTGTGACGGTGGTCAACTGGCTAGGCCGCCATTTAGAATACTTTCTAAACTAATGTACAATAAGAGCAGGATAGAGGATTTGGATTCAGTTGGTGGATTGAAAGAAAAGCCCTCACTATCAAGATAATCCATCATGTGTGTAATTGACCTAATTTTATGAAATAAATTTCGTAGACCCTTAAATTCAAGCTTTATCAATTCAACCAGATAGTGATTAAGCTAAAATTAAAAGGAGAGTGACACAAGATGGATTTATTCCACGATTGGGAAAAGATGAACTAAAGCCAACATCAGTTATTGGTTTCTGGATGGGTATTCAGGGTATAATTAGATCCCAATTGCACATGAAGATCAAGAGAAGACCACGTTTACATGCCTATTTGGAACGTTTGCTAATAGAAGAATGCCTTTTGGGTTATACAATGCACCTGCCATTTTTCAACGATGCATGATGGGCATATTTTCAAGAATGGTTGAGAAGCTTGTGGAAGTATTAATGGACAAGTTCTCAGTCTTTGGGGATTTGTTGATCTGTGTTTGCATAACTTGTCCTTAGTTCTTGAGAGGTACCAGGAAGTAAACTAATTTGGTTTTGAATTGGAAAGTGCCACCTTATGGTCATGCAGGGAATTGTTCGAGGACATCTAATTTCGAGTAAAGGAATTGAAGTTGATAAAACCAAGATCGATGTCAAAGTCAAGTTTCGCCCCCCACAAAGGTCATTCCTTGGCCATGCTGAATTTTATATATGGTTTATCAAGGATTTCTCTATGATTAGCCAGCCATTGTGCAATTTTTTGGCTAAGGATGTGCTATTTACTTTTGATGAGGCGTGTCTAGAGGCTTTCAACACATCAAAGACACTCCTGACTTTAGCACCCATAATAGCCGCACCTGATTGGAATTTACCATTTGAGTCGATGTGTGACGCTTCTAATTATGCAATTGGGGCTGTTTTTTGACCAAAAAAAAAAAAAAAAGACAAGCTTCCTCAATTTATTACTAATCTCACCTAATTCTACTCGATAATTTCTTTTAAAGAAAAAGTTAATGAATTGAGAGCCAATGTGGATGGCTTTTTGAGAAGAGAGCTCAGGTCCCTTCAGGTAAGGAAGTGTGTCAATCAATGGCTGTGTATTTCTATAACACTTATTGTAATGCACCTCAGTCATCCATGGCCATCTTCTAGATAATTCAACTCTTTTCCTGGTGGCCATTTGACCAATCACCATTGAAGCATTTTAGCAGGAAGTGTAATTTAATGCCGATACGTTACACATGTTAACTCACGTGTCATCAATCTGATTTTTATGTAGGCAAAAAAATATAGGCTTGTTTATTGATTTGCCCTACCTTTAATCTCATTTAACCCTAAACCATACTATAAAATGTATAGATTGTCATTTTACATAACGTTCATGAGACATAATTGGTGGAAGTAAGGTGAAATGGTTTGAATTTGACAGCTTTAGAACAAAGTGAGATAAATTCAATTTCAGAAAGTAGATTGAGACTAAAAGACAATTTCAGAAGGCCAATCAATAAATAAATCAAATTTATATGACATCTATATATTAATAAACCTGAGTCAGTAGTCTAAAGATTAGACTGCTCGCGTGGCTAATGGTGTAAAAAATTTAATATTATTTTTGTTAATTTTAAAACGACAAAAGACCAACAATTCAAAACTAAAAAGAGGCAAAGTATAATTGACCTAATTTTTTTTTATTACAAGCAATATCCTATAATATTCTAAACATTAAAAGGCAGTACTCGGGTGGCGGGGACAGAAGGGCCTGGGCTGATTTTTTTATTTTAATTAAATTTATTACATAACATATAAATAATTTCACTTGTTTTACTTAAATGCAAAATGCAAGGATATATAAATTATAAAATAACACAATCTAAAATATGGATACGAAGAGACTATTACAGAGAGATGCACATAGTCATAGAGAGGGTCTTGGTTTCCTTTTCTGTTTGAGACATAGTGAGTTGTGACCCTAACTCATTTGGAAAAAGAAAAAAGTCACCTAGCCTATCCTAGGTATCCGACTCGATTTTTTAAACACTTAGAGATTAATTGTTGCAATGATCAACTATCTAGGCCGCCTTATAGAATATTTCATGAACTAATCTACACTAAGGTAATGAGAAAGGATATGAACTCATTTGGTGGGTTGAAAGAAAAGCCCTCACTATCAAATGATCCACATAATGCGTAATTGGCTTAATTTTATACAAAGAATTTCATAGACCCTTAAATTCAAGCTTTATCAAAATCAACCACCTAGGCTGCCTTTTAGAATACTTTGTGAACTAATATACACGAAGGCAAGAAGAAAGAATATGAACTCATTTGGTGGGTTGAAAGAACATCCCTCACTATCAAGGTGATCCACTACACGCGTAACTTAATTTTATACAATGGATTTCCTAAATCCTTATTCAAGCTTTATCAAATTCAGCCAGACAGTGATTAAGCTAATTAAAAGGAGAGTGAAAGAAAAAATGGGTTTATTGGACGATTAAAAAATGGATTTATTCAGACAATTTGCCTCTTTTTTTAATTTCAAAGACACATAAAAGTTGGAATACATTTAAGTGCTCAAATATAGTGTGCATAATTTAAACATGTTTCTAAAGCAATTGGTTGCTGAGTCATAGTCGCTTGCTTCTTTGAATGCTTCCGACATTAGCGATATGCCAAAAAGATTAATAGATAAATCAGTGTTAAACACACCAATAATGAGTCAACATAATATCTCAAGAACTTTTTTGTACCTTTCCTCAATGCTTACCCAACTTCCAACAAGCATGTAATTATCGAATCGGAGCTGAAACTACTTATATTTTTCATTTTTAACTAATTCACTACAAATTTGAGATAGTGTTGTTCAATGGTCTGAAAACTAAAAAATATCTGTACATATAGATACATATTAGTGTATACATATAATTATATTGGGAAATCGAGCAGAAAAATAAATAAAAATAATTACAAATCTCCATTACTGAAAGGATCACTTTCTAAGATTTTGTCAATACGTCGGCAAATTTGATTGATAATGTCGCCAACATTTAATCATGGCGTCATTATATGATTTTAACCAATTTATCAATTGGGATTTGCAAAGTACTCATTTAAGGCAATTTCTGAAAAGGGTGTGCTATCCACACACCATTCTTTACTCCTCACACATCTTGTTAATTTCTATCATTTGATTCAACAGCCGAGAATTGAGAGGAGCGTATAGAAAGTAAAAAGAGATGTGGATATCACATTGCTTTCCCAAAATATATCCACATACACCAAACTTTTGTTAATACTGCACCTTTTTGTTTAAATCTTGGGAATTTTTTAGGGATTTATTTCCATTTATTCAAAAAGTAATATGCAGACTCAAAGCTATAAGCATTCTGGTTTAATTAATCATGCTTTTACCAAAGCTACAAGGGAAGAAGAAACAATCAACAAATGAAGTTGCTCATAGTAAAATAAGCATTTTGACAGTTTGTGTTCTCACTTCAGTTTTCATTTGAATTCATCTGAACAAACTCTATGTTTGGAAAACAGAGACATGAGGTTAACCTCAAAGTAAACGAACATACGCAACTACGACTCAGTTAAGTCCATTTCTTATCTGCAATGTACAAACTAAACACCAAAAGTCAGCAAGATAATCCTCAAGTCCTCCATCCAAATAAAGATAAAGATAGAAATCATAGAATCCACTTAAGACGGATTCGAGTGGCACGAAGAAAAGACACACAACATCCCATTAAACCCCTTGTGCTTTACAGGTAAAATATGTGGAGGTCAGAGGTTTAACAAGCATGAAGGTCGACTGTGTAGGCAAGTGGGAATACAGTAACGAGCTTATAGTGCTTCTAGACATGATTGCTAAATCTGGCCTTTGTTATAGTACAAACTTTGAATGCTTACGGAGATTTCAGGCCTCAACTTATGAGTGGAGCAAAACCTACCCATCCCAGAAAGTATGAATCGTGACTGATGTAGAATATACAGATCAAGATCAAGATGAGCAAGGATGACATTCCTGATAAAATACATGTATCCTGGTTAAAGTGTAACCAACTATACAGGCGTCTATGGCACTAATATGACACAGAATTAAATCAACTAAAATAGTGTGACAGCAAATAAATCCACAGATAACGTGAACAGGTGATAACATAGTATACGCACAAGCCTTCCAAGTTTTATGACAAGGTAAATGCAACAGAAAAACTCACATCAAGCTTTCAAGAAGGATTAGAACCCTGGAGTATCTGTATTTCTCTTACAGTTTTCAAGCTTATCGTCTTTCTCAAATGCAATTGTGATCCCAGAAAAGGAAAAACACAATTGTAACTATACAACGTATTAACAAAGCATAATGTAGGAAACCAGGAAGCGATGGGGTATACATTCAAATAACCTATAGATATATCATAGTCCAATCTAACTTGAAAATCAAAACTAACATTTCAAATTCATCACCATTTCCAGCACAAGCATCAGCTTTCAAATCTGACCTTAAGGAGAGTCAATGCGTCAATACGTGCTCTACCCACCAAGTCCACTAGAGAAAAATGATAGGCAAAATGAAATGGGATGACCCAAAATCATGAGAAGCCTATTCATATCCATTTCAAAACTGTTTTCCCATGACAGAAAGAGGTCGACATAATTCTCAAATGCAAACTACTTAACAATAAACTCATCATGGTGTCAGTGCTCTAAGAAACCCTTTGAGCCAAATATATGGTCGGGATAACCTTATCTTCATACTGAACAATACTGTTTATGCAATATGCCCACCAATAGACAATTTTACTGGTTTAATTGTGGTTAAATCTGAGGTGACGATATTTATAGGCTTCAGATTCCACGAAAACAAGAAAGAGAAATGCTAATACCTACCGCCTGTGTGGTTCATCATTTATCACCCGTAACAGGGTATAACATTCTTTCTTTTTCTAGAAAGCAGATTAATCTTCTTAAAACCTAACATTTTGAACCGCCGTTGAGTTTATTGAAGAAGCATGTATAAGAACCTTCGAGAAAACTAAAGAGAAAAATACAAACATCTATAGCGTATAAGTGGGTGTATATGCGGGTGGTGCATTTGCCCAGCATGTAAATGGACCACATCAACTCATGAAGTGAGTGTTGAACATCATCTATGTGAGAAATACATTCAATATGACAGAGTGAAGCAAGGTTAAGTTTAAAGTTCTGCTTCTGGCTTATGTTTCAAAGTATTGTGCAAATAAGAGTATAGACTGAAATATCAACAAATTCATGTGAAAAATTCGTGTAACACTTGGCATATTATAATCAATTCGTCCATAAGCATTGTTGTGTGTACTTTGACTAAAATTACATTGTCATTCAACTACTTCAGCTTAATATAACTACAGAACAAAAATATACACATACAGTTTGGGAGAGTGATGCCTTCCTGAATCAAGATCCTTCATCAAACACTAATGCAAACGAGAGATCCACATAATCACCAAAATTAAGTCTTCACGGTCAATTTACGAGTTCTTAGGAACCTCCAGTTGCCACTCACTTAGTTCTGAATATAAACTTCACGGCTTGCCATTTTGCACTTTAAGTTCATAGCTCCCATCTTGCTGCAAGCTCATATCAAAAACTTCAGACCCCGAACCATTTCGTCTACTACGCCGAGTCTTTCCACCGCGCATTGTGAGACTCTGTCCTCTCTGTTTTCTATCAGAACCAGCTTCTACACCAGGCATTGTGGGACTCTGTCCTCTCTGTTTCCTATCAAAACCAGCTTCTGCATTTTCAAACCCACCTGAAGACTCAGATTTTCTCCTATTCTCCCTCTTCCCCACTCTGTCACTATACTTCTTCGCAGCTTGGCCATTCACACTCAACGATTCCAGAGAATGTTTTAGATTCAAACCTCCATCTGAGTCCTCTAAATCCAATGACGTACTTCCCGATTTTCCCTTACTTTTAAAGCCATCACCCAATTCCTCAGCTCCTCCAAATCCTCCATCTTCAAGCTCCAAACCCTCCAATTCCTCCAGCCCAGAAATCCTTTTATACGGCCTCACACTATGAACAACCCCTTTGGGGAAAAACCTAGCGGAGGGCGAGTCCTCCATGGTGTTAAACAACTGCGGGCCATCCCTCTCCGTCCACAAATCGAACCCACCGGGCTTCTGAAACCTATCCGCCAAGACCTTGACTTGCTCGTCAGCGCTGACAGAGAACAAGTTCGGAGCTTTCTCCACGACCTCCCACGGCCGCTCGAGCTCGGACACTGCGGCTTTGAGCTCGGCCCTCTTTCGCATCTCGTATATTTGGCGCTCCCGGCAGAGCCGCGCCTTGAGAAGCTGCTTGGCTTTTTTGGCCTGCATGCGCTTCCACTGCCACTTGGATACGCCTCCGGGGAAGGTTCTGGGCCCGCCGCCCATCCGGATTATCATGGGTTTGGGGGTTAGGGTTAGGGATGGGAGGGAAAGGTGGGAGAGCTCCGTGTTGAGGAAGAGAGGGTTTGGGGACGTCAAGGCATTGGAGAACGAGAGGGGCTGCATTTTGGGAAGCGAAATTGAGTGAGAAATTGGGGGAATTGGGAGAAATGAAATTAGGGTTTGCAGAGATTGGAACGGAGGAAGAAGATGGCGGGAAGTGAGGGCAGCGGAGCCACTGTGGAGTGTGGAGTTTCAAGTTTGTGGCTGTTGGCCTTCTTAGCATTTTGGATGAGGGAGTGGGGAAACAACCCGACCCGGACCCGCTCATCGGTAAATATTGGGCTTATCTTTCGGGCCCTTTACCAGCCGTGGGCCGGTAATGTATCAAAATTGAGCTCACTTTTATCACGCATTTAAATAAATTTGAATTACGATAATAAGGATTAAGCAGTAAAGCAAAATGACTTCCCTTCGATTGGAAATCTTATGGGATTATAAAAGGTTGTTGTTGTTATAAACATTCCTAGTTTAAGTGTGATTGTGTAAATCCTAAATTAGATTTGATTCTAGTTATCATTTCCTATTACAACTTGTATTACTTGGGGAAGAAGAAATATATTCTCTCCCTTTACTATTATAAATAAAGGCATAACACAATGTAGGAGGGATAACAACACACATTCCCCTACAATTCTACAAACACATCTCTCTTTTCTCTCTTCTTCTTGCTGCCGGCCACCCTAAATATTGCCAGATAAAATAGATCACAACACGTTATCAGCACGCTACGTTTAGGAATCTGACGTTGAAGAATTTTTTTGCATCAAACCAGTTCATCCATATCATCACGTAATTAGGTTCTTTCAAAACAACGGCTTTTAACTCGATATTTTGCAGCCCTGATAGCATGAACATTCACCATGATGCATGACCCAACTTTACGTTTTACGTATTTTAGATTCTACATAAATTGTGTCTGCCTCATAACCATAATTGTTGAAATTATGTGAATTTGATATTTGTCATGAATTGAATCATACATATGTACATGCATTGAAAATATTATTTTGCATTTGCATCAAATTACATATGTGATTCATTGAATTATTTATGCCTATAATTGAATTAATATATTTTTTTTTTGTAATTGGGACATGGGTTCTCTCGAACCCATGAACACCATCCTGCATATGGGGTTTTTTCACGCCAAGCTGAGAGCTTGCAGTTCTCCTCTTCCCAGACAACCCACGGAGCCAGAAGCTCCGAGTCCCAAAACTAACAAAAACCCGACACCCTTCACGGTGTCCTCGACCACGGCATGGCCTGCAGCCATTGCCTTGAACCTTTGGTTCATGTCGCTGACGACCTGAAGTCGTTCCACATCTAAAAATTGAACTGAGATTCGCCGGAATCTCGTCTGGATTTTTTTTCGAAAATTCGATTTCAAATTTTTTAGGGTTTTATAGTTGTTGAAAACGTTGAGATTTTTCTATCTCTGTGGTTGTCCATGACAACCGTGACTCAACCCTAGCCCCAACAACCCAGACACGACCACCAGCAATGGCGTCGATTGTCTTCCTCGGTGAACACACTCAGCTACGGTTGGGATGCCTTTTTTTTTTTTGGACTCTACCCGAGCCCTAGTGGGCTTTAGAAAAAAAATAAAAAATAAAAAATGAAGAAATTTTTTTTCTGGGCCTGCCTGAAGCATCCCATATTGGAAATATTTTTTGGGCCTGCCCGCAGCAGCCTATTCCCCGTGAGCCTGCAGCTCACCCGTGACCCCACCTCAGTTTTTTTTCTCCTGCTCGTGGGCCTACAGCCCCGCCAGAGACTAAACCCAGCCCAATTTTGGGCTTAGGTCACACGGCAAGATTTTATATAGCCACTCAAGGGCTTATTTTGGGCCCCGAATTTTATTCGCCTAATTGTGTTAGGCCCAATGGATTGATTTTGCTCCATTACACTAACCACATCTTGTCAATCTTTTTTGTGATAAGAACATGTCGAATTTGAACAAACTCGACTTCACCGCTTTGAAGGTCTCTAGAAGGAACTACCTTAAGTGGGTTCAAGATGTGAAGCTCCACCTCATTGCAAAGAACTTGCGTCCTGCTATTGAAGAAGCAATAGACGAGCCTGTTGGGGAAGCTGAAAAAGCCACTGCTATGATCTTCATCTGAAGACATATCCATGACGATCTGCAAACTGAGTATCTTGCTGAGGAGGATCCACGTGCATTATGGGTCACTTTGGCTGATCGTTTTGATCACCAAAATGACATATTTTTGCCTGAAGCAAGACACGACTGGAAGCATTTACGCTTCTAAGACTTTAAGTTTGTGAATGAATATAATTCTGAAGTTTGTCGAATCCGATCACTTCTCAAGTTTTGCAATGAAACTTTGACTGAAGAAGATTTCCTGGAGAAGACCTATTCGACCTTCTCTGCTTCGAATATTGTCCTGCAGCAACAATATAGAACTCAGAAGTTCACTAAGTTCTCGGATTTGATCTCTGTTTTACTTCTCGCTGAAAAGCAGAACCAGCTGTTAATGAAGAATCATCAAGCTCGACCTACTGGGGCTACTGTTGTGCCTGAAGCACATTATAGCACTAATCAGCATCTAAAACGCCAAAAGAGGCGTGGTAGGGGCGGCCAAAAGCCATCCCACCAAGGTCAACAGAGCCAAGGCCCATCCAAGGGAGGAAACAAAGCCTAGAAGCGCCCAAACCTCGCCCCCAAGGCCCCGAACTTCAAGAATAAAGGCAAAGCACCTCAAACCATGGATGCGAATATGTGCTATCGCTGTGGTTCAAATGACCATTGGTCCCGTGTTTGCCGAGCTCCCAAGAAGGTTGTAGATGAATATCATTCTCGTCGTAAGAAGTTTGAATCAAACTTCATGCAAGTGGACGAATCGGAGACTACCAAGATGGAGGTTTCTGACTTTCAGGAGGATACCACCCCTATGGAAGATTAGAATCTTAGACATAGACTTATTTTTTAATTGAAATAAGACAATTGGGGCCGAATTCCACCTAGTGGCTGAACCCTCCCTTGTTTTTTGGTTGATTTTTCGAACAATTTTCCTTTATGTTTTGGATTAGTAGTTGGTGATTTGTTTTTGGATATTAAGTTTTCATCCTTGAGTAAATGACATTACTTTGAATTGATAATTGTTTTTATAAACCTGTATGCATGTGACCGATTCAAATTAATTCTTCATTCTAGGAATGACTAGTGGGAAAGTTAGTTGTCTGGCAGATAGTGCAACCACGTACACTGTTTTACGTGAACGCATTTATTTCACTAACTTCATACTTAAGAATGCACATCTGATAACCCTCTCAGGCCCATCCAACCTGATAGAAGGATACGGTAAGGCACGTATAATGTTGTCCAATAATACAATTTTGACCATTGCTGAGGCACTCTATTTTCCACGTTTTGGAAGAACGTTGCTAATCTTTAAGGATATTAGAGATAACAATTACCACACTGAAACCCACATAGAAAATGGAGTTGAATTTTTATGCATAACTTTCTACGAATATGGCCAGACGTGTATTCTAGAGAAGATGGAGTGTATCCCGAGTGGTTTGTATACTACGACTATACGCCTCATAGAATGCCACTATGTCACCGGCCCTACTACAGGGACCGCGCATAGAATTACACTTTGGCATGATCGTTTGGGACATCCTGGACGAATAGCGATGTGCCGTATCCTCAAATCTTCACACGGGCATCCACTAACCCGAAGTTTAGGTTCGATCCATGAAATTGCATGTCAAACATGTTCTATGGGAAAACTTATTACTAAGACTTCTTATGACAAGATTCGTTTGAATCTTCCCATCTTCCTACAACGGATTCAGGGGGACATTTGTGGACCAATTCAACCTCCATGCGGACCATTTAGATATTTTATGGTTTTGGTTGACGCTTCCATACGTTGGTCACACGTGTGCTTGTTGTCCATAAAGAACGCTGCATTCTCTAAACTGTTGGCTCAGGTTATCAAGCTCAGGGCTCACCATCCTGATTATCCGATCAAATCTATTTGATTGGATAATGCTGGAGAATTCACATCTAAAACTTTTGATGACTATTGCATCTCGGTTGGGGTTGAAGTTGAACATCCAGTACCCCATGTTCACACCCAGAACGGCCTGGCAGAGGCTCTCATTAAGCGCTTACAAATGATTGCTCGATCGTTGGTCATACGTACCAACCTCCCGATCGTTGCTTGGGGCTATGCAATATTGCACGCAGCAAAATTGGTCCGCCTGAGGCCTGTTGTGACACAACCATTTAGTGCCCTTTAGTTGGTTACTGGATACGAACTCGATATATTGCATCTGTACGTTTTTGGTTGTGCGGTATATGTGCCGATCTCACCGCCCTTACGTACAAAAATGGGGCCTCAGCGAAGGATAGGAATCTATGTCGGATATGATTCTCCTTCGATTATTCGTTACTTAGAACCTTTGACAGGCAATCCATTTACCGCTCGTTTTGTGGATTGTCACTTCTATGAGACAGTCTTCCCATCGTTAGGGAGAGATAAGAACGTCAACGTTCCTAATAAACGACGTGAATTATCGTGGACGACTCCCACTTTGTCTCATTTAGATCCCCGCACCACTCAGTCTGAAGCTGAAGTGCAGTGCATATTAGATCTCCAGAGCATAGCTCAAAGCGTGCCAGATGCTTTCACCGATCTAACGCGCGTGACAAGATCACACATTCCAGCTACGAATACGCTTGCAAAGATAGATGTACTAAATGTACGACAGACTGCCCTCCTAGAAGCCCGGGACACCAATCTTGGTGATCCACGTACATTAGCGGCTAGCCAATCATCTGCCCCTACACATAAGCGTGGCAGACCCCTTGGTTCAAAGGATTCACACCCTCGAAACAGGAAAACCACGACACAATGTCATGAAGAGCCTACCATGAATCCGACTATCGCTTACTTATTCTACCTAACTCATGAGGAAATTCTAGATTACGGAAGCGTCATTAAAGAGACAAATCCTCTTCCCGAGAATCGTGAGATTTCGGTCTATTATGCTAGCTTAGATGATGTGTGGCGTAGAAATGAGATGATTGTCAACGATGCATTAGCATTTGCAGTAGCTACTGAGATCATGTTGAACGATGACATTGAACTGCGTTCCGTTGATGAATGTCGACGTAGAGCTGATTGGTCAAACTGGAAACAAGCAATCCAAGTCAAACTCGATTCACTTGTGAAACATAAGGTGTTTGGACCTGTAGTTCCTACTCATCCACATGTGAAGCCTGTTGGCTACAAGTGGGTTTTTGTTCGGAAGTGTAATGAGAAGAACGAGATTGTGCGTTACAAAGCTCGTCTTGTTGCACAAGGTTTCTCACAACGCTCCGGGATTGACTATGATGAAACTTATTCACCAGTTATGGATGTGATTACTTTTCGCTATCTTATCAGTTTGGTAGTTTCTGAAAAACTGGATATGCAGCTGATGGACGTAGTAACCGTGTATCTCTATGGGGATCTTGATAAATTTATATGAAAGTTCCCGAATGACTTACATTGACTGGTTCAAATATTTCCAAACCCCGGAACACGTTCTCAATTCGGCTGAGACGTTCACTCTACAGTTTGAAGCAATCTGGAAGAATGTGGTATAATCGTCTGAGTGAGTATTTGACTAGTCAGGGATATGTGAACAACGAATTATGCCCTTGTGTGTTCATTAAGAAGTCACATTCCGGATTTACGATTGTTGCAATATATGTCGATGACATGAATCTCATCGGAACTCCTGAAGAGCTCGCGAGAACTGCTTCGCACCTGAAGTCGGAATTTGAGATGAAAGATCTAGGTAAGACTCGATATTGTCTCGGTCTCGAGATAGAGCATTGTTCGGATGGAATCCTAGTACATCAATCGAACTACACCCAAAAGGTGTTGCGCCGCTTTAATGAGGATAAAGCGAAGTCTTCGAGTACTTCTATGGTCATTCGTACGCTAGATGCAAAACGAGATCCCTTCCGTCCGAAGGAGGATGATGAAGAGATTTTGGAGCCTGAAGTTCTTTATCTAACTGCGATAGGTGCTTTATTGTACTTAGCTCAATTCACTAGACTCGACATCTCCTTCGCTGTTAATCTTTTGGCAAGATACATCAATGCACCTACGCGCAGACACTGGACTGGCGTGAAAGACATCTTTCGTTACCTTAAGGGTACTACGGATTTGGGCTTGTTCTATCCCTATGGATCCTCGAGTGATGCCGCACCCTATGCTCATCGAGTTGATTCTCGCCTTGTTGGTTATGCCGACGCAGGATACTTATCTGATCCGCACAAGACGCATTCTCAAACGGGTTATGTCTTTACCGTTGGAGGCACTGCAATCTCTTGGAGGTCAACTAAACAGAGCTTAGTTGCCACTTCGTCTAACCATGCTGAAATTTTCGCCTTACATGAAGCAACTCGGGAATGCTTTTGGTTGATAGCAGCAGTGGGCCATATTTGAAGCTCATGCAATCTTTATCCTACTGTTAATGCCCCGACGACGATTTTTTAAGACAACGCAGCTTGCATCGAACAACTCAAGAAGGGTTACATTAAAGGAGACAACACCAAGCATATTGGGCCAAAGTTTTTCTTTTCACATTAACAACAAGAGCATCAGAAGATTGAAGTCACGCAAATCCGTTCACAAGACAATCTGGCAGACCTCTTCACCAAATCACTGCCGAAGACGACGTTTCAGAAGCTTGTTCATGGAATTGGTATGTGTAAACTTTCTGAGTTGTAACTTTGCTATTTCTCTTTGGAATTTTGTCAAACTCAGGGGGAGTATCCTGTAGATACTTGCTTGATCTTAATGTACACTTTTTCCCTACGATTAGGAGCATTTTTCTCACTGGGTTTTTGCTACCTAACTAGGTTTTAACGAGGCACCCACCTTGGGCTGGTCATATCCCTGATAATGTCCTGTACACGTTTCTTTTGACTTTGCATTTCTCATGCATTTTTCCTTAGATTATGGATTTTGTCCCTACTCGGGTTTTTGCCATAGCCTTAGGGTTTTTTAGTGAGACTTACTACTTATGCAAGTTCCTACCTTATTGAGAATAAGTGTTGTTCCTTGGAATCAGTGTCAACGAGTCGACTTCCTCAACTTCTGCATGATGCTAAATCTACCTTGAGTATTTACACACTCAAGGGGGAGTGTTGTAAACATTCATAGTTTAAGTGTGATTGTGTAAATCCTAGATTAGATTTGATTTTAGTTATCATTACTACTTATGCAAGTTCCTACCTTATTGAGAATAAGTGTTGTTCCTTGGAATCAGTGTCAACGAGTCGACTTCCTCAACTTCTGCATGATGCTAAATCTACCTTGAGTATTTACACACTCAAGGGGGAGTGTTGTAAACATTCATAGTTTAAGTGTGATTGTGTAAATCCTAGATTAGATTTGATTTTAGTTATCATTTCCTATTACAACTTGTATTACTTGGGGAAGAAGGAATATCTTCTCTCCCTTTACTACTATAAATAAATGCACAATGTAGGAGGGATAACGACACACATTCCTCTACAATTCTACAAACACATCTCTCTTTTCTCTTTTCTTCTTGCCGCCAGCCACCCTAAATATTGTTAGATAAAATAGACCACAACAGTTGTAAAGCCTAATTAATTGTTGGTAGATTTCAAAAATTTATTGGAGTATTGGTTACAAAATGCTACTGATCAGTCTTATCTATGTATTATAATATAAGTGAACGATAAAAATTCATACATGATGAACATATGGTCTAAATTAATAAATGAATACAAATATTGTCGGCTCGTGCGTTCAAAGTGATGAGGGTGGGTACATTCGGACCTTCCAATGTTACAAAAGTAAAAATAGATGCAAATATTATAACAGTGAATTGGTAGTAGCAGCATGACGCTCACATCAAAAAAATCTAGAACTTGAATGTTTGAACCAGAAATCAAGAGTTTTGATGTTGTGCAAGATGTGCCGAAGGTTCATCTCCAATCCAAATTGTTAAACATTAGCACCTCAACTATACCAATTGTCGAACAACTGTTTTAGCCTCATTTTTTTCAATTTTCTTTTTAAATATATTTTTGTTTAGGTTAAGATTAACCATCTTCAACACTAACTCAATCAAATTTCTCTTTTCAATTAAAATTCAAATAAAAAGAAATACTTTCATCCAATATTAATCCAAGTCATTTTGTCGTTTTACCACAAAAGAAAAGAAAGCTGCAACAATTGAAAGGGTTCGCTCTACAGCTACAATTTTTCATATTGGCATTGTCGTGTGCTGGGCGACCAAGTGTTTTTTTTTTTTTTTTTTTTGTCAAAGACGACCAAGTGTTAGCATGGTGCAAAAATGGCAACTAAATGTGGAATCTATGGCTGATATTAATTGGATTTAGCATTATGAGTTGAAAATGGTCTAATGCATACATAATATAGCTAACACTAGACTTGTAAATGAGTCGTCTTTATTGAGTTTGGATCAGTTTTAATCCGACCTGTTAACTAACGGGTCATCTAAATCCAACAAGTTAAGCTAATAGGTTACCCAAGTCTAACCCGTTAAGTTAATGCACCACTCATTCCACCCGTTAACATTTTTTTTTTTTTTTTTTTTTTTTTTTTACATTTTACATCCATTTGACTCTATTTTCTGAAAAATAGATTATGTATAAGCTTTGCATGAAACTATTTTTCTTATGCCGCCACCTGTTGTTGATTTTTCGCAAAAGCTGCCACCTGCCTTTAGCTTCTGCATCCGTCAAATTAAGTGGCTGCCAAACATTCTTAATATCCAAATACCCTTCTTTCTCCTTCATTGCCAAGCCTTCCATCTCCAGCTAATAACAGCCTCCTCATTCGCCTGTTCTCCAGCTCGATGTCTATCACGTATCAAAATTTGAGCCAATGGGGATTAGTACAACTTCAGAAATTCTGGTGCAAACAAGGATTGATTGTCTTTCCGTTTTGCTGATTTCATTATTATTGGATTAAACTATTTCATGCATGTCAATTTCCTTCCCAGATCTCCAGAATTTGCGGGAGGGAGGAGAGAGAACTGTCTGGGTGAAAGAAGCGGTCGATGACGCGAGGGGCTAAGGAGTGAGTGGGGGCGTCGTGGTTGCCTGTGTAGACGAGACAGTCGGGGAGGGGTTTTCGTCGAGTGACGGCACTACCCGAAGAGAAATGGTACCTTTATTTTTAAAATTACACAAACACCCTCAATTAATGGGTGTTAATAGGTGTTAACCGGTTTTGCGGGTAAATTCAAAATGATCCGTTACTTAACGAATTATTAACAGCTTCATTCGTTAAGGATCCGACACAGTAAGCATTCACCCGAATGCTAATTTCAACGGTGGCTTGAGTTCGACCTAACATGTTAGGTTGAAAATGATAGGTCTAGCTAACACCCGTTGATGAACTAATATTCCTTAGAAAGAAGAGGTGATGTAGCTAAAGGCACTCGAAAACAATTGAAGTAATGCCAAATAGAATAATTTCGGTATCATCCACCATCTCATGATGTTCAGTTTGGTTTAGCAGGACATGAAAAGAAGGTGGATTGGAGGAAAATGCTACAAGGATTGGTTATCAAAACTCAAAAGTAATAGGATGTGTGTAGAAAAAAAAAGAGGAATTACATAAGGAGTTTGGATCGATTTAAAACTGAATGACTACTTCTAACAAGCATCAATAACCATCGTTGTTTCAAAAAATTAAAGGTGAGTATGATGGTTCACAAGAAAAACTCTTGTCATCAATTTTTTGTGATTGGTAGTTACGGAAGACGAACCACCGAAACTTCCATGCTCATTTCAATTTTTATAACCCGTATAATTAATAATGAGTTATTCAATATCTTTTATTTTGATGGAATTGATCAAATTTTTTTCATCTATTCAAAGAAAATTATAGGAGATTCATTTGGGACGTTTTTTTTTTTTTTTAAATTTTAAAATTTAGTTAGTTTTTATTGGTTTGCCATTATACCTTTGTTTATGAAAAAAGCTAATATTTGGCAGTTGGAGTAACTACCTAAAAAAAAAAAAAACTACTTGACATTTGGATTAACTACATTTTATGCTTTTCAAGTTTGGAGTATATTTAAAATAGATCAATAAGTTTTAATTTTCTTAAATAGTACACAGTAATGGTTTGAAATCATATCAAGTTATGTTTTCACTATTCGATCGTGTTCATTAAATTGATAACATTGCAACTGTGGAACCCGTTTATAGAGTAAATAGAAGCCACATTTACACCATTATAACCAAATTGTGCAATTGGTTGTTGTTTTCTAGAAGTATCAAGTTATTAATGAAGAAGAATATATATTTTTAATTATTTTGTTATTATTTTTAAGGAAATTGTTATTGACATTCCTAAAATCTCATTTTGCATTCTAAAATTTTTATAATTAGAAAGAAAAATACACTTATAAGAAATGCAGAGTGAGATTTTTGGAGTGCTAATAATAGTTCCTTATTTTTAAAGGGATAAAAATAATTCAATTGTTACATTAATTTACGTAAAGCTCTCAAAATTGTTCGCATGGTTGTCAAGTCGTCAATTTGGCAAAGGATCCAAAGGTCAAATAGCAAGAAGGCATAAACTGATGTGATGTCAAAATAATAAGTCCTAGCCTTCATAACAAGAAGCACCAGTGGTCTAGTGGTAGAATAGTACCCTGCCACGGTACAGACCCGGGTTCGATTCCCGGCTGGTGCACCTCTTTTTTTAACCTTTTTCTAGAGCCATTTTTTTTGGGGGCACTTTTCGGACTGTGAAGTTACAGCCAGTTTCAACAACCAGTTGAATCTGCCTGGCTCGAGAGTTGAAGCCGGGAGGCACGTGTTCGTGACAGCGAGGAGCCTCTGCGCACGTGCAAACTACAGCCGATCTCTTTGCCCTACTATAGGGTTTGCCTATCACCATTCACCAGTCGATGAGCTGGCTTAGTATCTCCAGCTAAACAATTCACCATCTTATAAAAATGAAAGCAAGCAACCCTAATCCAATCACACACCCTCTATGCGCAGACAGCGACTGACAATTTGACAAAAACCTTGTTATGTCCATATGAGACACACCGCTGCGGTCTCAAGTTGTCCAAAACAGGTGTTGTTTCCAGCTGCATGATGACGATCGCGTCTTCCTAATCTAATTTTTATCACTAAACAAGTACTTGATTTCATAAAAAATGAAATAAAATATTGCATGAGAAGTTGCGAAGAAACAGAGAGTAGGTTCTTGAAATATCATGAAACCCTCCGCTGTGTCCCTGATTCCCCAAACACTACTGCGTACAATGCAGGTTTGTAGATTCCATGCCGCTGCTATTGTTTATCACCAACTCTATCGAAAGGGCTCTTATATACAAGCAAATCAAGATATACGATCGATGTATATATTTAATGGACATGCATACAACCAAGATCATGAAAATGCATCCCCCGGCTGTACAATCGAACCACTCGAACCGACAATTATTTTATACGTTCATAGAATCATAAGTCCAGAAAGCAAAGCTCAATGCATGAATGCTTGAATATGGGAATCATAGTGTTAGCATGCATGTGGCTATGTTATATTCAAGAATTCTCTAACGTCTAGTTAGAATTCTGATGTTTTTTAGATGTTCGCAGACAAAGACACAACCTTATGCTAATTTTTGGGACACCATATTTATTTGGTTCATTTTGGGGTTGTTTCTCAATACTAATTTTACCATTCTACCGATGTTTAGTTGCTGGAACTAGAACATATTAGAATTGAGTTTCAGCAGTCATATAAATTTTATATGTTCAACAAAGAAGAATGGTGAGACACTATGTTTGGACTGTTGTCTAATTTAATAAGTTTGCGCAGTCTCAGTATTTATAAGTTTACTAAAATGGTCATATATATGCTTATTTGCTATAGTCCAATCTAGAATGAGTCGCCAAACAACCTCAATGTAATTCAATGTGTCTGCGTGAAACAAGATATATTGAAGAAATTAGAGAATGGTGTCATCTAGTAAGTTGCTAGCTAGCTAGACCTACTGCTAAGGGAATGGTCCCTGATCACCATATATATGAGCTTTTGCCATCGCAAGCAATGGATATGATTGATATGAAAAACACCGACCAAAATTTAGCAACTTCTGACCATCTTCCATTCTTTAGAAATAGATCTTTGGAACTAGAGCTACCCTTTGTTTATTTTTGATCGGACGTTAACTTATATTCAAATTAATTTCATGTACAACTTGACAAATAAACATTTTACAGATCTTGTTTCCTTGATTCAAATATTAGTTGTATTCTAATATTCTAATGTTTACACGTGTAATCTTCTTGCATTTCTCCTTCTTACAGACAACGCCATTAATCAAGTACAGGGATGAATAAATTATACCTAGAATCCAACAATTCGAACTTTCCATCAAATAAACCACACAATTATAGGATCTGCATGCACTCTTCTCACATGAAAACCCCTATATATATATTGCTCTCAAGGAATCGATCTGATCATCCTCCTCCTTCCCTCCAAACACAAGTATCCAACACCTGATTTCTTAAGTTTTCTCCTCTCAGTTGTAATCCTTTATTTTAGGGAGTTTTAACGAAAAGCCCACGGTACTGTTCATTTTAACGAAAAACCACATTTTTACACTAAAAAGTCAAACCTGGTACTATTCACTTTATCATTTATTTTGTCCTTATCGTTAAAACTCAAAGTTTTCAAACCATTTTCATTAGTTTTCCTTTTATTTTATCGATCGATAAAATTCATCGTTTTCTCGATCGGAAAAAAAAAACCCCATTTCCGAAAATGGCTCAATATCAGTTGCTTCTCCTTTTCTTGATCTTGGGAGCTGCATATGTGAGTGTAACAATGGCTGATGAAGTGGCTCATCAAACCCTAGAGCAGTCTACTTTAGCTTCACTCTCAAGCAATCCAGCTCCAAGTCCCTCTCCATCTATAACTAGGAAGTTGGGAAAGCACAACCCTAGTAAGACCAACCCTAAGTCTTCTGATGCGCCAGCTTTAAGCCCAAGAGGTGCACCATCTCCGACGAGTGAAACACCGGAGACCGGAGAGAGTGTGAGTATTCTTGAGAAGGAGATCCACCTCAAAAAGCACCACCACTCAATGGACAAGTCGGTTGCCGGAGGCGGTGTGATCCTCGGAGGGCTTGCCACAACCTTCTTAGTGGCAGTTTTCTGTTACATTAGAGCCACTGCAACACATAAAGGTTCGGTGACTAGTACTACTGGTTCTAGTCCCTAGTTCTGTCGTATGGATGTAAATGGGTGTCAAATTTGAGGTTATGTTACTGTAAAGAAATTAATACGAAGTAGAAATATGATATTGAAGCCACGTTAATTATCTGTGCCTTGAACATTGCAACTAGTGTTGATAGAAATTGGACGACCACATAATTTGATCACGAATTCATTTGATATTTCACATCAATTAAGTAAGAATAATGTTATTTAGACATACAAAATTAATAACGTAGTTGACATATTTTTTAATATAGATGAGTTCCAAGTACAATGGTATGGCCACCACCATTAAAGAGTGCCAATTATGAGATCAATTTTTGTGTCCTTTTTAAGGTAAAAGCCAGATTTAATTCAAAATTTTTACGCAAAACAAGAAGTCACTCAGTTTCCACAAAAAAAAAAAAGGTCACTCATTACATATGGGAGTTTTTCGAACCAACAACAATCAATATCAAACCGAAAACCAAAACAGATGAGGCACTAGACAACACTGTTGGATTAGCGAGAGTTTTCTGCATCCAAATCCCCCTGTGGCCTCTATGTGTCTTTGATTTTATTAAGCATGTCTTGGGACTCGGGACTTGAAGCTTGATTTGATTGGGTGTGTGTTGACCCTAAAAACTACCAAGCCTACGTGGCGCGTAGGCCGAGTAATCTATAAGCTAACTACGTCATTCGATTGTGTGCGGGACGTGCCAACTCGACGGCCGAGTAACTACGTCCTTCGATTGTGTGCGGGGCATGCCAACTCGACGGCCGAGCTCGGCCGGTGAGTAAAATTTGTTGGTGTTGCGTTGGTCGCGCTGCTGACTTCTTGATCTTGCGACTGCGGCCGAGGAAGGAACAATTCTCGGCCTTCGGGTTCTAGAGCCTGAAGACAATGCTGCTAATTTGCAAAGTTCAATATCAAATTCGGCTGGCAATGTGCCGAATGTAGTAACCTGGTAACACCTCACTTCGCCGAGAATGCTGATAAGATGACCTCTGCCAATAAGGATTCGAAAATCCTTCTCGACCGAGACTTAGATAGGTAACCAATCGGCCCCTTCGCAGTGTTGTTTATCCAAAATGAAGGTGCTCCGCGATCAAATGATTCTATGGCTACAGTGCTGTTTATCCAAACTGAAGATGTTCACCGGTTGCCTTCACAGTGCTGTTTATCCAAACTGAAGATGTGTTGGCGAAAAGGAAAATAAAAATCTCAAGGTTGTTGTGAGATTTCGCGTAGAGCGAGGGTTTGCGCATGGTAGATTTGTGTCAGAGGCCAAGCATATCCTCAACTTGCAGCTCGTAACTTTTCAAATAGGATAAACACCTATCAAGGCTTATCACATCAGAAACCCAGCCTAGGCTTCTTATCTTATTATCAAAATTCCACCAGAAGCCATGCTCATGTACAGGCGCATTTAACCTTCCACGTGGCAACCATAGAACGCTCCCTTATTGTTTGTCTCACCAATGCAAACCCATTTGCAGCCATAGATGTAATCATTATCTTCCATCACCTTGCCTTTTTACCCAAAAAAAATAATCATTATCCTCATTTATATCCGTGCATGCAATCTTCATTATCTGACTAGTCTTTGAACTTGATCATCTTCCTGCCATACTCTATTCAAGATCTTTCCACGAAATTGCAGCAGTATTAAACCACACCGCATTGTATCAAATCATCACGACTTTACTACCCAACTGTGCTTTAGATAATTTAATATATTATTAAAAGATAATTATTATGATAAAATCACAATATTATTTCTTAATAATAATTAAAAACTATTTCAACCACTTTGTCATCCAACGGTTTAAAATTCTGCTCATCCAACGATCTCGATTACTCGGGTCGATAGTGTAATTTTGGATTCAAACAGTGTGATTGTTGACATACTCAATAAAATCAAAAGCACATAGATGTCACATGAGATTTTAGGTGGAGAAAATTTGAAATCGTTTCATATGGGCTTATTAAACCCCAGTGATCGATTGCAATAGGGCTTCTGAATCTGCCACGATACGACCAACCTGTCACATCGGTAGACGAGAAATGCAAAACCGCAATAATCTTCGCAATTAATAACTTTCATACACCTTCTTATCTTCTTACATGTCTTTTTTTATTTTTTATTTTTTATGATTATCGGATGGAACAATTCAAGTAAAATCAATGGTCAAAATTAAACACGACTGTATTTTTTATTTTTTTGGTCAGAATAAATTAAACACGACTGTCTAAAAAACTAAAAAGATAGTGTCAAAATTACTTCCTTTTGAATTTAACCGACCGTTTGAATTATACTGGGCCGCTAGCAACTCCATTGGGCCCAAAGCTACAGTCACTGAACCGCGAACACTCTCGTCTGTTCTGTCTCTAGTCTTGTCCTTTCGGTTTCCCAAAGCCTTTCCTCCCGCGCAAGAAACAGCAAAGAGAAAAACCCACCGATCGATCGCACTGATTCATACAGCCATGGCGAACGACAAGTCGGTGATGGCCGTGATCAGAGCCGCGAGGCCGACCTTCCGCAACAACGATGACAAGGTCGCCTTCGCCGTTCACGCCGCCTTCCTCGCCGCCGGCTACGTTCTCACCGCCGCCGGTCCCCCCGCCTTCTCCGATTCCGCTCTCTCCTCGTCTTCTACGGGTACCCACATGCTTAATTCCGATAAATGTTTAATTTTTCTTAGAATTTTGATAATTTCTCTAAAAAAAATTCTGGGTTTTTGTTAATTTGGGGTTGCAGATGAAGTGGGCATGGAGCAGTGGAACGAGCTCGTCGGCGAGTACGCATTTGTCTATATAAACCCAGAAAAGGGCTCGAAGAAGGTGCTTGTTAAATGCCTTGTAATGAACGGCAAGTTACTTGTGGATGCTTTGGCTGATGGGAGTTCTCAGCCCGTCCATCTCGAAATCAAGTGAGTTTCTGCTGCAATATTTTGTGTTTTTACAAAATTGGGTACTTATAATTGTTTCTTGTTGATGGGGTTTCGGTGGTTTTGGAAACGAATTTCAGCGCTGGTGAATATGTTGGAGAGGATGGGGGGAGCAATTACTCCACACAGTTCAAGAATTTGGAGAATTTGGTGAAGAATTTGGATACTGAAGTTCTGTCAAAATTATATGGGTCTGCATCTTCCACATCCGGTTCTTCAATTAACCTTGAAAGGTAACCGGGTTTTGTCTTGCATTCGCGTCAGTTCTGCTGAAATTTTTGTTTTTAATCTGAGTTTTACATGCGCTTTTTGATGTTGAATTGTACGAGGACTGTGCTAAAGTAGTCATCGTTATTAGTTATGCAAATTTATCGGTATGAAGGTTAAGAATCAGTGAATGTTCTTTTTACGGATTACTTTTGTCTTTTTGTTATGGAACTTGCAGTTCAGAAAGGAGTGAGAGATCTACAACTGAGCCTGTTTCTGGACCTTCAGGCTTTTACACTGGACCGTCAGGCCCTTACACCGATCCTTCAGGGTATCTATCTCTCGCTCTCTCTGCATTTATGTATTTTTATGTCTCTGTGCGTTCGATTCTAGGGGGTCCATATGTTTGTTAAGTTTGACTAGCTTATGCTTTGGGTTTTGTAGAAAGATTGTGTCATAAATCTTACGTGCTTTTTTTGGTAGCTACCTGCCTGTTACACCACCCCCCCCCCCCCCCCAGATCATTAGATTATACGTTTATTGTGGTATTGTGAGGGGACATTGATTCAGTTCCTAACAAAATGGAGCAGACAGTTGATGTCTCTACATTCCAAAGTTAATGTCACATACGATCCAGACCTCCCCTTGGGAATTTGTCCGTTGACTAGTGGTGTCATATTCCATCGCCTTGTGGAGCAGTGTAACTGCCTTTACCATTTGGGTCTGGCCATGAGCCCGATAATCAATTTTCAATTTAGATGGTCCATATATGAGATTCGTTTCAGTATGTTTAATTAAGTCAAGATGGGATAAGTAGCTGCTTTCCTGTTTATAGCATCCTATACTATTTTCGTTATCTAATATCGAAGATTATTCTTACTTCTTAGTTTCCCCATCAATTTGTAAGGAAATAACTAGGAGTCTAGGAGGTTCAAATTATCCTTTTCTGGCTTTAAAATATAAATAAATAAAAACTTTCTTTCTTGAATTAATATTCGTAAAATGACATCCTTTTCTACCTTGTGAGAGGAACCTAAATGTTTTAATTTTTTTCGGAAGCTTTTCATTCAGATTAATTAGAGGTTAGTTGTTAAAGAGAGTTTGGGAATTGCATTGATAATGTTAGGAAGAAAATAGACAGTTGTCGCATTATGTCTTTTTTGTTGTGATCTGAGTGAGTTAGCAGCGTCATGTTCAAAATTTTCATTTGTACCCTTAAAAACTCAGTGGCTGGTTTTATTCCCCTTTACACATTAGCTCATATATTGTGTGGATAAGTTTTCAAAGTATGCAGTTTACTCTATGTTTTCTGGCTTGCTTTGCAGAATTGTATATCCTCCTGTCATGCCTTATGGTGGCAGTGATCTTTTGCCTGGGCCTGGTGCTGGAATCTACCCTTCAAGGTACTGTATTTGAACAAGGCATATTGGTGGTCATTGCAGTTTAAACCCTGTTTTCCTGTTCCATATTTGACAACATGTTTGTTGTGTTAATCTTTCAGGGGTGCTGGCAGTGGAGGCATGCTTCTTGGTTTGTATAATACTTATGTACTCGTATTGTGCTGATAATAATCACATTACTTTTTTTATTGGGACTCACAGTTCATTCATTTTGTGCAAATAGGACCCCGTGACCCTCGTTGGTTTGGTGGCGTTGGAGAGCCTGGGTTTGGCTTTGATCCCTCTAGGCCAGAAGGTGTTCCACCAGGTGCCCGTTTTGATCCCTATGGGCCCCCAGGTGTTCCTGGTTTTGAGCCTAATCGATTTGCAAGGTATGTGGAATAGTAAATTTTCACCAATTCTTGGTTATTGTTGTATGATCCATCTGATTCTGTAACACGGCTTACAGCCGTCATTATGGTTCAGTGGCTTGAATTTGAGGGTTGATAGTTTTTGTTCGGTTTTGGTTGGTAAAGTTGGTCATTGTTTTGATTATGTGCTGGAAGGGTAGTGTAGAGTCGGGTATTTGTACTCTTCTCTCTTTTTCTAAAATCTGATTTCCCCGGTGGTAGGAAAATGGAATCGAAATTTCTTGCCTGGTTTCCACCTGATAGAGCTGTCATTATTTTTAGTTTAGCGCCTTTTTATTCCCCTCAAAACATGCCAAAAAATATAGGTTTAATGAGCCTTTTTTCGACTCGAGGCCTTTGATCCTACTTAATCCATCAGGGTGGTATCGATTGAGATTATTACCTGTGGGTTCACTGTTACTTTCCAAATGAATATACTATGGTTTGCGGCGTTTGGGAGTTAACAAATAATGAATGATAGACGCAAAGTTTTCAGCTTACGTTCACCTGGAGTATAGTATCGTATGATTTCTATTTCTCGCAGGAATCCGCGGGGGCCGGGAGGTGGCACTCATCCAGATCTGGAGCATTTCGGGAGCGGCTCAGATTTCATTTAGGTATGCTGTGCAAGACATGTAGTTTGTCATCAAATAAGAAACTTGAGGACTACAAGGACCTGACAGAGGATCACTTTTTTGTTCTTGCTTTCTTGTTTGGCATGCAAGTTGCTATGTAAACTTTTATCATTGTAAAGGAGATGTTTTCATAAGAGTATCAGATATGCTGTTTGTTTAAGATCCCGAACGTTCTTTCGGTCAGCAATTTGTTCGTGCTATTCGGTTTTGCATAGGTGACGGACTTTTGACCGTCTAAAAGCGGTTTAAGCCCTTCCTAAACGATCTCGGTGTTGTTCATGATGTATTGGACTTTTTATCACAACCTTTCCTTCAATTTCCTAAGAAAAATTGACCACAAATATCATATGCCCCGCCCCTTACGTGAAGGTTGATACCCTGCAGAGGTAATCTGTTTCTAGCTCCCTTGAAAACATGTCTCTATCCTTTGAGGAAAATGGATGAAGAAATTACGTTTTCCTAGAAAATTCAAGTCACAAAAAGGCAGTTTTCACTTGTCTCAACGACCATCATAGGATCACAAGAATCCGATACGTTGATCGACTCATGTTTTGAAAGGACGCATCTGCACCCTTCTAGATGTCACTTGGCAACTTAGGATCACTAGAATCCGATACGTTGATCGACTCATGTTTTGAAAGGACTCATCTGCACCCTTCTAGATGTCACTTGGCAACTTGGATCAGTAGCATGGTGCCATGTGATTTAACGTTTTCACATGAAATTGCGTTATCATTGCGGCATTTAAAATGGTGTAAGTAAGTCTCTCTTCAAGTTGTAGAGGTGATGAACATAGATTATCTCTTGCAACCTAGAGTAGTGTGCTCCTGCTATGCACTCGAGTTCCAATCTTCATTTCTGTAATTCAGATAACTGTAAAATATCGTTTGTATTAAAAAATAAATATTAACCTAGTGACATCATCCATTCAACAAAAATTAGATACATGTTTAAAAAGTATATCACCAATTCAATAAACTTTTGACACGTAATATTTTGTTTACAACTTACCAGAGAGTTTCTCCATTATTAGAGTCGGCTACAATATGAACCGCCACTTGAAAATCTAGGAGTGAGAAGGAAGCTTCCATGCAATTCCATGTCAAATTCCAAAACCTGCAGAGACGTAAGACTCCGGGCAACGTGTGAAACATTTCCCAGCATTTTCTCTAGAAGCACACTTATTCTATATTGTCCCCTTCAATCCTCCAAATCGACCAACCCACCTTCTACATTGATTAAGACATTTTAAATAAATAAATAAAACAATCAATCATTGTTCCCTATATATATATCCTTTCTAGTTCGAGTTAAAATATATACTTCGGAACCCACTACCTTTACTAATTCCTGGACCTTCTGCAGCTGCAAAAGCACAGATTTTGCTGGGGGGAAAAATCACAGATATGAGCCTCCCAAAGTATTCTCTTCTTCCTTTCTTGTTGCTTCTAGTTGTTCTTTTTACATCTGGGAAATCTTCAGGTGCTGAAGGAAGGCCACTCTCCCTCTCGCCACAACAAGGTAAAAAGTTCAAGCAACATACTACGTCTTACATGTAACCCCAAACTGAGAGAGAAACTCGTCACGTTGTTGCGATATTTCAAACCATCATGCAGTGTCACGCATGCATGCGTGTTTGGTTTGAAATACCACTACCGGAGCATCACAGTACAGTATCTGATTTTGGATATAATTGAATTGACTTAGTTACATGTGTTGTGTGAACAAATTGCAGGATATGCGAAGGTTTTTGGAACACTCGGAATAGTTTGCGAGTGTTGTGATGGAGCTGGACGTGAATGCACAAGTACGTGGAATGGATCTTGCACTAAGCTGAAATGTCATCCTTGGAAACAGCATTAAAATTCCAAGAGATATTTTGTTTTCATTGGCTTTCTCTTCTTCTCTATACTTTGTAAAATATCCCATATACTAGCTGGATAATTTAAACCGTTAATTTATAGCTGATGGAGTTCTATGATTCTCTGTTTGATTGCCTGTCCAATACTAATGATTCTGAACTAATAATTGCCTAATCGGAAGATATTTGATGCTGGTTGCATAAAACTTTATGCATTGACCTAATTAAGTTACGAGCTGATTTTCTTAAGGCAACTGGTAGCATAGTTGGTTAACAACATTTATCTTTACTGTTAAAGTTCTCAGTTCAATTTTTCCCCTCCCAAATATCGATCGTATAAAAAAGAAAAAAGGAAAAACCTGCTAACATCTACTCAGAGAACCAATCCAAGGTGCTGAGGTTTTCATGGTGTGTGTTTATGGGGAGATTTTATTTGGAAGTGAGATTAGGAACGTGGCTGAAGTTTCTTCACAGGTGGATTTTGCTGCTGCTCCAATAATTGACTTCTAGAGACCCCTTCATCGTATATAGGTTTCCATGTGCCAATTCCACAGAGGCAGTTAACACTCACATGAGAGCTTTCGAAAGTAGAACATATTATACGTACTAGTGTTAGGTGACTGTGACAGGTGGCAGAATTAGTTGAGAATTGTGGGGTTAGTTAGTGGGGAGTTTAGTAGAACTTCTATAAATAAGAAGCTTGTAAACAAAGGAAGACAGTTAATGAAATATTGTTGTTACCCTTTCCTGTTACTTCTCTCTCTGCAAGAAGAAGACGTCGAGTAGGATCGTAACAATTGGTATCGAGCTAGTCGTTCTGCTCTCTCAATCCTTCTCTGTTGCATGACGCGGCAAGCTTCGAGGAACTCCATGGAGTCCAGAGTCTCCAGCTTGGAAGAAAAATTCGATGAATTCAAGAAGTCGCAAGAGGAATTCCGATCGAATCAAACGGATTTCAAGTCGACCCGGGAGTTAATGATGCTACAGTTACAAGCAATCATGACGCGATTGAATGGCGGGGCTGTGGGTGAATCGTCTGAGGCCACACACACCGATTCCCAGGTCCAAGAAAGGGTGCATCTGAACCCTAATCGTCAAGAAATGGGGCAGAATTTTAATCAATTCTCTCGTCCTCCATTTTTGAAGGTGGATTTTCCAAGATTCAACGAAACCGATGATCCAATGGAGTGGGTTTACAAGGCGGAGCACTATTTTGAATTCTTCAGTATCGAAGAGCCCAAGAAAGTCAAGATGGCATCCTTTCACATGGAGGGCGATGCACTTCAGTGGTTCCAATGGGCAAGGTGTTTGGAAAACTACCCAAACTGGAATGAATTCACACGGGTCTTATGCCAAGAATTCGGTCCTTCAGAGTTGGATCATTTTGCAGAAAGTCTGGTTAATTTGAAACAAACAGGAACCTTGAGGGATTATGTGACGGAGTTTTGACGAATGGCCAATCGGACAAGGGACATCAGTCCTGCACTGTTGAAATCGTGCTTTGTGGGAGGCTCCCGAGCTACGACACGATGTCAAGATATTGAGACCTCGAGATGTGTTGGAAGCTACTTCTTTTGCTCAGCAATTGGTTGCCAAGATTGCAAATCTTAAGGTGAAAACTCTTTCTAAAACTCCTTTGGTTCAACCCAATTTTCGATATCCACTGCAATCTGTCAATTCTAATGCACCATCTGAGACTCGGATGAAACCTAGTAATATCAGAAGGATGACATCTGAGGAAGTCGATCATTGTCGAAGAAATGGTCTTTGTTTTCATTGTAAGGAGAAATATGTTAGGGGTCATATTTGTGAGAAGAAGCAATTGTTGTTAATTGATGTGCAAGATACTATATGTGATGAGAATGAAGAGTTAGAAACTGAGGAACCTAAAATAACTGCATGTGCATTATTTGGTACTCCTGCCCCCCTTCCATTAACACTATGAAAGTATGTGGTTCGATCAAGAATTGTCCAACCATTATACTAATTGATTCTGGTAGTTCCCATAACTTTGTGGATGTGGGATTAGTAAAAAGGCAACACAATTGGATACTAAACACTTGTTTAATGTGAAGATTGCTGATGGAGGGAAGGTAGCTACTAAAGGCACTTTAGCTCATGCTTCTGTTAAGATTCAGGATTTCCAGTTCATTACAGATTTGTATGCTATTCCATTGGGAGGGTGCGACATTGTTTTGGGAATCCAATGGCTGCGAACGCTTGGTCCTATTCTCTGGGACTTTGATAAGTTGTATATGCAATTTTCCAGGAATTCCAGGACATTTTGCATCACAAGTAATGCAAATGTTAATAGCAGTTTCGAAGATATCTCGGTTTTACAAATGCAGAAATTGTTACAACAAGAAACCACAGTGGGTGCAGTACTCTACCAATTGGAAACTGAACCCATGTTTTTGCATCACATGGAATCGCATCCTGCAAACTCTATTTCTGAGAACCTCACCGATCAACAACAATGGGAGTTGAAGGAATTGTTGGTTAAGTTTGAAGGATTGTTCTTTACACCAAGTACACTCCCTCTTCATCGAAGTCAAGACCACCGAATTCCTTTGGTGGAGGGTAGTGTTCCTCCAAATAGCAGGCCTTATAGGTATGGTCCAGTGCAGAAAACTAAAATTGAGAAGTGTGTGAGGGAGCTTTTGGAAGCTGGGTTCATAAGGGTAAGCAACAGCCCTTATTCTTTTCCTGTGATTCTAGTTCGAAAGAAAGAGGGAACGTGGAGGATGTGCATGGATTATAGAGGGCTTAATAATATCACAGTCAAAGATAAGTTTCCTATTCCCCTTATTGATGAACTGCTTGATGAGTTATTTGGTGCAAATTTTTTCTCAAAGTTGGATTTACGGGCAGGTTACCACCAAATCAGAATGTATCCTCAAGATGTAGAAAAAACGGCCTTTAGAACACATGATGACCATTATGAATTTTGGGTCATGCCGTTTGGTCTTACAAACGCACCAGCCACCTTCCAATGTCTCATGAATGACATATTTCGACCCTACCTACGGAAGTTCATCCTAGTATTCTTTGATGATATTTTGGTCTATAGCACCTCTTGGTTTTCACATTTGCAGCATTTAAGGGTGGTTCTTGAGACGCTGCAGCAACACTCTTTATTTGTGAAAATGTCAAAATGTGCATTTGGTAAAGATCAAGTGGAGTATTTGGGGCATATAGTGTCTAAGCATGGTGTATCTGCGGACCCCACGAAGTTGGAAGCAATAGCTCGATGGCCTACACCTACATCCGTCAAAGCACTAAGGGGATTTCTGGGATTGACAGGCTACTATCGAAAGTTCATATACCTCAGTTTGGGAAAATAGTGAGCCCTCTCATTGCCCTCACGAAGAAAGATGGATTTAAATGGTCAAATGAGGCTACTGCAGCTTTTAACAACCTCAAACAAGCAATGCTTTCCCCCCAAGTCTTGGCTTTACCAGATTTTACCAAACCCTTTGTAATCGAAAGTGATGCATCAATGTATGGTATTGGAGCTGTATTACAACAAGAAGGGAGACCAATAGCATTTACCAGTAAAGCTCTTTGTCCGAGGAACCAAGCTCTCTCAGCTTATGAAAGAGAGATGTTAGCAATCATACATGCAGTTCAAAAATGGCAGTCATATTTGGTGGGCAATCATGTCATCATTCACACTGATCACCATAGTTTGGAGTACTTTTTGGAAGGAATGGCTCATACCCTTTTCCAACAAAGATGGGTAACCAAGTTACTTGGGTTCGATTATGAAATACAATATAAAAAAGGTTGTGATAATCAAGCTGCAGATGCATTATCGAGGGTAACTCCTGAAGTTGTTAACTCGCAGTCCACGGGTTCTATCTGTGCTATTTCTTATCCCTACTCTTCTTGGTTGGATGAGTTAAGAAGGCATACTAAGAAGGACACTTGGATCATTGCTAAATCTCAGCAAGTCTTACAATCTCAGGGTATTGATGCTCCAATTGGCATGTTGCGATTTCACATTGATAATGGTTTCTTAAGGTACAAGCATAGAATTGTTTTGAGTCCACTATACAAGCATAGAATTGTTTTGAGTCCACTATACAATCATAGAATTGTTTTGAGTCCACTAAGTCCTTGGAGAGATAAAGTCTTCGCTGAGTTACATGCTAGTCCTGTAGCTGGCCATGAAGGATTTTTAAAAACTTACAAACAGGTTTCCAGAGCTTTCTATTGGGAGGGAATGAAGAATGACATCAAGAGTAAAGTAGCAAGCTGTGCGATTTGTCAGCAACAGAAGTATGAGACTTTGGCACCTCCTGGTCTTTTGCAGCCATTACCAATTCCAGATAAGGTATGGTCTGATATCTCAATGGATTTTATCACAAATCTTCCCCCTTGCAAAGGTAAAACGGTGATTTGGTTAGTGGTGGACAGACTATCGAAGTACGCACATTTCACTGCATTGAGTCATCCTTACACAGCTTCACTAGTGGCTCAACTCTTTGTCGACAACATAATCAAGTTGCATGGGATGCCTCAGTCTATAGTGAGTGATCAAGACCCGGTGTTCATAAGCAAGTTTTGGAAGGAATTTTTCAAGCTGCAAGGTTCTGAGCTTTGTTTCAGTTCGAGGTATCACCCACAGACGGATGGGCAAACTGAGGTTCTTAATAGGTGCCTGGAAACCTACTTGAGATGTTTCTGCACTCTGCAACCAAAGAAATGGGTGTTATGGCTGTCTTGGGCTGAGTGGAGTTACAACACTAGCTTCAATTCGGCTATTAAAATGACACCATTTGAGGCAGTGTACGGGTATGTTCCTCATTTTGTACCTGCTTACGAGTCAGGCACCACAAATGTGGACTCAGTGGAACAATCATTGAAGATGAGAGACAGCATCATATCTTTACTTAAGAACAACTTAGCAGCAGCTCAAGAGCGAATGAAGGTTCAAGCGGATAAAAAGAGAACTAAGAGGGTATTGGAGGTTGGAGATTGGGTTTATCTCACATTGGTGCCTTACCAACACAAATCGCTGGCTGCACACCCTTTTCACAAGCTGCAACCCCGTTTTTATGGGCCATTTCAGGTATTAGCCAAGGTGGGCAATGTCGCTTACAAGATCAAACTTCCAGATCATTCTAAGTTGCATCCAGTGTTCCATGTATCTTGCTTGAAGAAGCATTTGGGAGAAAATGTGCAGACCACAGTTGCCTTGCCTATTATCACTGATACTGGTATACTACAAGATGTACCTATCAAGATTCTAGAACGGCGAATGGTGAAGCAGGGTAATACGGCAACAACTGAAGTTTTGGTTCAAAGGCAAAACCATTCGAGGGATGATGCAACTCGGGAGAATTATCACGAGTTGCAGATGAAGTTTCCAGACATAGTTCATCTTTGAGTTCTGTGTTGAAATGTTTTTTTTTTCCTTTCTGTTGTTGCACTATCATTTACTCTCTGTATTATGAGATGTTGTTTTGATTGAATTGTGAATTGTAAGATTAGTTTCAAGAGGGGGGTATTGTTAGGTGACTGTGACAGGTGGCAGAATTAGTTGAGAATTGTGGGGTTAGTTAGTGGGGAGTTTAGTAGAACTTCTATAAATAAGAAGCTTGTAAACAAAGGAAGACAGTTAATGAAATATTGTTGTTACCCTTTCCTGTTACTTCTCTCTCTCTGCAAGAAGAAGACGTCGAGTAGGATCGTAACAACTAGCCTCTTGAGTTTGTGGCAATTTGCTCTTTTACATCTTCTTCTTTATTTATAATTTTTTGTTTATTAAAAAATTTAAGGAAATAAAACAAGAAAAACCACCCACTATGCTTTTGTTTTGTTAGTTTGGAATTTTATTAAAATTAATTGCTTCATTTAAAAATCTTAACTTGGGGAGTGACAATTGGCATTTGCATAGTCCACGGGGCAATTTATAGTATTTTGAATGCTTCATCATTTTGGGGTACTTCTTTATATATATATATATACACACACACACACACACACACTAGTCTCTCCACACGCATTCATGTGCATGCGAGAGACTTTTTTAATTACAGACTGTACGTGCATCTAAAAATGTCTTGAATTAGTTGTTTTTCATTTTAATTGTCAAAATATGTTTTTAATGTATTGTGCAAGGGATAGATTTTTCTCTATCATCCACGTCCTAATAAAAAACAAAAATTGATCTCTTATGGAGGGAGAGCAGTAAAATATGATGTTTGTGATGTTTTTCTGTAGTTGGGGGATGATTTACAGGAAATGTAGTATACAAAGAAGTCTTGGAATGACAAAGAAGTCTTGCTTCATTTCAACTAATTATGGTGATTCCTAATAGGTAACAACTTTAATAATAATACCATTTCAATATACATTTCCACTGATCAATTAACTATTTTTTATTGATTTTTAGTTTTTAATAATAATACCATTTCAATATACATTTCCACTGATCAATTAACTATTTTTTTATTGATTTTTAGTTTTCTAACTATCGCTTGTAGATCTAAAAAAAAAAAATCAACGATCGTTGTAGATTTGCAATGAAAATTTGAATGGGTGGAAATTGCAAAGTTGATATCAAAGAATTGACTATTGCAAATATTTTCATAGAATTGACCGTTGTGAATATATATTTCCAAAGTACTGGTAAGTGAAACCATGTATCTTGACAATTGCAAATATTTTCATAGAATTGACTGCTGTGAATATTTTCAAAGAATTGGCAGTTGTAATCGTATGTGATCAAAGAATTTTTTCTGGGTTGGCTCAGAAAAAGTACGCAAAATCATTTAGTTTACAAATTTATCTATAAATTCAGTATTTTTAGTATTGTTCTAAACAATATTTCAATTTTCCTGTAATTATAAACAAAAATTCTAATAAATTCACTTCTTCAAGAAGTGGCATCCCACCATTGTGAACACCAAAAATGTGACAGCCCGTCCCTGATTTTAAGATTTTTTAAAGTTTTAATAAAGGATTTTACAAAAATGCCCTTTGAGGCACGCGCATTGTTCGAGGTTAACCGTTGTGTCGTGCCATCTAAGATTTGTTTTCTTGACATATCCTCGTAGTACTCGTCGCTACGGACGCGTGGGCGCAAACGGTTCGTGATTTGGAGTTATAACGAAAAAGATATTAAAGTTTGAAGTTTGGGCATTTTGGGAATTATAATAATAAAATATGGAAATTCTTTTATGGAAATGGATGGCCCAGATTAAAGGAAATATTAAATGGATGGCTGGGATTAAAAGGAATAAATTTATATGAGTTTATGTGTGTGTGTGTGTTGTGGTTGACGGGAAGAGGAAGAAGAAGAGAGATTGGGCAATCTGCCCAACCAGAGGAGAGCAGGAGCTCCGGGAGAGAAAGGGAGAGAGACTGACGAATGGGGAGAGGAGAGAGGAAGGAGCCCAGCCAATCGGAACAGGGAAAGGAGGAAAGGAGGGAGAAGGTGGCGCGGGGGATCGGCCGGATCCCCTTGGCCCGTTTTTGACCCGGTCACGACCCGTGTCCATGTTCGACGATTTCCACTCGTTTTTCCGGAGAATTGCTTCAAGGAACCTCATGGGAAACACTCTAGGATCCTTCCTCTACCCATTCCACCTCAAATTTGGAGAGATTTGGTTTTGAAATTGGAAGAAACCGTGCAAAAAGGGGGCGCACGGGTTGGGTTCATTTCCGCCACGATGTGAAGCAATTTCTTCCAATCACCACCACCCATGGCATCCTCTTGAGGCCTAGAACAAAGCCCAAGCAGTGGTTGAGGCGTTGGAACAAGTTTGGAGGTCGAATTGGAGCACACCAAACCTAGGGTTTCCGACGGGTTTTGTTGGAATTGGAGGCTTTGCCGACCGAATTGGCCTTGGCCACAGGTATGAAAGTTGTTCTACTCATTGAGATCTTCATTTCTGTAAATTTTGGTAATTTTTGGATAAAGTTGGATTTTCCGGCGAGCCGGGGCGGCCGACCGCCACCCACGGCGGCGCGTGGCCAATGGGCCGCCAATGTTATTTTTAAGCTATATTGGATGTCCTGAGTTCAGTTTTGATAGTGGCTTAACGTTGGTTGATCATTTGGACTTAATTTCGATACGATGCATGGTTAGGCCAAAATATGAATTGACGATCCGACCGTTGGATCGTCACCAAACTTTGATACGTTGTAATACGTAATATTTGAGGATTATAGGAACTTACGGATTGGGAATCCGATTTACGGATCTCCCCGGAATTGGAGTTGTAAGTTCATAAAATATAATGTTAACCGTCACTTAGTTTGGTAATTGGCGGAGATCCGACCGTTGGATGGTCATGAAATTCTAGGATGTTGTTCTAGAGATTTATTGTGGACCTCTGGAAGTTACGGATTGGAAATCTGAGTTGCAGATCTTCCGGATCGAACTTCATAGTGACGTGTTTTATATAAGTGATATATTCTATCGATATGATTCTGAAGTATGATTTGATGATTGTTTTAGGCGCCGATCGCCATGACGCCTTGATGTGTTGTGCTAGGGAGTTGCAGGGCGAACTCCAGGTGAGTGGGCAGTTTTGTTTTACGTATATACCTATATAAAGGAGTTTTTCCCAGAAAATCTATTTAAGTGAAATATGATTTGAAAGTGTGATTTGAAATGCCATGCATAGATTCTATGAATCATGTGATTTGAAATGCCATGCATAGAATTTATATGAGATATGTGAATTGATATTATATGATGCATATATGTGAATTGGTGCTGCGGACGCACAGGTGAGTATCAGGTGAGTTATATTTGGTGCATTGAATTGTTTGATGTGATTTATGTTGATAGCTCATAACCTGCACCCCTGGTGTTAGTGCTTATGTTATTCACCGCATCACACGCTCACCTTGGATCCAAGTAGATGCTAGTCGTACAGACCACTGGAGGTGGTTCCGACATGCTAGTCGTACAGACCTTAGAGACGGTTCCGACTAGTAGGTGACCTTAGATTATGTGCACAGATGATTGATGAGAGAAGCACTAGAGCGTATTATTACACCATCCGAGTCGTACAGACTACTACAGGTAGTTCCGACTCATGTGCAGCGTAGTGCCGTACAGGTCGCAGTTGGCGACTCCGGCAGTGCCGTACAGGTCACAGTTGGTGACTCCGGCTGGATTGGATATTGAGCTCTAGAATCAGCCGTACATGACCACTGCAGGGTCTCCGGTTGATTCATCATTTCACCTGATTTATGTTGATGCATCCATATTATGTTTTTGACGCATGGCATGGCATATTTTCTGAAAAGTGATAAAGAATGGTGTTTTGAGATTTTTGAAGCTATATATATATTTATATATGCTATTTTTCTGGGAAAGTATACATGTTTTACAGCGAGGGGTTAGAACTTTGATAAAGGAAAGTTTTGAAAAGATTTGTTTTACTGACCCACTCAACTTTGTTTTGCGCCCCTCCAGGTTTGAGATAGCAGAGCTTTGGTGGCCACGAGGAATCCAACGGTGTTCTGACAGAATTCACAATTGTATTTTTTTTAAGCTTCCGAACTGTGTAAATGGTTACGTCACTCTCACGTGACGGCCAGCATGCCCTCCTTCGGGACGGGGTGTGTCAGTTGGTATCAGAGCCTAGGTTGCAGTCCTGTGCATCTTGAGAATTTCCTAGTGTCTTCTGTCAGAACTATACCGCCTCGTAAAGAGCCACGTCGTTCAGATGAGTTTAGCTTCCTTGGTATAGCTCAGTTAGGGGAAGCTATTGCTATTGTGATTCACTCTATTATTTAAGGACCTTCTTAAGGCTGGTTATAAGTTGAAGCTGAATCACTTTATGGAAATGAAAGATTGGAGGGAGCAGAGTGATGGCTTAATTATTTGGAAAAGGCGTTTCGGTTTATGCAAGTTAAGGGAATCTTTCTTTTGAATGGTAGGTCGAGATGACTACCTGGTTTCTGAGTATTGAATTTGCATCCTGGTGGAGACAGAAGTCTTATATAGTGTCACCAGAGGAAACAGCTGTTTGAGAGTTATTTAAAGAATTGTTTAAGAAAAGGTTTATCCCTCCGGTATATATTGATGGTAAGAAGCAAGAGTTTACAAATTTGAGATAAGGAAAGATGACGGCGAATGAGTATTATGGAAAGTTTAGTGACTTGTCTCATTACCATTCGAATGTTGTTGTTAATCCGGTGGGAATGTTATGTCGTTTTAAACGGGATAATAAGAAGAAGTGGCATTTTTTTTGGCGACCACTATCCATTGTGCTTCTTATCAGGAGTTTTACAAGATTTTATTGAGAATTGAGGACTCTGAGATTATGTCCAGCAATAGTGATGAAAAAGAGGAAAAGATTGCGAATAAGAGGAAAGATGGCAAAGGTAAAGGTCAGTAATCTTAAGGATTTCAAAAGACTCAAAGCTTCAAAAGAAGTAAAGCTAGTTCTAGTTCTTCTAGCTGATATGATTCTTGTTATGGACGATGTTGCCAAAAAGAGTAATGAATGAGCACGATCGAGGTGTGTATATGTATTTCTAATGAAAGGCAAGATGGTAATATTGCACCCTTGAAGATTGTTGCTTACTTATCGAGACAACGGTGATTTATCAGTATTGCGGGCTGCAAACCGTAATATTAATAACTTATCCGTTGGATTCGTTAAGCAAGTAAACAGGTAGGTCATCCTACATTAGTATGGTGTTATTCAGGGTGTTCAGTGATGGTGGACGAGGTTGTTATGCCAGTGAATCTTATCCCGTGAGATATTGTGGATTTGGATGTGGTTTTAGGCACAGACTGATTGTATTATAATTGTGCCAAGATAGATTGCTTCGGGGAATTAGTTACTTTCCATCGACCTGGATGACCAGAGGTTACTTTTGGAGGTATGCAAATCAGAGTGAGGCATGCCGTTATTTTTGCTGTGAGAGCAAGGAAATGGTTTCGGAAGGTTACCAAGGATATTTAGTTCATGCGGTACTAAGAGATATTGCTCTGAGTAGTGTGGAAAAGGTCAAGGTGGTTAGACATTTTCCTGACATTTTCCCTGAGAATTTAACTGGATTGCCACCAAGCAAAGTTGTGGAGTTCTCTATTGATTTGTTTCCAGGTACGGACCCTATATTAGAGATTGGTTCATGTTGAGTTAAGGGAATTGAAAAGTCAGTTGCAAGAATTGGTTGATAAATGTTCTATTCAACCTAGTATGTTACCTTTGAGAGTCCCAGTTTAATTGTGAGTAAGAATGTGGACATTAAGGCTATACATCGACTATGGACAATTGAATTGGGTAACGATTGAGAATCGTTATCCATTACCGCGTATTAATGATTGATTGATCAGTTTAGAGGTGCCTGTGTAATTTCAAAGATTGATTTGAAGTCTGGTTATTAACCAATTGAAGATTAAGAGTGATGATGTCCCTAAGACGGTTTTCAGAACTCGTTATGGTCTTTATGAGTTTTTGGTGATGCCATTCGGATTGACGAATTTTATGGGTTTGACGAACGAAGTATTCCAGGAATATCTCGACAGGTTTGTTATCATTCTCATTAACGATATTCTGGTATATTTAAGACTAGAGCTGAGCATGCTAGACATCTTAAATTGGTATTACAAAGATTGAGGGATCGTTGATGCATTCTAAGTTTAGCGAATGCCAATTTTGGATGAATCAAGTGGCATTTCTGGGACATGTTATATCTGCTTAAGGTATTCAAGTGAATTCTTAAAAGGTAGCAGCGGTCGAGAATTTGGACAACCATGAACCATGACTAAGATTCGGAGTTTTCTTAGCTTAGTAGGCTATTATGGATGGTTTGTGAAAGATTTTTCAGTCATTGCCTTGCCATTGACGAGATAGACGAGAAAAGAGGTTAAGTTTAAGTGGGATGAAAATGGTGAGCAAAGTTTTCAACAGTTGAAGTATTTCCTCACTCATGCACTTGTGTTAGCACTCTCAGATGATAACGGGAATTATGAAGTCTATAAGGATGCTTCCTTTAATGGTTTGGGATGTGTATTGATGCAAATGGTAGGGTGATTGCCTATGTTTCACGGCAATTGGAACCTCATGAGATGAATTGCCCTACTTGTGATTTGGAATTTGCGATTATCATCTTTGCTTTGAAGGTATGGAGACATTATATTATTGGTGAAAAGTGCAAGATTTTACGGATCATAAGAGTCTCCAATATCTGTCTTACTCAGAGAGATCTTGATTTTAGGTAACGAAGGTGGACTGAATTGCTTAGTGATTATGATTGCACGACCAGGGTGATCGTGCAAATGTTTGGGCTGATGTACTTAATATGAAGACTCTCGTGAGAATAAAGGCTTTGTATGCTTGTTATGTTCCTCTTCTTGTGGATTTCAGATCTACTGGAGTAAAGTTAGAAATGGAAGAACGAGAAGAAGCCTTGCTTGCTAGTATCCAAGTTAGGCTTATTTTAATTAATCGTATACTCGATGCCCAGAGGATTGATGAAGAAATTCAAGAATTAATTATTGCAAGGAATAACGGGAAAAAGAAAGACCTCAGAGTTGGAGAAGCAGATGGCATCCTTATGCAAGAGAACAAGATGTATCATACCATTTAACCATTTTACTATTGGCCGGGTATGAAAAGAGAAGTTGCTGAATAGGTAAGTATGTGTATCATTGGTCAGCAGGTTAAAGCGGAAAGAAAGAAGCCTTTTGGATTGATGCAGTCATTTTCCGTTCTACAGTGGAAATGGAAAAATATTACTATGGATTATGCGTACAAGCTTTTTCGTACAAGAAATGGTTATGATAACATCTGGGTGATAGTTGATCGGCTCACTAAGTCAGCGTATTTTACTCCAGTGAAGAGCAACAACCTTTCCAAACAAGTGCAACAATTATTTATTTGTTTTATGGAAAAGAGATTCGGGCTTACGGATCTGTTGAGCTTTTTGGGGTATGTTGGTCACTTCAAGGTTTTGGATAGCATTTCAGGAGGTTTTGGATACAAGGTTACTTTATAGTACGGTTTATCATCCTCAAACAGATAGGCAATCTGAGAGGACGATTCAGATGTTGGAGGATATGCTAAGATCTTCAATATTGCGGTTTGGCGACGCTTAGCATAAGCGGTTGGATTTGATGGAATGTAACTATAACAACAGCTTTCATTCGGGTATTAGCATGTCGCTATTTGAGGCATTTATTGGAAGCTTGCCGTACACCTTTATGTTGGTCAGAAGTTGTCGAAAGAAATTTTGCGGGCCCTGAGATTATGGATGAGTCTACTCAGAATGTTCAAGTGATTAAGTTCAACCTGAAAGCAGCCCAGGAGTGGCAAAAGAGCTTAGCAGACATGCCACTAATCGAGTATATTATGTAGGTGATTGGGTGTGTTCGAAATTTTCACCTCGGAAAAGTGTGATTCGGTTCGAGAAGAAATGTAAGTTAAGTCCTAGAGACATCAGACCTTATGTGATCACCGAGCGAGTCGAGGAAGTTGCTTACAGGCTTGAGTTGCCTCCAGAGCTGTCGGAAGCGCGTGGCGTGTCCCACGTATCTATGTTTCGACATTATGTTTCAGACGCTGCACAGGTGATATCTCCTTAACCATTGGAAATCAACCCGAAAATGACTTATGATGAGGAGCCAGTGGCTATTTTGGTTTGGAAAGACAAGCTTCTAAGAAATAAGACAGTGATGTTGGTGAAAGTTTTATGGAGGAATCATTCAACCGAAAAAGCTACTTGGAAGACAGAGGATCGGATGAGGGAGATCTACCCCAGGTTATTTTATGATTATTAATGGATTGTTTGGTTGTTTGAATTTCGAGGACGAAATTCTATAAGGTGGGTAGATTGTGACAGCCCGTCCCTGATTTTAAGATTTTTTAAAGTTTTAATAAAGGATTTTACAAAAATGCCCTTTGAGGCACGCGCATTGTTCGAGGTTAACCGTTGTGTCGTGCCATCTAAGATTTGTTTTCTTGACATATCCTCGTAGTACTCGTCGCTACGGACGCGTGGGCGCAAACGGTTCGTGATTTGGAGTTATAACGAAAAAGATATTAAAGTTTGAAGTTTGGGCATTTTGGGAATTATAATAATAAAATATGGAAATTCTTTTATGGAAATGGATGGCCCAGATTAAAGGAAATATTAAATGGATGGCTGGGATTAAAAGGAATAAATTTATATGAGTTTATGTGTGTGTGTGTGTGTGTGTGTTGTGGTTGACGGGAAGAGGAAGAAGAATAGAGATTGGGCAATCTGCCCAACCAGAGGAGAGCAGGAGCTCCGGGAGAGAAAGGGAGAGAGACTGACGAATGGGGAGAGGAGAGAGGAAGGAGCCCAGCCAATCGGAACAGGGAAAGGAGGAAAGGAGGGAGAAGGTGGCGCGGGGGATCGGCCGGATCCCCTTGGCCCGTTTTTGACCCGGTCACGACCCGTGTCCATGTTCGACGATTTCCACTCGTTTTTCCGGCGAATTGCTTCAAGGAACCTCATGGGAAACACTCTAGGATCCTTCCTCTACCCATTCCACCTCAAATTTGGAGAGATTTGGTTTTGAAATTGGAAGAAACCGTGCAAAAAGGGGGCGCACGGGTTGGGTTCATTTCCGCCACGATGTGAAGCAATTTCTTCCAATCACCACCACCCATGGCATCCTCTTGAGGCCTAGAACAAAGCCCAAGCAGTGGTTGAGGCGTTGGAACAAGTTTGGAGGTCGAATTGGAGCACACCAAACCTAGGGTTTCCGACGGGTTTTGTTGGAATTGGAGGCTTTGCCGACCGAATTGGCCTTGGCCACAGGTATGAAAGTTGTTCTACTCATTGAGATCTTCATTTCTGTAAATTTTGGTAATTTTTGGATAAAGTTGGATTTTCCGGCGAGCCGGGGCGGCCGACCGCCACCCACGGCGGCGCGTGGCCAATGGGCCGCCAATGTTATTTTTAAGCTATATTGGATGTCCTGAGTTCAGTTTTGATAGTGGCTTAACGTTGGTTGATCATTTGGACTTAATTTCGATACGATGCATGGTTAGGCCAAAATATGAATTGACGATCCGACCGTTGGATCGTCACCAAACTTTGATACGTTGTAATACGTAATATTTGAGGATTATAGGAACTTACGGATTGGGAATCCGATTTACGGATCTCCCCGGAATTGGAGTTGTAAGTTCATAAAATATAATGTTAACCGTCACTTAGTTTGGTAATTGGCGGAGATCCGACCGTTGGATGGTCATGAAATTCTAGGATGTTGTTCTAGAGATTTATTGTGGACCTCTGGAAGTTACGGATTGGAAATCTGAGTTGCAGATCTTCCGGATCGAACTTCATAGTGACGTGTTTTATATAAGTGATATATTCTATCGATATGATTCTGAAGTATGATTTGATGATTGTTTTAGGCGCCGATCGCCATGACGCCTTGATGTGTTGTGCTAGGGAGTTGCAGGGCGAACTCCAGGTGAGTGGGCAGTTTTGTTTTACGTATATACCTATATAAAGGAGTTTTTCCCAGAAAATCTATTTAAGTGAAATATGATTTGAAAGTGTGATTTGAAATGCCATGCATAGATTCTATGAATCATGTGATTTGAAATGCCATGCATAGAATTTATATGAGATATGTGAATTGATATTATATGATGCATATATGTGAATTGGTGCTGCGGACGCACAGGTGAGTATCAGGTGAGTTATATTTGGTGCATTGAATTGTTTGATGTGATTTATGTTGATAGCTCATAACCTGCACCCCTGGTGTTAGTGCTTATGTTATTCACCGCATCACACGCTCACCTTGGATCCAAGTAGATGCTAGTCGTACAGACCACTGGAGGTGGTTCCGACATGCTAGTCGTACAGACCTTAGAGACGGTTCCGACTAGTAGGTGACCTTAGATTATGTGCACAGATGATTGATGAGAGAAGCACTAGAGCGTATTATTACACCATCCGAGTCGTACAGACTACTACAGGTAGTTCCGACTCATGTGCAGCGTAGTGCCGTACAGGTCGCAGTTGGCGACTCCGGCAGTGCCGTACAGGTCACAGTTGGTGACTCCGGCTGGATTGGATATTGAGCTCTAGAATCAGCCGTACATGACCACTGCAGGGTCTCCGGTTGATTCATCATTTCACCTGATTTATGTTGATGCATCCATATTATGTTTTTGACGCATGGCATGGCATATTTTCTGAAAAGTGATAAAGAATGGTGTTTTGAGATTTTTGAAGCTATATATATATTTATATATGCTATTTTTCTGGGAAAGTATACATGTTTTACAGCGAGGGGTTAGAACTTTGATAAAGGAAAGTTTTGAAAAGATTTGTTTTACTGACCCACTCAACTTTGTTTTGCGCCCCTCCAGGTTTGAGATAGCAGAGCTTTGGTGGCCACGAGGAATCCAACGGTGTTCTGACAGAATTCACAATTGTATTTTTTTTAAGCTTCCGAACTGTGTAAATGGTTACGTCACTCTCACGTGACGACCAGCATGCCCTCCTTCGGGACGGGGTGTGTCAAAAAAACCCTCTGCGATAGTAAGCAAAAGCACCGAAATACTTCAAAACAGTACCATCATACCCTCTCTACGTAATTAACTATTGGACTTCCAAATTAACTTTTGGACTTCCTAAACTATATATATTTTCAGTGGTTTTAAGCATTCTTTGGTATGATGAGAAAAATGTTTTTCAATTTGACCATTAATTACCATTTGAGTTGACAGAGTATCTGAATGGCAAACTTGGCAACTTAATGCTCCCATACTGTATGGTGTTTTCAAACTAAATTCAGAATTATTAAAAACAAAGTTATTCAAGGTAATATGTGTTCCTTGTATCAGTGCATTTTCCCCGTTACTTATGACTCACTTGAAGGTATCCAAACTTCTTATAGTACCAATTCTTTTTAATCAACAAATTGTATGAAATGTTGCGCCATTAATGGTTTATTATGAGAATATTGGTTTGTCAGTTTGAAGGGTGCCAAAAGAAAAACAACGAATGTTATTAGCTTACTTTTCAAGCGTCGTTCTTCCTTTGTTGGCAATACTCCTTTGAAGTTTTTCTCAGTGAAACAATCTATGCACATTTGAAAATCTTACATTGATATCCAATTCAGAAAAAACAATCCCACCAAAAAATAAAAATCTCCTTTCCCCCCTCCAATCTCTCTTTCCTACCTTATGTACGCCCACCAAGAACATCTTGTACTCCTCCTCTGTCCACGCAACATCTTCCCATATAAAAAAAACCAACCAATCCAACAATTAGTCAAGTAGCCACTTAGTACTGGTCTAGTCATATTTCTCTTTACTTATAAGTGAGAGGTTTTATGTTCGATTCTCGCCAAATGCGAATTTGAACCAAATTCTTGCTAGCCCATTGTGAGGCTAAGCCCACCTCTCCTCCTTAGTATAAATAATATCGTTTGTTCAAAAAAACAAAAAATAATTAATCAAGTAAAATAATTAATCCAAATAAATGAACATATTAAGATAATTAAACTCCAGCTTAGATCACGCTGAATCAAAGGTGCCAATAGAATTTGAACAAATTAAATAAGACAAATGTGCAGATAAGACATTTGGTTCCTTCTTTTTGCTTATTCGGCATTTTGATTTAGCAGCAACGAAAAAAACCAACTTCGAAAATAAATAACTGAAAACGAAATTACAATTAACCCAATTTTTTTTAATTTATAACAAATAGAAAAGATTTAAACTTTTAATTACCCATGAACCAAAAATGAACATTTAGAGTAAAGTAATTAAAAACAAAATTATAGACATGAGGAAAAACGAAAAGGAAACAAAAACCCTCATCAGATGAACCTAAACTTGCACACACCATAAACTAAGGGTTATCATTTGGAACATACAGAATTTCTGCATGCCTCTGTCTTGTGCCCTCTCTCTCTATCGTCATCTGTCGCTTTTAACTTCATCAGGTTCCTTAACCTTTAAATTATCAATATCGTAACATAACTGACTTGCATTTGATATTTTAAACATAAAACTTAAAACTCTAAAAGACTGAAAACAAGGAATAGAATGTATAAGCCTATAAGTTAAACAAATTAACACCAACAAAAAATTTAACACGTACCCAAGAAAATGTAAATGACAAAGAAAAACAAATTTTAAACATCTAGCAAAGCAGAAATCACACGTAGAAACAAAAGTTAAACACCCAACTAAGCAATAAAGACTGGTAGGATTAGCCAATAAAATCCCACGCACATTGCATATACATATACATACTTACAACTGGTTAAGCAAACCTGTTGAAGAATGACTTGCATCTGGTCACTAAAAAGAAACAAAACAAAACGAAGTTAGGGAGGGATTTAATAATTCAATGAGAAGAAAAATCTATATATTATTTCCGCTGCTCTTTGTAGAGGCCGATGAGGTGGAGGGGTGGTTATGGGTCATTCCTCCTGATCGCTTCTAGTGGAGTTTCACACTGAATAGAATGGTGGTTTCCTCCGGTAACCCATAACCCCATCCCTTGCACTTTTTCCTCACCACCATAATTATGGTGTATGCTCATCATACACTTAATGTGAGATCCCACATCGCACAGGAGAGTGGATCATGTGAGTCTTATATGTACATTCTCATCTCTACCTAGCGCGCAGCCTTTTGGGAGCTCACTGGCTTCGGATTCCATCAAAACTCCGAAGTTAAGCGAGTAGTGCGCGAGAGCACTCCCATGATGGGTGACCCACTGGGAAGTTCTCGTCTGAGTTCCCAGAAACAAAACCGTGAGGGCGTGGTTGGGGCCCAAAGCGAACAATATCGTGCTACGGTGGAGTCGTGCCCGGATGTGGTGGGGGCCCGGGCCGGGATGTGACACTTAATCATCTGCCATTTGTCATTTCATCTAATTCTAGTTAATTGCATACACCATAGTTTATAGTGATAGGCAAAAATACTCCCGCATCGTTTTGTAAATGCTAAAACGTGGAGGAAATCAAGGAGCCTAAATTTATTTATTTTTAGTATTAGGATTTTTAACCTTGTTATGTTTGTATATTACGATTATAACAGTATTATATTGGGATAGTTTAGTGTTTTTTTGTGTAAAATAAGGGTATTTTTGATATTTCAGAAAGCTTCACCATTTTGGTGCTACTCCTTTTATATATAGATTAATCTTATTGTATACTGAATTTTTCCTCACTTTATTCATGCTTAGAAAATGCACTTTTGATTTCTAATGATAGTAATGTACTATATTTTACGAAAATGATCAGAGGTCGGTAGTGTGTGACGACGATGCCAGTCATTCTTCAACAGATGCAAGTCAAAGATGCGATGCAGTAGTCCTTTTTAATACGGAACAAACATTTATTCATGAGCATTGGATGCATGGGTCGAACCAAGATTCTTGCCGGATCCTTCCAAGGGATCCTAGGGATCTCGCAATCTTGTCCGTTTATTTTATATCATGCGGTCAGTTTTCGTTAGGTACTATTTATATTTGAATTTTAAATCTTAAATTTTAAATAATTTTTGACCGCACGATATACGATGAACGAACATGATTGTGTAATCCCTAGAAAATGGATCCGGAAAGGATCCTGGTTCGCATGGGACGACGATGCCATATGAAATAAGTGAAACACAAAAAGACACCAGAAACCATACAAATACATGCATGAAAGAAGTGGAGGGAGCCAAATCCAAAATTGGACCCTAGCTGCTTTACAACACGCGACCCTCGCTATATGATCTTTCGAGTTAGGAGGATACGTTATACGTTGGGTAAGGAGTTCATGTCTTTAACGTGGACGTATACGCGCATGCAACCAAACAGGTCATTGGCCACATAACAAACATTCATTGTTTAATTGGTTTACCTTTTGAACACCTGAGAAGCATTCATCTGACGATGCCATTAAGACTACGCATTAGATGCAAGAGAGAACGTCTCCTTAACGTGGACTTCGTTAGTTCTGCAGTACTTTTTCTTCTTTCTTTTGTTCTTGTGCATGCGTGCTTTAGGAGGAAGGAAAATATCAGAAAAAGGGAATTGTTATTGGCACTCCAAATTTTTTATATTTAGAAAGAAAAATACACTTGTGATGAGTGCCAAATGAGATTTTTTTTAATGCTAATAACAGTTCTTCAGAAAAATCATATTTTTGTATCACATTAATGTAACATATACTGTGGCAAGTGATGTTTATATGTCACGTCAATTAATGAATTAATTTCATTGAATGTTTTTTATATGCATCACTTGTCATATGAAATAATACACTAATATGATATAAATATATGATCTTCCTAGCATTACTCGAGAAGAAATTTAGGTGGGAATTTAAACCTACATTCACCAAATTAATAGCACCTACTAGTCGCATTATGGGCTTGTTGGATCGTACCTAACCCCAGTTCAAAGTTCAAATAATTATTTAAAAGAGGTTTTAAGTTTAATTCTCAATTTCTTTTGTTGAATCATAAAACATAACCTTAAAGCCCTTAGTCATTCTCTTTCCATAAGGTCACTTCTGAGTCGGTGTAAATCATTTCTCTATCCACGTTCACTCCCAATAACTTGTTAGACCAATGTATCCTGAATAAAATCTTACTTTCTCTAATATCAGTACTCCGCCGAAAAAATGAAGAAATATCAAGAACATAGGCGATATATAATGCATATAATGCAATTTGATATATAGGTTTGACCTTCTATCTTAAAATAAAATCATTTTGTTATGAAAAGTATCCAAGAATGTGTTTATGTATCATTTTGCCGTGTTCATGATGCAACGTTTTCAAGAAACAACACAATGCAATGCCTCATTCAACCAATTAAGACAATGTTTTATTTTAAAGAATCAAGAAAAGTGATTAGAAAACTGGTAATTCACAAGTTAAAACAAATACAATTATGAGAGACTATTGAATATAAATTATTCATATGCTAAAGATTAGTTGGTTATCAAGGGAAACTGGGTGTCCATATACCTTTTTCTTTTTTGTGAAGTTGATTGAAATGATCATTTTAAAATCCAATTGCTGAATTGATCAAATAAAATATCAACAGTATGTTAATCAAATTTTGATTACATACTGAAAAATAATTATTTCAATCATTAAATATATGTTAGGCTGTAGTGAATTGAGAAACTCATGCTTCACCTTTAACTTCATGGGAAGGACGTGCCAGCAGACCCAAAGGCCATTTACCTGAAAGTAAAAACGCCTAAAGAATGTAAAGCTGTGTAAAGTGCAATCATGAAATCTTATCATCGTAAAGAAAATCATGTAACCAGAACAACCCCTCTTGGTTGCATACTTGCATGAGAGAACCCAGAACAATTTTCCAGCATACCATGTAAAGAGACACGGAAAAAAATGGGACGAGTGATGCATCCCAATGTGCAGGGCTCTAACTAGGGATGGGCATGGCGGGCGGGTAAACGCAATTATTTACCCATAATCGTTTAAGTCTATACCCGCATAACTGTTTGCCTGTTGAATAATTGCATAAACGGTTATATCCATATCAACAACCATTTATAAACGGTTAACCGTACCCATAATCGCGTACACATTTAACCGTAACCGCATACCCATTTGCCCATTTGCACATTTGCCCATTTGCCCGTTTACCCGTTTACCGTTTTTTACCCATTTACCAATTTTTTACCCGTCTACACATTTTTTTACCTATTTATATATACATTTATCATGTATTTTCGTATTTCAATCTTTTAAATCTTGATACCATTTCAATGTAGAGAGCTTAGGATATATATAATTTATACACGTACATTAGCCAGAAAAATCACTTTGATACGAGCATCAAGTCTCAACAATGTATATAGTAGTGTTCCTATGGCAAGCGGCAAGCCTACCCACTTTTTTTATTTTTTTGAAAAAGGTTCGATATCTATTAAGCCAAGTAAAGGAGCGTATAAACTGAAGATAGTGTGCGGCTTCAATAAAAACCTCGGTGATCATCACCTTTCTGCGACCCACTGGACGAGCCAGAAAGTCCTCCCCTTCCCTTACAGGCCGTTTGCCAAGCTCAGTACTTGGAAAACGATGAAGCTCCTCGCTATTTGGTCTGCTACATCTCGATTACTTGTACCCTTTACGTTGGAGTCTCCTACGTTTCTTTGTCCGTTTGAACTGAAGGTGTTCAGTAATAGGCATAAGATTAAAAGGGTCTGAACCTAACTCATGATTCTCGCTACCTATTGGACCTGCCACCTGATTCATTTGGTCCTGGAATGTGTGATCCATGATAGCTTGCCTATGGCCCATATGATTGACACCTACGATCAAGGGCCCACTAAGAATCCCCACTAGACCATTATCATTGTTAACATTTGAGTAGATGGATGGGATTAAAGATTTTTCCATTTCAGGAGAGGGTGGACAATTCAAGTCAACTCCAAATAAAATTATTCCTCTAACAGCCTCATTATTAGCCTCCTCAACGCCCACTAAATCGCCTCCAAAAGAAGTGCCTGATGGTGTGCCCGTTACCTCCAAACTTACCTCCAAACAAAGAGAAAAATCCTCAGTGGGAAACGACAGTTGGAAGGGAATTAAAGCCATGGAATCAATTACCATCCCCTCACATCCTGCATCAGCATTGAAATAGGCAAACGGACTGCGTCATTAATGTTACATTTCGTTTCGGTCCTAAGAACAGCCGCTGTCGACTCTCCGTTCGCACCCACCTCCGTCGCTCCGTCAGACAGACGCTGTGGTGCAACTTCAAAAATATCCTGGTCCTTAACCTCCTCCCCCAACAATGGGGCTTTCATCGACCGTCCATGAGAGGAATCCAGGCCAAACTTTCTACCAATTGGCTTAAGATAATCTCCGCCTAACACGTCATCCTGGAACCATCGCCCGTAAGGTTTTGAACAGTCATCATTGTTCTTACCTTTAAACTGCAAGCAATTTTCTTCCATATGCCCAATCATTCCACAGAGATAACAAGTAAATGGAAGCTTCTCATATCTTAAAGCTATCTTCACCGTATTACCCTCCAAAACTAGCAGAAGACTCCTACGTAAGGGTTTCGTAATGTCCATCTCTGCCCGAATGCGAAGTATACTGCCCAAAAATTCACTCTTTCTGCTCTGGTCCTTCAAAATATGCTTCCCTATCTGATTCCCAACAAATTGTCCCATATGGCGAGTCATATATCCAAGGGGTAAACCCTTATTCTGGATCCAAAATTCCTGACAACTGAGTGGAATACTATTTGGCTGGGCAAGACTATCAGCCTCTGCCAGAACCAATAAAGCACCATCAAACAACCACAGTCGACCCTTTTGCACCATTGCTCGTTCACGTTTTGAATCGAAACCAAAAGAAAACAAATCCTCCTTCAGTTTGACAATCGTAACCTTAGCCTTTGGCCTCCACATATGCATCATCTGACGTTTGAACCTTTCTTTATTAAGGGTTTTTTGTGAAAGCACTCTTCCAACAAGGAAGACTTTAGAAGATTTCAATAGAGCACCCTCATGATCATCTACAACCACCACCCTTTGCACCTCAGCAGTGAGCGCAAGATGGGCTGCAAACTTCGTAAACATATCCTCCATGATCCTACACACGGCTAGCAAACCGAGACCAAAGAAATAGTCCAAGCAAGTAAAATACCAGAAACCGCCGGTGCCGGGCACCGTCTACCCACTTTACCCTTTCATTCTCTTGCAATATAGAGATGAATATCACAACAGACAAGTTTAAGAATTAATCTACTTTTATCATGTCATTAGGAGGTATTGGGGTTTACAATAAAACTGATCATTTTTGTCATTAATATGCAAACTTCATAATGCAGCATGTTATTGAATCTAAAGTATGCAAAAAGTAATATGTATCACATTTACTATATGAACTAATAAATTACTTCAAAATTCGACTTTATAGCGTTCACGAAGCATCACTAAAATGAGAAGTGATAGCCATAAACCCATCTCTTTTGTTTACTTGAAGAGAACCGACTGTTTTGCCGAAGATGAGAGAGAGGGCAGCGAGGAGAGAGATGAGCGACGGGAGTTCGAGATTTGTCGAATAATTTTAAGGTTTATTATTATTTATTTTAAAATTATATATGTATATTATAATAAATTGTTAAATGGGTACCCATTTATAATCGCGGGTAATACTCATAACCGCCCATTTAAATTTCACGGATAAACGATTATACCCATAACCGTTTATCAATTTAAACGGTTATCCATAACCGTAACCGTTAATTTTAAATAGACGGTTAACCGCGGTTACCCATACCCATGGATATTTTGCCCTTCCCTATCTAACTCAGGAATTAACCAACTGTGTTCCTCATCTAATTGATACTAGCATATGCCCCACACTTTGTGTGTGATTTTTTTTTTTTAAATGGGAAGGAGAAAGGGCAAAAAAAAATTGTGGATTAGAGAGAGAAGTTTTCTTTTTTATATTTTCTTTTTTAAAATTAAAGGATGTTAGGATCACCTTTGGGTGAGGCTTTGAAAGAAAAAAAAGTAAAATTTTGTTTGTGTGAATTTATTTTATTCCCCATGATTTTGTTTTGTGATAGAAGACAAAATTGTTTATTTACCCTCTTTTAATTAACAAATAGAATTTTATTAATGTAGTTAAGATTATGCGGTATAAACCTTCCATGTCTTTTCTAATTTACCCACTTTTATTGGATGCAAAAGTCTTGTCTGCATTTGACAAAAAAAAGGGTTGTCTGCATATTTGTCAAAACTAATCAGGAAAATGACAATTGAAAATAATAATAATAATAACAATTGAAGAGCAATTAGAGAAACAGAAATAAAGTAATGGGCAAGATTGTTCCTTCTCTGCTTGACAACCAAATAGAAGAACGGAAGAAAACCATCGTGTAGTAGTAGGGTTACATGGTGAAAAAATGAGTCGTTTTTTATGTCACTTCAGTTTGGTTCAATTTGATTTTTCATATTCAATTTGTTTTTTTCCGACTTCGTTTCGGTATTCGTTTTGATTTTTTTAGATTTTCGATTTTTCGAACTCACCGATAGAGTTTGTGAGAAAAATTTGATGCATTAATCATGAAAATTAGTGTCAACTAGCTACTAGTTCACTATATATTGAACTAAGATTAAGCCAAACAATCAAATGAACAGTAAAAAAAGTCGACCTCACGTTGTGACGTATAAGTATTGAATGTGACGAAAAGATTTTTAACAACAATGAGAGAGAGTTGTGTGATACGGGATATACCGTCACAATAGCGTGTTGTGCTAATATTACAATAAATAAAGAGAAATTGATGTATATCTTTACATTATTAACATGAAAACACTACCATATAACTTGTGTCTCGTGACATACTAGTCGAGAATCCATGCAAGAGATGAAAATACTTGAGGGTGGAGCCAAATCCAAGAATTAGGACCGTACTTTAGACACGCGACTCTCGCAGTGATATACGTACGTTAGCAAGAGGGCTTATTATTTTGGGGGGGGTAAACGACTTCATGTTCTTAACGTGGGTCTTTTGAATTTTTGTAGTTACTTTTTCTATCCTATAAATATATTGGGCGCTGTCATATGGAAATAACTTATGTGGGCAAGTAATTTACTTGACTAAAGGCACCAAGAGAAAAAACTTAAGGAAACAAACAAAAGGCAGTTGTTTAATTTCCCGTAAATTGTATTTCTGGCCATATCTTTTACGTGCAAATGTGAAGTCATTATTTGGGACTTGTTTCCCTCCTCCAACCCTTTAAGCCACACAAAATTTCCTAACTATAAGACAAATTTTCAGGTTGATTATTTAGAATTAAAAATTTAGGGTGGCGTTATTGGCACTTGTAAGAAATTATGTTGCACCTAATGTATAGAAATATAAGTAGAAAAATACATTTGAGAAGAGTGCATAATGACTTTTTCGGAGTGTCAATAATAGCTCTCAATTTTACTGTTTTCTATACAACGAGAATTTTGATTTTTAGATATTGATCATTGAATCCTTAACTAAAGATTTATCAGCTAAAAATTTATTTATCAGCTAAACATTTTAGTGTATAAAACACCCGGATTCAGCAAATACTTTAAATTTTATCAAAGGTGATTTAGATTTGGAAATTAATGTACAATACTTGTTTCCTTAAATTTTGTGATGGTGGCAGTCACCCGCCATTACCACACAAAAACGAGTGAGATTTACGGCATCTCTTAATCTAATAAAACTCAGGTCACAACAAGAATACCATTTCCATATTTGATTAGATTTGGGACCGGATAACCTTCTTAATTTAGGTTGATTTTCTTTTAATTCATTTCACGTATAAAAACTAATAATTATGATTAACATATTTGTCTCATGGTTGGATGGATTCTATGAACTTTACCTAAGATTTTGTGTGAAACTTACGAGGATTCCTGCATGGTAAATTATCAAGAATTTTCCATGTAATTCGTTACAACCAAATCTCACCCATACTTTTTTTTTCTTCCTATAAAAAATAGGGCGTATGTATTAACTACCATTAAATATACATACTGAATTATTTTTACTGAATGAAAATTTTTTAATTGCGGATGGCGCTTTACCATGGTGGTGAAAAATAATAATGTCTATACACTTTGGTGTGGATTCAATCCCTATTACTCCTTCCCTCTAACATTTAACAACTTAACCCACTAACGCTATTGTTTGTCCAAATTTTTTTTTTGTTAAAAAAAACAAAAGGAGGTTTTGTAAATTTATTATAAAATTAAGAATCGATATAAATATCAAAAAGGACACTTATTAGGATGTACATCCTCAATCCAAAGAGACTTCAACAAAACATAAAATAAAGATAACACTGCAAAGCCAAATGAACTTCCTTCTTGATGAAAAACTCTCAAACTTAATAAGTTGGCATATGAAAAATTCTGCACACAAACTAGCAATATAATGAACATGAGAACACAAAACCGGCATGTGTTGAGATGGCTAGATTGGTTTTCATCTTTGAGTGATGAGTTATGTGGTCTCGTATGTCAATGATGAGTTGATGTGGTATCGCTCTACTATGATGACCTTATATGGACTCACTATTCAATGGTGACCAATGTGGCTGCCAGACTCTGTTGTGTGTATTTATTGTGACATATCAATATCGTTGACGATTGTGCGCTTGCCAAATGTGTTATTGTGCGTTTGTGCTTGTGGTAGCCTTTTAGGGGCGGGGACTACAAAGTTGGAACTGTGGCCACCAATGATAAGAACAACTACCTTCCTAAAAGTTGGTTGTATTATTTTCGTTGATCATATCTTTTTGCGAGTGTGGTCTTCGTCCCCCCGCTTTTATTTGGTTCATTTGTATTATTTTATTAAGAGTAGTGCTAAGGAAACTAAATTTGTAGATTAAATTTTGTAAACTAAATGACATAGAAGTTGGTGATTAGATTATTACTTAATCGTTGATTAACATGCTCATTTTCTATTGGTGACTCCTTATTTGGTTTGCTAATTTAGTCTACAAATTTAGTTTCCTTAGCATTACTCTTCATTAATAGAAAATAAGAGGGAGGAGGGACAAGCGGGAGCTTTCCGAGTGTACTAGTCCTCAACCCCACGGTGAGAGTCGGTGGCTTACAAGTGATCATTATACTAAAGAGCTAATCTTGCCCAACCCTTCTAAGTATTGCTAAAAAATTTATCAAATAATGAATGCTTGCTATTTGAGCTAGAAACGCTTTTGTCAACATTCAATGCTTTTGACAAGTTGTTTTTTTTTTCGTTCAAAAAAAAAAATGCAACTTGTCAAAAGTAGTGAATGTTGTGTTATGTCTTCAATAGATGAAGTTTCACTTTTGTAATGACGAAATATAGAATCCAAAAGATAACACAAATTGGCGTAGTCAAGTTGGCTACACCAGTGTCCTTTTTCATTTGCATTTAAGTTCAAATTCCTCTGTAGTGCATATTTGTATGAGAAATAATTTTCACACATTTTTTTCTTCTCCTATGTACCTCTATATATTTACGTCCATTATTGATGTTTCAATTTAATGGACTAAAAAATAAATGAAAGTGTGGGTGAAAATCAATTTCCTCTTTAATTTTTAGTTATTTTACGTGATTTACGTGATAAGAAATAAAAAGATAATAACAAAAAAGGAGAAATAGATGATCCTTAAAAAGAGAGTCAAAGATTGCGTGGTTATAGTTCACCAAATTATTTATTTTGGCAATGAGAATGCATATTATTTTGTGAATGAATGAGTGAATGATTCATTTGTACAGAAAGGTGACAATCCTTGTGGTTTAAAATTGAACACACTTACATCATGCGGCGAACCTCACTTGTACACTGCACAACACAACACAACACAACACAATTCAACCGACGACGCGACTAGAGCTTGTGCCATGTCCAATCTCTCATTCCTCGACTCGTGAGGTCATCACCTTCTACTTGTGGGTGCTCGTGACCCCTCGTCCCATCATCAACTTTATATAATCAACTCAACTCCACCAATTATATATCAAGCACTAAGAGCGTCTTCAAACACAACATCATGTATTACTGACCATTAATATCCTTTTCTTATAGTGCAAACTTTCTTATCCAACACAACCAATCATAAAGGTTGGATATATTTGTTTTTATAACAAGACAATGTACAATTTGCTCTTTATCTTTCACCTCCACGTTAACGACATTTAGAGCTTGTTTGGTTTTGTTTTTATCAGCTAATATTTCTTGTGTGCGACCTCATGGTGCCACTAAGTGCTCAAAAAAATACTCATGCCGGCAAATTGTACTAGCTATCAACAGGGGTCGGCAAACTCTACGCATACACATTGCTTGGCTACCCTCATCAAGTCATGCACACAAATCTTGACATGTGCCAGGTGCTCAACCAAATGCCTAAATAACCTCGTCGCGAAAATTTGTTAATAGTAAAATGATATTTTTACTATAATTATGAATGAAAGTACTATTTGACTTAATACAATGACTGCATTGGTACAAAATCCTAAATTCATTTTAGTGTGAGGGTTAGGCAACATAATATAATAGATTGTCTAACAAGACCAACTCTTTTATCATATTCTTCAAAGGGTGACCATAAACAGGACGCTAGTAACTTCTCATTTGAACCTTTTGATTCTATCTTCTCGAATCTCTTTTTCATTTTTTAATATTGCTTGATAATCGAAACAATCTACTATCTAGATGACCCTTTAAATATCAATTTTGTGAAAAAACAACCAAATTAAAAAAAAAAATTTAACCGTTCGATTAACATTGTCAAAATTTCAATATTTAAGTGAGAAACATAATTCGTGTATTTATAGATAAGCATAAGCACTACTGCACCACTTGGTTAAAACATTTCAATTTTTTTTATTTTTTTAATTTTTTTAATTTTTTTAATTTTTTTAATTTTTTTTTGCATGATCTTGAAGAGGTGATTTATAAAATAGATGGTGATATTGCATGGTGAGAAGCGGAAGAAAGTAAAACGTAAATGTACAAATGAGAAAATTGCTAGGATTATTATTCTTCAACTTCCAACTTCCAACTTCCAAATCCAAATCCAAATCGCAAAATAAAATCGAATCCCAAATCCAAGCTTAAAAAAGCAGGAGAGTGGAGAAGAAGTCCCTTCTCTGTTTGGTCCGACGAGATAAAAAGATAAGGTCAAAAAGGTCTGTTTCTCTCTTTTTCTTTAGAAGCTCTACCCTTAACCCTATTTATTAGGATTAGATCTATTTCAAATTTTAGTGTCGAGAGTTTAGGGATCAATAAATTTGATTCACACAAATAATATTTGAGAGTTCTCATAAACTTATTTTGCTGGTCGATTTCTTACAAACTAACGACTCTGATTTTTTTCCACACAAATTAAAGATCTAATTTTCTTTTTTCTAAACTTCGAACAGTAAGATTCAAACGTATACCAATTCCCTATTTATTGTCCAAAGCAAGCCTAAAAGAATACGATGAGAAGAGTCAAATATGAGTCAGGTTGTAGGGTAGGGTTGTTGTTATCCACTAGGGACTCGTGGCAATAAAAGGTTGGGATTTATTTAGAGGGCCTACAATGACGTCTCCCTCCCCACGCGGCACAAATCTGTAACTCTTCTCGACAAGTTGACAGGTTGAAGGACGAGGAGAACGCAAAAATAAAATTAGAGAAACAGAACCGACTAGTAGTACAAAATAGAAAGAGTTCTCAGATTTCGTAAATGACGATGACGTGTTATATATGTGTTTAATTCAATACTTAGTTAGTAACCAGTTCGTGGAAATCCAAATGTGTTTTTGTCATAAGAAAAATAGAGGGCGGAGTGAGAAGTATTTATGATTAATTTTGGATTAAATTAAATTGGGAAAATTCGAAAAGGGTAGGCGTCGTTTTTGGCTTATAAAATGGGTGGGAGCGACGGTTTCGTATTTTACTGAGTAGGGTTTTGATCTTTCACGTGCCTCTCCCTTTCCTCTCTCTCCCTTTTTTTCCGTTTCTGTTTGCTCTCTCTGTCTCTATTTATCTATCGCGCTTGCTTTCTGTTTCATTTCGCAGCAAAATAATAAATATATAATAATCTTGCTGCGGTTTTCTACCTTTCTTATTTGTTAAGCTTCGTTTGACGGTGCTATTTTTCAACATATATATATACACACACATACACACACACATATATTCCCCTATATAATATATACACCTAGCACTCTGCTAATATATAAAACAGAGAGAGAGGTTTAGGTTTATAATAGGGAAAGAGCAATGGAGGGAAGAAAGAAAACTGGGTCGTCGCCTTCTTCCTTCACTTCTGAGCTTTTCGGGTCGAAGGAGTCATCTGCTTCTTCTGGGATTTTTGGGGCCATATTTGCGCCTGCTTCCAAGGATTTGGTATTATTCCCCTGTTTTTTGAATTATTTTTCTGAAATTTTTTATTGGTTTTTTCTTCTTGTTTTCTTCGATTGTTTAATTAGGTTTTGATTTTTATCTCTGCATTTTTCGTTTTGGCTTTTAAATTTTGAGAATCCTAGCTGGGTTTTGTTTGATGGCAAATGGGGTTCTGTTCTTTCCCTTTCTTTCGTTGATTTTAGCTTCAAGCCTTCGCCTTTACGTCAATTTACATTGTTTGGGGATGTTTTTGCAATTCTCTCTTGTAAAATCTTGATGGGGTTTATCTATATTTTCTTCCAAGTTGGGTGAAATTGGGTGAAAACTCTCAATTGTCATCTATTTTTTGAATTGAATGATCAAGAAAAGTTTTTAATTTTTCATACTGAGATAACATTATTTTATTAATGAAAGGGTTTAGAATTATAAAATGGCTGTATACATTTGTTCTTTTGATTGGATTTTGCTTTATCTTTGAATCTCTCTCTCTCTCTCTCTCTCTCTCTCTCTCTCTCTCTCTCTCCTGGGTGATCTTTTTGTTAGATTCTGTGTGTATAGTATTTTATTTTTCTGTTGATTCAGGTGTTTGGGAGGGAATCTCTGCGTTCTGAAGTCTCTGGGAAAAAGCTCACGGATGAACCATTGCACTTCAAGCCCGGAGATCAGCCAGGTTTGTATGCTTTTTGTATCTTTCATCTGTTGTTTTTCATACGTTATGGCCGAAGTTTGTATTTTTTGTCCAGTTTTGTTTAGATTGCTTCTTTCTGCATGCCAGGCATATGCTTGGTTAACCTATTATTTATGAAGGGGGCCATGGCTAAAAGTGCTTCTGGGAAGTTCTTTCGGTTTTTATTCAGGAAGCACTTGGATTTTTATTATTTCGACGTGCTTCCAATAAAAACTTTTCAAACAAAGCAGCCCGTGAGCATAACTGCAGGGGGTCCGATATGGATTCTGCACTATTCATTCTGAATTGAAAATTATGCTTATTTTCTTTTCAAATACAAAAGTTTTCATTGGATTGACCTTTTATTTAAAAAAAAAAAAATTATTTGTAATTGTAGATCCAAGTAATTCTTGATTTTGTAAGCATGAATTGTGTTTGGGAAGTGTCTGATTCGGATGGATATCGTGTTGTTGCTGCTGCAGATGGTGCCTCGAAAGAGATCGAAGGTGAGAGTAAGAGCATAACAAATATGGACATAATAAGCTCCATCTATAGGGATCAGAGAGTGCAACAACCTTGCCATTTCAGTTCATCAATCTATTATGGTGGCCAAGATATTTATGCTCACCCCCAGAGTACCCAGAACCCTGATTATAACACTCCGGTGAGCGTTTTTCTTTGTTCTGTTATGTTTTATGTATAATCCAAGCACAAATAGAGTAATTGTGTAAAATTTGAACATTGAGATGTAACTTGTTCATCTCATGCTCTCTATGGCGGAAAATTTTGCCTTGTCATAGGGTGTGTTGTGCGTCTCTATCATTTTATGGCGAGGATAACAAGTCACGTGATGAGAAATATTGACACACGGCTATAGCACACAAGATTTTCTGTGGCATGTTATGTCAGGGGATATAGCAAATTATACAAAATTACTATATAACTAAGGAGTTTCCATTTAGAATATGGCTGTTCTTAATTGGGGGATTATTTCGTGATTATTTCAGTGCAAGAAAGATGGGACCGAGGATGATTCGGGAAGTGCTTCTAGAGGAAACTGGTGGCAAGGTATAAATCATACTGCAATTGTTTACTGGAGAAATCTGTATATACTGTTCTAAACTTCTGACATTGTTTTTTCTTCCAAATTTTCCATCTCTGCAGGGTCCCTCTATTATTAAGGGCTCCTTTGCCGAGGCTTATACTCGTCAAGGTATGTTACTTATGAAACGTTACTGGAATTTACCATTCATGTCTCCAACAATTATTCTGATAATTACGTATCTAATTTGACTCATGGACGAATATGCAAGCATACGTTTCAGTAAACAATATAGACACCTTCTTGTCGGTGACACGCCATCTACCATTTGAGTCTAACAATTATTCCATTAATTACATATCTAATTTGACCTATGGGCGAATATGCAAACATACGTTCAAGTATCTATAATATAGACACGTCTTGTCAGTAGAATGTCATCTACCAATTGTCGGTGGCATGTCATAGGCCATTAATTATATATCTAAGTTGACCTATTGACAAAGGCATACGTTTCGGTATATACTATATAGACACGTCTTGTCGGTGGCACGTCATACACCGTTGAGTCTCCGACAATTATTTAATAATTACGTATCTAATTTGAACTATGCGCAAGCATACGTTTGGGTATATACACTTGTCGGTGGTACAGCATCTACGTTGTCCTTATCTTTTTCTTCTTTTTTTTTTTTTTGACCTTGGTGAATTTCATTTTTTAACATGCCTATATGTTCAATCATGACATTTACTTCAATCATGACATTTACCTCAATCATGACATTTACCTTTAGAATCTTACCATATGAAGCATAGGTTTTTTCCCTCCTATTAATATGTATACAAAGGTTTTTGTCAAAAATCGTTCATCCGGTTTGCGAACAATAACTTTGGTTCTTCTCGTTTCAAATTGATCAATGTCGTCCTCTATAGTTTTATTTGTGTGACCTTTGTATATTATGTTTTGCAGATAATATAGGAAGGAAATAGGGTAGCAGCAGATGGTTGTGGACACAGCTGGTTTGTTTTCCTCCAGCCCCCCAAACACAGTACTCATATGTATGCACCTTCTTTAGTTTCTCTGTGAAATATGTACTCTCACTCTCTGTCTCTCTCTGTTCTACTGTAAAGGATGTTTGGTTTAGTGACTTAATCATCCTCAACTGCTCTAATGTGGTTGAAGATTTGGATGTTAATTTAGTTTGTTTAATGAATGGTTTGTACTTCCAAGTCCATGTGGTTCTCTTTATCTCCGTTCTCTGTTGTTGTTTTTCTCTGTGGATGGTTGGATAGATAGTTTGTAGTCTCTGATCTACTTATTTGTGGTCCATGGATTGTGACCTGAGACGGAATCTGATTGATGGGCATGAACCCAAATCTGAACCTATGTTGTATATGTGGCTGGTTTTCAAAATCACCTCATAGTCCCAGTGATAGGGTTATCCTTCGGGGAAAATGTTCTCTTTTCGGATTGTCTATCTCACGTTCAGAGTAACAATATAAGTATGACAAGAATTCTCTCTTTCCAGGCTGATTATGAATTGGTAATCTAATTGATTTTTTGTGCGAATACGTGTAGTTCAGTTCTGATAATATAAGTATGACGAGAAAATTCTATTATTCACTCGTACTTAATTTTTTTTATTCTCTTTTTCACTTTGATTGGTGAAAAAAAAAAAGCTATTTGTATTACAGTTAAATGGTATTCTTTTATATTTCTAAGTAGAGTTTTAGATACGGATTTCAAAATGCAAGTTCATAACTAATTTATCTCTCACATGTGGGTGAAACTAATAAGAGCATCTTGTTGTGGGTCGTTAGAAAAAAACTTGGACACGACATTGCATTATTGGAGCAATGGTGACCTGTCCATTGTAATTTCTCAAGTGGATAAAAAGTTAATTCACTTTTCCAGCTCACCTCAAATTTAAGATTCCACTTGTAAGTCCCAACGTACACGAAACTAACAAATCAGTCCTCAAAGGCGGTGGTGGCCCATCAAAGCCAGGATTATTTTGCTTTCCAAACCGTCTTTTCGATTTCTTATCCCAGCCTTTGATTCTGGGGTCCACCTTATCCAACCTGCAAACTATCCTATGTCTGGTGAGACACAGCTTTCGCCATGGGAGGAGGATTGTCTGCCTCCCATTTTCGAAAACCTTCCATGCCCTCCTGTTTTATGTGGTCACGGTTAAGTCATGTCAACATTTTATATTATTATTTTTATAAAGATAATAAGATAAAAATGAATAGTAATATAAAACATTAACGTGGTTTAACCGTGACCACACAAACAGAAAAACATAGGAGGGTATCGGAAATGAGAGGGCAGACAATCCTCCTCCTTCGCCATGGTCGTTAAATTAAGTTCTGGTCGTTGAAGGCGTGGAAGAAGTTTCTTCTGCCACGCTTTTACAAAGTTGCTTCTAATCTTGATGTTACAATGAATGTTTGTCTCCAATTTCTCCAATCAATCATTCATTAATTAAGGGTATGTTTACTTAACAGAAATGAGCGTGCAAACAAACGGTATTATTTTCATTCATGATATTTCATGGGTTTCCTAATATGATCGGTAAAAAAATTGAGTGTTTCCAACTTAAAAAATAAACTAAGATATTACGCCAACGACGAGGAGGTAGTTTATTCTATACTTTAACAATCAGAAATAACTCTTATTCACGATTTCTTTTTATTATCATTCAAGATTCATCTCATTTGAATTAAGTAAATATTTCAACAGAATCTAAGACAGCTTACCGTTTAGTTGTATCACGAAGTAAACAAGTTATGAGGAGTTTGGCAAATTGCATATTTTATTTTACCTGAAAGAAGGATACGTACGTGAAACAGGCTACTAGCTTTAATTTGTTGCCAAATTACAAAACAGTAATCCTACTTAGTCACACTAGTAGCCAACTGCTTCAAATTCCTTAACCAGACCACTCCATGGCCTTCAACCTTTCCTTACATTCAATCACGGCAGAGTATAGGCTGCAACATTAACGTGGCACTGGGTTATATTAGTAAAAAAAAAAATATTAAACAAAAAAAAAGTTGGGTTGTTACATGACTTGCCTAAAAGAAACGTTGCATTTTTATATTTTAGTGAGCAATTTTAAGTACATATTAGACTGAGAATTGCATGTATTTATGAATTTACCTCCGCACTTGTAAGGCCATCTCCAACCGAAGGGTCCAGAGGGCCAGAGGGTCGAAAATAGCCTGAAAACCGTCTTCAACCGAGGGCTAGGCCAGAGGGCTCTGGAATCTGGCAGGGCCCCACGGAATCGGAGAGGGCTGGAGGGCTGGCTACTTCCGGCCAGCCAGCCAGCCCCGAGCTGGCTTCTTTTTTTTTTAATGTTTTGTTATTCATGTCGATTAGGCCATCTCTAACTGAAAGGTCCAGAGGGTCAGAGGGTTGAAAATAGCCCGAAAACCATCTCCAACCGAGGGCTAGGCCAGAGGGCTCTGGAATCTGGGAGGGCCCCACGGAATCGGAGAGGGCTAGAGGGCTGAAGGGCTGGCTGAGCCAGCCAGCCAGCCCGGGGCTGGCAATGTTTTTTTTTAATGTTTTGTTATTTCATATATTAGTGTCGGTTATAACCGACACTAATAGTGATTTATATATAACGGCTAGTTTCCAAATTTTTTATGAATTTAAACCCTTTTTTTTCCCTATAACTTCCTATAATTTCTATTTTACAAAATTTGCTTCAAATTTTTTTTTAAATTCTTTTTTTTTTCTGTAACTTCTATTTTAAAAAATTTGTTTCATTTTTTTTTTTAAATTCCATTTTGTTCCTATAACTTCTATTTCACAAAATTTGTTTCATTTTTTTTTCAATTCTATTTTTTTCTATAACTTCCTAAGCCATTATACAACATTAAATTAAATTAAATTAAGTAACATGAAGCAACATTAAACATTATGAAACAACATTAAATAACATTAACCAACATAAAAATTATACAACATTAACTTAAAATTGTAGTTTTTAAATAATAAATTATACAACATTAACTTCAAATTTTTTTTTTCTATGAATTTAAACCTTTTTTTTTTCTATAACTTCCTATAACTTTTTTTCTATAACTTCTTTTTTTTTTTCTATAACTTTCTATAACCTACAAAATTTGTTTGTTTCAAATTTTTTTAAATTCTATTTTTTTCCTAGAACTTATATTTTACAAAATTTGGTTCAAATTTTTTTTTCGTATAACTTCTATTTTACAACTTAGCCGTTGGATTTGAATTTAAGTTGTAGTTTTTAAATAATAAATTATGTTTGGCCCTCGGTTGGAGACAGTTTTTTTTTTACAGGGCTAAAACGAGCCCTTTGACCCTCGGTTGGAGACGGAGGCAAATATGGTCTTGTACTGTTCATTAAAATATTAATATCTTGGAGAATCTTGGAGGGCCAGAGGGCTAAAACGAGCCCTCTGGCCAGCCCTCGGTTAGAGATGACCTTATAACCAACAGGAATACATTGTATTACTAATATAAATGTATTACTGTTGGTCATAACTGACAGTAATACATTTATACTAAATAATATAGATGTATTCATGTCGGCTGGCACACCTCATCCGGAAGCGACATCTGAAATCCTCTTCTGTGTACACCAAGTTAGGGTTGAAGTAGTTGTTCATCAGATTGGCATGCGTCATCGCTCTAGTTCGTGGTTTGTAAGAGCAACCAGCAACAGAGCCACCCCATTGAGGTTGTTCCTCAGTTGGCTGAGACACCATGGCTGCTGCTCTGTTTTGTTTGTTGCGCCTTACTTAAACTTCTTCATCAGACTCCTCATCTTCTCGTCTCATTTGCGCCCATTTTGCTTCTCTTTTGGAATTGGATGAGGACCCCCAGTTGGAATCCGAAGAGGATCCAAAGTTGGAATTCATTGCGAACTTAAATTGAAATAGATTGAATTCAAAGTTGTGTGAATTATATCCCAATATCCACCCTATTTATAGCAAAAAAAAAATTCAAATCCAATGGTTAGCTGACGTCAGCATGATGTCAGCTACCAACGGCTAGCTGACATCATTTAGCCGTTGGATTTGAATTTAAGTTGTAATTTTTAAATAATAAATTATGTTTGGCCCTTGGTTGGAGACCCTTTTTTGTGATAGGGCTATAACGAGCCCTCTGGCTCTCTGGCCCTCAGTTGGAGACAGAGGCAAATATGGCCCTGTACTGTTCATTAAAATATTAATATCTTAGAGAATCTTGGAGGACCAGAGAGCTAAAACGAGCCCTCTGGCCAGCCATCGGTTGGAGATGACCTAACCCACTGGGCGGTTGGCAAAGTTGCAGCGCTTGGGAATGGTTATGGCAACCTCAGGCTTGACACCAGAGCTCTTGGCAGTGTCAGAAAGCAGGACGGCGCAGAGGCAGCTAGGGTTTTGGCCCAACCTCTTGACTTGCGGATAGCAACTATCGGAAACAGCAGCTTTTTCATATTGTGCAGCAGCTGCACAAGGAGCAAGCTTGAAGGCCTCCTCATCTGGACTAGCTTTTCCACAAGCACTTGCCCCATCAGCCCTTTCAATCACAGCAATGCTTAAAACTGCAAGAAACCCTAGTACGCAAATAAATTTCACTGCAGCTGCCATTTTTGTGTTCCTCACAAAGTTCACTATACAGAAGTTTGGAGTTGATATTTTGTCCTATATCTTACAATTCCACAAGGATTATCTCTGTGTGATGAGGTTTTTATACTTGAATCCGATCAGAAAATGTGGGTTTTCCATTCATCCACTCAGTACTAGTGGAAGTGGCACTAGAACCAAGTTGTTTATTTTTAAAGCACTTTTGGATACAGAAACTGACCAGAGGGATATCTGTTTCACTTTTACTCCAATAAAAAATATAGCATTGATCATTAGATAGTATGAGATGAAGCCATTACTGACAGTGAAGATCCTAAAAAAAAACCCTTGTTGCTGAGACACCTCACCCAATTCTCCAAAAACTCCATTACCGACATGTTCCATTGAAATTTCTCCCCTTCCTATGTGTGAATACGTGTAACCAACTACCACACTAGGTTAAATCTTCCAAGATAAACAGCTGTTCAACCACTTCACCAAAAGCAGATAGGAATTAAGTCAGCTGGTCGACATAATGTATCAGCCTCTTGCACTCGAGTTCGAATAACCCTTGCTGTAAATTTTGTCTTCCATTAATCAGATTCGATTTGTTTATATGGACGTGTGTGCAACTATAATTTTTTTCCTCTAACAGACCTCCTACAATGTTAATGCTAGTTCCTTCTGTTTATAGATATTGGACATTTCCTAATAATCAAGGTTTAAGTAAAAAGAAACTTCTAACTCAAATGGTTAAAAGCATTTATCTCTGCATCCGAAACTAGGGATGGCAACGGTTCGGTTTGGGGACGGAAATGTTATATTCATCCTCATAACCACGAAAAATAACCATATCCATAACCGCAAATTAACCATCGGGTATTATCCATAACCATACCCACCGGGTAACGGATTCCCCATCGGTTAACGGGTATATCCATGTTTGTCAATACAAAAAATATATTCGTTCAATTGAGAAATTATAAGTTAGTAGATATATATATATATATATAAATTATACTATTATATTATATATAAATTATATTATTTACTAATCGGATCGGATTCGGTTATGGATACGGTTTGGGGACCTCTATAACCATATCCAAAACCATAACCGAATAATATAAACGGTTTTTCCCCATATCCAAACCATACCCGAATTTTCATATCCAAATCCAATCCATTCGGACGGTTATTCACGGTTATCAGATTTAACGGTTAGAATTGTCATCCCTATCCAAAACTATGTGTTCAAACCCCACATCACCGACATCGCTTGAATAAAACATTCACCCTCCAGCCTCCGGCCTTATAAAATGTTGGTTCGGAAATATTATGATGGAAGAAGAAACAAAGATCGGAGGGAAGAATAATGAGGTTTAAGAAGAAACCCCTTGAAGAAGAGCTAATTATGGCAAACGGACTTCTGTGCAAATTCATAACCTCATTGACAGCCGAACTTAATATATGTTTTTATCAGTTCACATCACATGTTGGGCATTTGGTCTAGTGGTATGATTCTCGCTTAGGGTGCGAGAGGTCCCGAGTTCAATTCTCGGAATGCCCCTGATTTTTGCAAGTTTTTTTATTGTCCATGGGAGAAGATGCGAGCACTCCCTTCTGAATATCCTTCTCTCTGTATTTTAACAATTACCAGTATTTTCTTATGATTTATGAGTTCATAGATAATAACGTAATTATGTTGAAAATTGTCGCCATTGTTTTCTTCTATTCGGCATATCCACTGCATGAGAAAATAATAAGAATTCATATACTCTTATCCAAAATAATGTAAAATCTTCAGTTCTCTCTTTACAACTACTGTCTGATCCATGTCAAACAGCAACACTGGTCGGGAACAAACTCAAAACCGTAAGACAGGATGCATATCTAAACATGAAACACTCAACTCGTCACCGTTGCAGACATCTCGTTCTAACGAGACTCGAAAACCTAATGAACCTTCCAGGGTTCCCCACTCTCAGATGTCCTCCCATGTCCTTAATAAAAACACGCATAAAGGAGCTGGTTCAAGTGGCTGAGCACTCGTGCGTGGGCAGCCGATGGATTTCATTCTTGTGTGAATGAGTCCTGTGATTCCGGGCTTCTTGATGCTTTTGTACACTCAAAAGAATCCATTCGCATGCGAGACCCTAGCGTTTCTTGCATTGTGTTCGATACTGAATCTGGTTTCTCAATTGGATCACTGTAGTCCTTTCCTTTTGCATCGATGTTAAGATAATCAGTCAGAACTTTTTTTACACCCAACCCACGCTGAGGGATCTTGCCACTGGTGATGAATGGTGATCTGTCTCCCCTCAGAGGGCTAACTAGCTGTGCGGGTGAAAAGCTTGGTGTGGTGAAAGCTGTTTTGTATGGAGTGCTTGAGATGGGCACCGAGTATGGAGTAGGATTGCTCTTGTGTGAAATGAGACTCATGTTCGAGATTGATGGGAACTGATCAGAATGCCGCATCAAGTCATCTACATAAAGCAGGTCATCAATGCGTGCCACAATGTTAAATGCCAGGCTCTCCAAAACCCTTGAATAGCTCTCCAAGATGGATTTCCCGACGTCCTAGCAGATCAAATTTGACCAATAAGTACAAAGAAAATAAACAATTAGAAGGCATGAATGAGAACAAATTTTTTAGTGGTAAAGTCGGAACCTTATTGTACTGAATCTTGCTCATATCGAGGGCTGTCTGTGGAAGACCAGGAAACTGTTGCTTCAAACACATTAACAAACTTTCTGCTCTTTCTGGAAGCAACTCCTTTTTCTCTGCATCAATCATCAGCTCCTTGACCATTTCCCATGATGACTTCGAACCAAATCTGTTTGCAATACTTGTAGGTTTTGGGTTTGCTTTTTTACGCCACAGATAGATCGAGGCCTCCACTCTATTCGCAATCTCTATGGCTTGATGTTCAGAAGACAAATCAAGGCAATCAAGCAGGCATTCTGCGGAAAAATGATCTGACGTAATGTATCGATAAATAACATCCCCTAAGCTTGCTCTTCCATTCTGAAACCAAGTTAAAACAAAAGATTAACAACCATGTCTTTGCAATTACACATCACCAGAATCTTGAGGACGTTTCAAACCTTTGGAAGAGATTCCAGATATGATTCAGGGACTTCCATATCTGCTAAAGTAATACTATTGATTGCCATGGCAGCTTTTAATATTTGACTCGTGCAATCGCGTTTGTGCAGCAATTGCTTTCTTGAATTTTTATGAAGTCCACCAGAAGGAACTCGGGGCACAGGTAGCCACCATTTTTCCTCTTGGCGCTGTAACGCTTTTCGGAAAGAGGTTGACCCATCCGCATCTGGGGCTAGAATCCCTTGATCAACATACCAGAACTCTGTATTGTCAAAGCCATCTAAGATTTCCTGCAAGGATTGGCTAAATTCAGAATGGAACTCTCAAAAATGGATCTAAGTGGCAAATGAAGAATTGTTTAGAAGCTTACAAGAAGCATGTTATCCAATTTACGAAGGGCAGGGAGATTAACATAAAGATCTAAGCGGGGTCTGCAAGTCATGACCTGAATTGAAGTATATACGAGTCAGAACAATTTCAAGGAACTGATCACTTAGGACCTGAAATTGAAGTATAAAAAAACATAGCCCTACACTTTAGAGTTGCTTATCACAATATTATCACATAAGTTTATATGAGCATAAAGGCTCCAAGCCTGCATTTACATTACAAATGCACCGTTTATAATGCAGCAAATTAAACATGACGTACGCTTTATTAGTCATTACAGGAGCTTATACCATAAATTCTCACTTCAACTCACAATCAAAAGTTTTAACCATTCTTTAGGTGTCTGTTGCTATTCTTAGTACAATATATAATTGTGCAGAGGGTTTCTGTATTGAAAGCCTAAAGATATTGTGCTCTTCTAATGATCCACATTGGTACCAGATTGTACCTCCAATTTGCTTCCATCAGGAAAAGTCTGCCAAGAAGGCATCAACTCAACAATGTGATCACTCACACAAAGAAGCCATTCCATCTCTCTTCGCCACATCGATTTCTTCTCTTGTGGTAGAGGTTTTAGTCTCCAAAGTTGCCCGAATAGGGTAGCTACAAGAGGGAACCACAGAATAAGAAGAATTAGCATCGGAATCTACAACAAACTTTTCGTTAAACAACACCGCAAATCAACCAATCCATAGTTTTACGACATTGAGAAAGTAAATCAAGAGCAAGTACCACAAAGATTAGTAATGGCATTTGATATAGCCAATGCTGTGCAAACTCCATTTCCACAACCTGACATGTCTTCTCCAAGCAGCAATTTTGAAAACCTTTCCTTCATCAACTCAGTCTCTACAATCCCATAAGCCAAAAACCAAACATTTTTAGATGAAATTGACATGTAGCTTGAGTGTCGGGCCTATTTGGAATTGCTTCTGTAAGGGTTGCAAGCACTTTATAACAACTTTAAAAGTGCTTCAAGGTCCTAAAAGCACTTTAAACCCTAAGTAGGTGCTTCTAATAAATGCACTCCCATCATAAGGGTTTATATGCAAAAGTGCTTCCTACAAAAGCAGTTCCAAACCAGCTATGAATTGGAGAGGAATAGTACCTGATATTGTCGACCCTTGTTTCTCTAGTTTCCTATCATCCAAATGGGTTTTCTCCGCCGCTTCATCGCCATTCTCACTGGTGCAATCCGGCGCCTCGCCTTTCTGAACGGGCCAACCCAACGACGGCGGCCAAGATGACTCCTCAGAGCTGCTGTGGGTCTGCTCCTCCTCGTGCCCCGTCGTCTCCGACGTCAGAAAATCCGAACTTGAACTGCTCTCACGACCCTTCGCCTCAATCAAATCCTCAAAGCTCCCAACTTTATCCAAAGCTTCACCAAAAAATTCGTCACTTTTCTCCCCAATAACTTCATCTTTCTCCACCAAACCCTCCATTGAAGCTCCTCCTTCGTCACCAAAACCCGGCGAATCACAGAAAGCAGAGTTGTTCACCACCATACCATCGTACCGAAGCCTTCCCAGGCAGCAGGAGTTGGAGATTCGAGCTCTGCAATGCAAGTTCCGGAGATACTTCGACGCCCAGAAACCGAAAAGAGAAAATGGGCTGTGGGAGTTGAGGCTTCTGAAGCTCAGCAATGGCAGACAGAGCTTGAGGTGGTGATCTTGCAGGTGGGTTCTTCCTTCTCTTTCCTCGTGGTGAGTGAAAGCTCTGTCCATGGGGTCTCAACCATGTCTGATAGTGAAAGGCTGGTGGTGAAATATGAAGAGAAAATGGTGGGGTTTTCTGGAGAAGAGGTTTGTGGAGCTGGTAATGATTAATGGAGCTTGATCAAACACATGAACAGCGAAAGAGAGAGGCGCATTTGAACTTTGAAGAGCGTATTTGGTTCGAGTTTATACTAGGAGAATGCTAGCTTTTATCTTCTACTGTTTCCGTCTATTTTTTCGGTTCACTTTTTAAAGATTATTTGCGTGATAAAAATTGGAGTAAATGTCAATAACCATCAAACTTTTTGGAATGATTTCAAATTAGTTTATATTTTTAAAAATATTTTAAATAACTACTCAACGTTTTTTAAATTAAATGTATGTTTGATCACCAACGTTAAGTGACGATTTTATCAATATTAAGTTAGTCTCTACTAATGTTTTGGACAATACTAAATTAAAGTTGATCTTTACTAATTGTCGTCTTTAAAGCTCTAATTTCCTATATTGACTCTTTTTATCCAAGTTAAGCTATAAATTTGCCTAGCTAAATTGCGTTGATTTGGAATTTCAAAGCTCTATAGATGACTTGAGTGTTGAGAGTAAGAACATGCCCGCTTTAATAATTGTCCAGACCATCACTTAATGCCAGTGAACTTAACAAATGTCCAATTTTCAAAACATTATGTAGTTATTTGAAATGTTTTAAAATGTTATCACAAATTTGGAATCACCCCTAAAGATTTGGTAGTTATTCGGATGTAACTCTAAAAATTAACTAAAATGAATCCGTTTAGTCATCTAGTGTTTATTCATATAAATGGATAAATTATATTTCTCACTTAAACACTGAATTTGAAAATGGTAGTTGAACAGTTAAACAATTCCTAATTTGATTGATTTTTTTTCTTTTGCAGAATTAAAGGGTGAGCAAAAAACTAGAAGGTTTTGATCATCAAACAACATTGCAAAATTAAATGATAGAAGATTGGTAGCATCTTCTTTCTATTATGTGAAAGATATACTACTTTAAACTAATTTAAAAATTTTAAACTCGAATGCATAGCGAGAGTCGATCCACTTTAATCTATGTGTTCATCTTAAATCTTGAATATTTTTTATCATACCTAAACTGCCAGTAGCTCTCTCTCTCTCTCTCTCTCTCTCTCTCTCTCTCTCTCTCTCTCTCTTGTTTAGCATTTGACAAGGATTAGAAATGATAAATGTGTATTAATAATAAGGGTGAACTGCCAATTTAGTCCCTGAATTATCATCCCAGTGAAAATTAGGTCTCTAAACTATTTTTTTCAAAAAAATCAGTCCTTGAATTATAAAAATATGCCAATTACATTCATAATATTATAGTCAAAGCTACTATATTCAATTTTCCATCAATTTAAGTCACGGTACTTGCATGTAATATACATTGGAGGGTAGATTGATAGTTTTTCATAAAGAAATAGTGTATGTAGTTAACTTTGGAGGGTAAATTAGTAGTTTTACATAAGAAAGAGTGTAAGTTAATTTTGGAGATTAAATTAGATGTTAGATTCGCAACCTATATTAAATGTTAAGGGTTCATAGGCGAGAAAATAACAGTATTACACTCTAAAATGTGTCAAGTGATTTAAGTTGACGAAAAATTGGATAAAATAGCTTTGAATATAATAGTAGGGATGAAATTAGCAATTTTTAATGAATTTAGGAACTTATTTTACCAAAAAAATAATTTAGAGACCTAATTTTCACTGAGATGATAGTTCAGAAACTAAATCGGCACTTCACCCTAATAATAATAATGCTAACTTGGGTTTGAAAAATACAATAAAGAATGGTTATGGGAATCGTGCAATCGACGGATCTCTCAATGATGTCTACCAATTTATCCTGATTAGTTTGTAACTTGGAGCTCATTGGTTGTGGTGGCAATGGCCACATTACCCTTCTACCTGAAATTGCTAATCCTGTCGTGTGAGGTGTGGGAATTTTGTTCTATAAATTTTGGGATCTAGTGCTCATAGGATTGTGTCACACCTTTAACTTGGTCCATAGAGTAAAACAGAAGCATTGTACAGAGTTTATATGTTGATTTCTTTCATATGCTTGTCCTCTGATTGAAAATTCTGCATACACTTACCGGTTAAACCACAAATGAAAAATATTAAAAATTCAAATGTATTTTCGTTGACGGTCAAGAATTTCTTGCACTTTAGGAACAAGTTTTAGTGTTTGGTATCGCCTGAAATTTAAAAGCAAGTACTAAAATGTTGAATCCTAGCAAACTATTGTAAAAATATATTCTTTTCTTTTTTTTTTAAAAAAACCTTTTTTTTTAAAAAGAACCAAGATCCTCACCGGATCTATTCCCTAGGGATCCTAGGGATCCCGCAATCCTGTCCGTTCATTATATATCGTGAGGTCATTTTTCGTTAGGTACTATTTATATTTGAATTTTAAATTTTAAATTTTAAATTATTTTTTACCGTACGATATACGATAAACAAATAAAATTATGAGATCCATAGAGAATGGATCCTGCGAGGATCCTGGTTCTCTAGGAAATTCATTTTTAAAATACCAAGGATATAAATCCCAAAAAAAAAGGTTTGCATTGAGATGTACCCCGGGGCATTCCAGTAAAACCGGTCTGCTTTTAGAAGCAGAGTTTCCAGGTTCATAAAAGACCAATAAATAATTCAAAGTATAGGCCAAAACACTTTGGAAGTATAAAACAAAGTTATGCTGGAAGAATATATCTCAATCTTCTAAAAGGAGTTTCAAATTGTTCATATAAACAGTGCTATAATTTTGACCAAAAAAAAAAGTGCTACAATTAAACTACTGTTGCAATTAATATTATAATAGGAATGTGAGTGTAAGCTAAGAATCCTACATAATTTAGAAGATTTTTTCCTTGTATAACTTGTATTATTTAAAAGATAAGTAAAACTCGCTATAATTAGTATAAATAAGGCACGGATCAAAGAGAAATTAATCAAGATACAGTTGAGCCGGTTCTCTCCATCTGTCTGCCCTCTCTCTCCCCTCTAGGATATTATTTACTACAACAACTAGCAACTAGTTTTTTTTTTTTTTTTTTTTTTTTTTTTTTTTTTTTTTTAAGTTATTATATCAGATTAGTTAAACAAGTTAACGAAATTGGAATATACAAATCTAAGATTCTATTGTTTGGTTCATATTACGAGGCTATGAAGTGTCAAGTTTACCTATAATGGCCAAGATTGATTAATTTGAATTTGAAATACCGGTTGGAGAAGACTACTAAATTGACTACATTAAAATTTTCATAAGATTTGAAAGAGGCAAATATCTTATGTATCGCCTAAGATGCAGAGGTTGAAGAATGTCAAATTTCACACCAGAAACTTGTCTGTTACACCCTTATCTTATCTAATGAATGTTTTCACTACTATTTGCATCGAAACATTTGTTCGTAACTTCACACACACGTTGGTATGTGTATATGATTAAATTAAAATCAGTATTGATGCTAATTAGTAGTAAATCTCTTAATCATCTCTAGGAAATCTTATCGGCAAAAAAAATTTGTTTATGGTTTAATGATTTGGGGCATTTCATGATTAAGTTTTGTTTATGCATGGGACAATAGACATTATTTTCATGATATTGACCAAAGTAGTTAGTGGGAGAGAAATAAAATGTAAGATCCATAATAGGGTACTAATTATATATGATCAATATACAACAACTCTAAAGTCTCTACCAGCTATAGATGCTCTAAATTAAGAGAAACTTTTCAAAGTGCCGAAAATATGGCTCGTACACTAAGTGTCATATTACAAGTGGTTTGAATATTTTTTTTTTTCAAGTATCCAACAACTTGTATTATGAATTTAGTGTACAGGCCTGTGTTTCTGACACACAGAAAAATTTCTCCTAAACTAACCCCAATTTTGTTTTGTTTGGTGACTTTCAGTGCAAGGCATTATTATGTAATTCCAATTTGTGTGTGATGAGTGATATAATGATGGTGGTTGTTCCAAGTTCGAAATGATGAAAAACGTATGTGAAGAAAGAAAGGCTCCTCCGTTTTCCAAAAAAAAAAAAAGGCTCCTCCCAACCGTTGTTTCGATGTTGACTGCTACCTTGAATAAACGTAGAGGGAAAGGCAAACTTCAACTCCAAGCTGCTTCTCAATCTCTAGAAATTAAAAAGAAACGAAAAAAGAAGAAAGCAATGGAGCCTATGATAGCATGATGCACCACTTTTGTGCTTTAAATTGTTGATTCCTCGTTAAAGCTTGTGTTTCCATTTATTGTCATGGCTCCATCCTCCATTTCGATTTTCATATGCGAATTCTCTTAAAGAATAACTTATATGGCACGGATACACCGTCATGATAATGGTGTTTTGTCCCAATGAAATAAAAATATGTATAACTTTTTGTTCATATGTCCATGTTTCATTGACACAATACGTTACATGACAGTGTACTCGTGTCATGTAAGTTATTCTCGTCCAGAAGGATCAGAAGCTGGCCCTTTGGCAATTTTCTTTCGGAAATGATGTAAATATGCTACACAATTGATGGACCACAATGCTAACTATTATTGTTGTTTACAATTGTGAAACTATGATAATTTGCTTAGAGGTGTTAAAGAAGCATAGTGGATCCAAGTGTTGAATTATCAGAGAGACGGGTCGAATGCCCACTTCCAATAATTACACTGATATTGTCCCCAACTTGGTAATTATCATCTGCACAATCTGTCAGGTGTAGGGTTTTATTACAAAAGGTCTCGTTATTAGTTGGAGTGAGGTTAGAATATTTAAACTTTTCTTTCTTTATTTCTCTAGCCGATGTGGGATTTCAACACCAAGTTGAGATGTGTTACAATCAATCACCCAACAAGCATCTGTATGATTTCAGATTGTTGATTATTATGAAATTTACATTTGATCAATGATTATAAATCATTTATACACGTGAACCACTGACTTTAGCAAAATCCTTCATGTTTTTCTTATCAAATGACAAATTTCACTAAAAAACCTTTCAACAATTCAACTATGACAGCAAAACATCAACTTCAGAAAGGCAACAAAACTGTTGATCTTAACTCAAGCTCGTAACACCAATATCCACCAAAACCCTAAAACTACTCATTAGCCTAAATGAGTACTACTGCCACTGCATCTAGCCTTGAAAGAGACTCTAAACTCATTGACTCGAAGTGACACATTAGCAATTTTGGGGGTTTCCAAGAGGAACTGCTCTAATGGCTCCATCCATGGGTTACCTTGTTAAAATCAGAATACGCCCACATACATGCAAGGCTTGCAGCCCAGCACCAGACGGTAATAGCATTTTGGAGTCCAATTCTCTCTTCAGTGCAAATTGTTAGCAGTTGCAGTAGTATTTTGATTTGGGTAACTTCCAAATGCACCCTAGAATCTAATCAATACATCAGCATTTAAAAATTTTATTTTCTTTATAAGTGAAAGGTATTAAGTTTGTTTCTTCTAAGTACGAGTTCGGTACGATTATAGTTATCCCATTGTGTAGCTCAAATACCCATCCTAATTATCGTTGAAAGAAAAAATCATTTAAAGCGTTTTAGGGTGCGATTTTAACGTAGCACTCGATATTACATGTATTTTAGCCGTTAGATTCGATTCTACAATTATTAAATCGTCTATTTCAATCATAACTATTTATTTTATGTGCTACTCGGTGCTACATACCTTCTAATAGAATACCAATGGCCTTATAGCAGATATGCTCCTCTTGTCTCCCAAATTATCGTTTTTTAATGTCAAAGAAATAATAATTAGACAAACGTTAACATAATCCTTCGAAGAGCACCAAGTTTCAATGAAGTAATGCTGTTGGGGGTTTGGGGAAGCCCATTCAGTAGGAGAGTGGAAATAGCTCTGAAGTTGAAAGGTGTGAAATATGAATACGTTGAGGATGACCTGCTCAACAAGAGTGCTTAGCTTCTGTAATCCGGATCCAACCCAGTTTATCAGAAGAATCCTGTGCTCCTGCACAATGACAGACCAATAGCTGAGTCCCTGGTCATTCTTGAGTACATTAACCCTAAACCCTAAATCATTGATAATTAAGGTTATTTTTAATAAAGTTGATTATAGCCTGAATGTATAGTTTAGAGTAATAATCTATCAATATAAGCATGTGCATGGTGATTTTGCAATAAGTATATTGGCTAGAAGTTCGTTGTGTCTAGCAGTGTACGATGTTTATATTACTAAAACTTAAACATTGATTAAGTTGAATCTTGTTCGAAATGCGTACTTTGTAGTCTAAATTAAACCTGACAACACAGGTCTGAACCCACATAATATTATGGTAGCATAAAAGGTTTATGCTATAAAATATAAATTGCTGATCATGTTAGTTCTGGTATGAAATATTTCTAGATTAACAACTTGAAAACATATGTCTAGTTACATAAAATGTTTATGTCACAAACTCTTAAGCATTGATCAAGTTGATTTTTCTTGATATGTGTTGTCTCATATAATAGTCATACAACATTAGTTTGACAACTGAATATTATTGTTGAGTATAGGCTAGCTTTGGGTTCCTATGTTTTTTTTTTTTCAAAACTATTTTTGATGTGCTGTGAGATTAAACACTTGTGAAAAAAAAAAGGTAAGTGTTTAGTAAACTATAGTGGTGAAAGTGCTTTTAGCAACAACCAAAAAAGCAATGTCAGAATGTTGGCAAACTTTTATATAAAACTACTGTTTCTGTGTAAAAAAAACCAAAAAAGATATGTTGCTAAATGTATTATTAATTTAACTAGGTAGTTAAAATACTAGTTAATTTGTTAATTTTTTTTCTCTGTCTTACTTTACCTAGCTCCAATTCTAAATAATTATTACGACAAAATTACTTTAAAATATTGAAATAAGATAGTTAAAATACTATCAAATATATAATAATAATCTAAAATTCTTGAGTTAATTGAAATATCGTCAATTATATACATACTTGAAAACGTAAATATGTAAAAGTTGTTCAATATACAAAATAATCCAATTAGATGCATTCATCAAACTTGATGCCATACTATTTCTTAATGCTTCTATCTCTCTTTGACCAAGGTGATTTTGGTCTTCTTCTTCATCACCATCACTACCACTCTCTTCACTAAAGTCTTTGGAGTCATCAAAATGCTTATCATGTTCAGAATGCATCTTTATGTAGTTATGAAGAGTCATTGTAGCAGTGACAATCTTCACTTGCTTATTGAATGGATAATTAGGATATCCCTTAAAATTGCCCATCTTTTTTTTTTCATACTCCAAATGACGCTCCTAAGAGAAGAATGTGTATGGTTGAATACCTCTTTATGCCCCGTTAGTTGGCCAATCCTACGAAAATCTAGGAGATGATATCTTTCGTCTTTTAAACGGTCCCAAACACCCTCTCATTTGTGGGTACCATGCATCCACCAAATAATACTTCCCTTTCAAATGTAAAATTTGTTTAAACAATATTATTATTTCCAAAAGTGAAAGGATTTATAAAATTTTCAGAATTAAGAATTAAGAATAAAGGATTACCATCTAGAGGCTTAGGAAAGTTCAAACTTGGGCTTCTTGGAACCGATAGAAAAACCCTTGTTCAAGTGGGGTGCCTTCCCATCTAGCACAAGCGGATGTGAATTGATGTCAAAATTATACGCGGCCATGACGTTTTGAGTTGGTCTTCCTTTCCTACCAATATATGGTACTCAATCAGGAGGAGGTATTAAAGCATCAACATGTACACCATCTATGGCTCCAAAACAATCCTAAAAATAAGGAATTAGGTTTTGAGTCGATCGCCCACTGGAACTCCACGCTGCTGACTTGTCCACAGTTAAGTGTGGTTAATCTCATTCGCTAAATATATCCCATTTGTTGAACCGGCAGGTACCCGTACTGACCTGGTTGTTAAATTGAGTAGCGCAGCTGTGTTTGTCCTTTACTCAAAGTCATATTCACATTCACATTTGGGCAAGGAAGTGGACCATGTGTTTGCCATGTCATCATTTAACGGCCAAATTAACTTAAAATTTAACGAATGTCTAACATTGCAATGAATCGTAAGTTGATGTATGACATTACAATGTTTGAAGGTGAGGTATGAATTTGTTATGTGATCTAAAGTTGAGGTGGTAAAATGTAATTTACCTTATTAATGAATATCCTGAAAAAAATTAAAAAAAAATAAAAAACAAGTACATCTATGATCATTGCTCCTTAAAATCAGCCAATTGCTAATACTCACAATTCAAACAGAAGACAAGTTGTACGCCGATCATGTGAATCATGGGATTTCCTCTGTCGTTTTTTATGATATCGAAAAATGAATTTATAGACAAATTTTAACTACGTCTATAAAGTTAACACAGAAATTGTGAGGAGCAATTTACGAGCGGATTTGTTAGCGCGTAGTGTTACTAATCAAATGAGTTTACATGAATAAACTTGTCATCCCAACTTGTCATCCACCTATGTTATAAATTCACACCTCTACAAAATCAGGATTCAACAAACCATCGAGTATTCCTAATATTTGACCATTGTAAATTTTGTGGCACTAATGACAAATTTTGATGCTTCTTTGTAATGCTTTTGTAAACACAAAAATCTTGTAATAAATGAGAAAAAAACACGTATACAAAATAAATTTGCATTAATGAATTTGTAGTGTTACAATATCTGTTTACAAGTTTCCTCTGATTCGATCTTCGAAAGATGTGTAGATGTCTAAGTTGTTGATCCGAGGGTCGCAATGACTTGATCTCGAATCAACGGTTGCTGCAAGGTTTTGGCCCTTGGCGATTTGAAGGATCGGCATGGGTAGTAGTGGTTAATGATTCTTCGAAGGTTTGGTGAAGAACGCAAAGAGCTTTCTAAATTCTTCTGAGTGTTTTGGGAATTTGGGTGCTTGAGTTTTGGCAGCGTCTAGGTGATTGAATGATTTCTGGGCCCTTTTCCTTTGCCTTAGAGCCTTGTATTCATAGACTTCCCGAGTCTTGCCTACAGTTAGATTTGGCCTTGATTGTGAGCTTGATTAATTAACGAAAAAACCAGAACTTGATTTGTGACTTGGATCGTGATTTGTTTCCATCAATCAATCAGTCAATCAATTATTTGATTTTTAAATCAAATCATCAATCTTGCCCAATTTGGCATTTCTATTTGTTTTAATTTAAATTAATTAATTTGTTTAATCTAAATTAAAATCAAATATTAATTTCAACCAATCGTTGACATGTGTACTTGATAACTCGTCCGATTTTGATGAGTCATATCCATGTGTACGATTTGTGAGACAGATGACGTATGTCATGTATGCTCTAATATATCGAAACTTTAATGTGTTGGTGAACATTTATTTCATCAAAATTTCGACATCTACAACCTTATTCGCTATGATGTCACATAAAACAAAGGTTTACTGAAAAGTAACTGTGTGACCAAAGTATTTTCTTTTAATATCACCCAGTTGTAATTATTAATAAATATTCTTAAATAAACTAAGTACATCTCTAACCATTGTTCTTAATAAAATCAGCCAATTGCAAACTAATACTTACAAAGAATCAGACAGCAGACAAGTTATATGCCGTTCATGTGATTTATGAGTGGATCTGTTGGCACATAGTTTTATTAGTCAACTAATTTTATGTGCATAAACTCGTCATTCAGCTATGTTATAAATCCGCACCTCTATAAAATCAGAAGAAAAAACCAGTCGTCTGCACAGACAAATACTACTACTGCTGTAATATATCATGGCTGAGGAAGTGAGGAAGTTTGGGATTTGGGGAAGCTCGTTATGTCACAGAGTGGACGTAGCTCTGAGACTGAGGGGCGTGAAAGCCGAATCTTATGAAGAGGACCTGCAGAACAAGAGTGCTTTGCTGCTCAAATACAACCCGGTTCACAAGAAGGTTCCTGTGCTTGTCCACAACGAGAAACCAATCGCGGAGTCCCTCGTTATTGTTGAATACATTGACGAGACTTGGAAGCATCAGGGCTCACCCATTTTGCCTCAAGACCCTTACCAAAGAGCCAATGCACGCTTCTGGGCTCGCTTCATTGATGAAAAGGTAGGGATTAATGTTTCCGTTTAATCATTTTGTATGCAATTCAACATAAAATGCACGCTTGCGTTGCTCAACAGTAAACCTAAATCTTACTAGAATGTTTGTTACACCTTAAGGCGTACAGTCTGACAACATAAGAATACGTCCATTTTGTTTTGTTTTTATTTATGAGCTCAAGGACAACAAGTTCTTTGGGGGAGAGACTATTGGATTCGTAGACATTGCTGCTAACTTGATAGGCCACTGGCTTAAACCAGCTCAAGAAGCTTTGGAGTTGGATCTGCTGAGCAAAGAGAAATGTCCGAAGCTCTGGGATTGGTGTGATGAGTTTGTCAATCACAGTGTCGTTAAGGAAACTCTGCCTCCTACAGATAACCTAATTGGCCTCATCCTTAGTCGCGCAAGTTCGACATAGATGCTTTACAAGCATTTTATAGCTCGTGAATAAAATTACAAGAAAATTTCTGGATTGTTATATCTTGAATTTGTTTATTAAACATTCATTCAAAGCAACCGCCGTATTATGTCGTTGAATTGTGAATTTCGATTGCCAAAGATTTAAAAACTTTGTATGTGTTTATAATAGGCTAAAGTCGCTCCCATCTACCAATAAATTTTGAGAATTGATTTTAAAATGAAACTTCAACTCGGGCCTTGGACGACCTCATTATAGCGAAAATAGAGTGGATAGAATTCGACAATTGACAGATTGGCATGACTTTGTTTCTTGCAAAGAAATGCAATAAATCCATAAATGCGCGCAATGACAATGAGACAAAGATGTTCATTGAACCGTGTCCTGTGGTCAATTGGGAGGGCTATGATTTTTTTTTTTTTGGACAAACTAAGTTACTTTTCCATTAAACAAAGAGACTAATACAAGGAAAAGAAAGCCCCAAAAAGCATCTCACAACCAAACTACAAGCCCCAAAGGAAAAAGTAAATACAATACAAAGCCCAAAATACATAGTTAAAAAACAATAAAAACCCTGAAAATAAAGAAGAAACCAGCAGCTATCACCAAATCTGATGCGTCTCCATCGGGAAGCGACCACCACCACCATCGGAAAGTCAATTGGGAGGGCTATGATTGAATAACTAAATTCATACACAAAACCAAATGCATTCATCTTCAAAACAAAAACATCAGAATCAAAGAAATGCCAACGTCGAAAATAATGACAGATTATTATAAAAACCAGATCCAAGTTTGTAATTAATTATCGATAACACAATTTTAAAGGTGTTGCATGCTTGGGTCCTTGACGATGGTCACAGGGATTGCAGCATTCGTGAGCACATAGTTGCTCACACTCCCCAGTAGGATCCTGTTTAATTTCCACAAAACAAGTAGATTAAACATATAATCCCAAATTAATTAAGAAACTCTTACTATAAAACTAAAAGAGAAAATTGGAGCATGGTCCAAAATAAAAAACCATTTGTATTCATCCCTAAACTTATCATAGTGTGAAGTAGTAGTCGTTTCGGATAATTCTGTTAGAACTTCTGTCTTTTATTTGTGCTATTTTGAATAGAAGCTCTTGCGGTGTTACCTAAAAGGACTAGTACTCTACATTGTGACAAAGTCGAAAAAACCAATCCTCACAGATTTTTAGTTCAGTAACCAAAAGTTCAATTCCATATAAAATTCAGATCAATGCTCCAATTTTCAATTCCATATAAAATTCAAGAAAACTGCATAGATACCTTTTGATGGTGCCAAGGCCTCTGCTCCCCACGACCAAAGAGTCCAGCTTCAGATCTTCAACTGCTTGAAGCAGCTTCTCCCTTGCATCTCCCCAATACAATTTTGTCACAACATTCACCTGCAAATTAAATCCCATCAAATATCAAGCACAAAAAATTGACTAATCAAAACCCAGATCAAAATTATGCCATTAATCAAAGCAAACCTCTTTCTGCCTGGAAGCAGTGTCGAGTGTGTCAAGAACTTCCATATCAGTTTGGACACCGTACTTCGTCATAATCTCAGGCTCCCTAAACTCTGTCAATGGAATCAGAGCTGCAAAAAGCAAAAAATCCCAGATCAGATACATAACCAATATTATCAAAGCTTCAAACTTTTACCTATAAACACACAAAACATACAATGATTAGATCAGAAATTTTTATGCGCGTCGACGTTGAATCAATAACAGTACGTTTTGTAGGCGAGTTTAATATAAACTCATATTCAAATGGCATATTTAGAATAGACATTGTTCCATAGACTAAAATACTCTGATCGACGAGAAGGATAAGATTACCTAGCTAACTGACCTAATTCACATCTACGAAATTATAAGTGTACTTACGAGAACCGGATTGGGCCCAGAGCTGAGTGCGGGACTCGTCGAGGGAGTTGGGGTTGATGTGGATGATATAAAGGGTGTCACCTTTGTCAGCCAAGTTGGCAATCGCCCATTCCAAAGCGTTCTTGCTGCTCTTCGAGAAGTCCATCGCCACTCCAATCTTCCTATCCTTTCCCATTCTCTCTGATCTCTCTCTCTCTCTCTCTCTCTCGATCTCGATCTCGATCTTCTGCAACTCTAGGGTTCTATATCAGACAAGAAAACACAAACGTTGCGCGTGAACGTTTAAAAAAGATGAGTTTCGAAGCTTGTAGAGTAAGCAGAATATAAAGAAAAGATGGAGTTGTAGGCCTGTAGCTAAATGCTAATGGGTTGTGCGTTTTACTGTTGGCTGGTGTTTGTTTTTCGTTTCATCCTGACCGCCCACGCTGGTCCCGGGGATCAATGGTGGGTTCCACTTTTGTTTTATTTTTATTTTTATTTTTTTTATGGGATTAAAGGCCGTTGGATCGTCAGATGGGGCTTCATGATGTGGTCGCGTGATAGAAGCACCACGTCACGATGAACGTGAACTCATTAGGTTTCGGATTGGCATGCCTGCCGGGTGTAGCAGTGATTCGGTGTTATGGATATTGGATATATGATACTTTAATGGGTCGGTTGCTTAAGCTTTATAACACTAACTAATCAAAGAAAAGGACTGATTTTTGTGCCCTTGTTTTTACCACTAGATTTTATTTTTATTTTTTTAATTAATAGATTGAATAAATTAAAAGAAAATCAACGAATAGAAAATAAAACGAGCAGATGGTCGAAATGGAGTACGAAAATCATAATGTTTGTTCGATTCAATGGTTCTAGAAAGGTGGTAAATGTTTATTCTCACAAGTTTGATGGTCTCTCTTTGTAACTTGTACAAAAGAAGAAACAAGGTTCACTAGAGAAATATGCATCCATGATGAAGAAAAATGATTTGATAGAATACCCGTACGAGTTTGATGGTCGCTCTTTGTAACATGTTGCTCACTATGTGACAAGCATTAAATTAATAAGGTTCATTTCTTAGGATTGCACAAGTGTTGTTATCATATTTGATTTCGAGAGATTTTTTAGTGTGCTAGAAACACAGTCTGATAAACTAATTCTAACAATACCATTGATTGTAAACTTAAAAAATAAATTTCAAACAAATTTATTGTGATACTTAATGTATCGAACCGTGCTCCCCACACCTTGAAAATCTCTCTCTAATTCAAGAGATAACCTCTTCCTATTCTCCTGAATGAGTAAAGAAAACTTAGTCCCCCTTGTCCCTCAACAACAGAGAGATGAATCATATAACAAGTGGCGTTAGCTAAACAAAATCGTGTTAAGCCGATCGTGCCAAGGCACAGGCCAGGCCGGGTCCAGCTTTGGCCCTTTAGATTCGGGCCGGACCTCTTCGGCCCCCAGCCGCGGACCAAATGGTTGCGAAGCTGCCTAATATCAAAACCCCAAAGGAAAGGAAATAAAATGGATGCGGATGAGTTGCCCAAATTATTGTTTTGCTTTCCAGAATTTGGAAGAACGAAGCTGATTTGCACTTTACTTTGTCCTTGTCATGCGACTCATACAGTCATATGACTTCTTTTTTTTTTAACAAAACAGTCCTATGACTTATGATCGTATCTCCTCCTTAATTTTGTAGCCAATATCTTCGCAGCAGTTTCAATTGAATTACAAGAAAATGAAAAAAGCAATAAATTATGTGGTGCAAATGCGAGAAGCAACTTTTACGATACATATACAAATGTTGAATAATGTGAAAAGACTTTCACTTGACTGTTAAATAGTTTTGTATTCAATTATATTGAAGTTTTTTATGATAAAACTCAACACATATATAGTTGTGTAGGTGGTTAAATTGAAACAGTATTAGTGATTAATTGTGAACTACTAGCCCGTCTCTCTGAAATCCTAACATAAAAACATTGAAGAGATTTTATGCAGAAAATTCAGCAAGACAAGTCAGTCAAGGACACCTCGCTCTTAACCAAATCCAGCATTACTGAGTTTGTGTACACATTGTTTTGTTTTGGGTTACTGGAAGAAAGGAAACACACACATTTAATAATTTGACCCCAAAAAAAAAAAAAAAAAAGTTCTAGTAAGTTTTGGGCTAGTATTTTGTATTTTCAGGCCTCTATGCTGTGGTATATAGACTTGTTTTTTACCAAGAATCTAAAAGTTAGAGAAACATATATGATACTCCGATGGAACCATAAAAAATCTCCTCATATCAAATGAAATGATAACTGATACTAAGATAGCAGGTTGCAAGATAATAAATTTAGGTTTGATTATAATGGTACATAACATTCAGTGATATAGGGTCTACACAAATCGTGGAAATTATCTATTAGATCCATATCTACTAGATCTAACCGTTGATTTTTCAAACCACTAACTAAATGGAATGCATCATGAAAGAAAAATTGCTTAAATTCATAAAAAAATTCTTGGGTTTAATAGTAATAAGCCCTTATAAGTGGTTCGAAAAGCATAATAGCATAACAAGAGATGCTATTTTGGTATTTTAAACAAATAATGTCATGTCATGTATTTTAATATTTATACATGACGTTGAGTTATTGATCCCAAATGCCATGGTAACATTCCAAGATGTGTGTACAAGTCTCACGCTATAAAAAAATAAATAAATATTTTTTTTAATCTCCCTAAACAAATGAGTTGTGCTATCATCCACACCAAGCAGAGTCGCATATCTTTGTGACAAACATCAATGGTTGTACATTTTACTAGCATTTCGCGTCACACTAATTACATAGATTGTTCGAGTTCAGATAATCTGCTAGCATGACTCAGGCGCACGAGCACAACCAATGATCTTGGCCATGGCAAAGTCCGTCCTAGTTCGTGTAGTTTCCTCTTTCCCCTATGTAAATAAATTTACATTCTAACTAATTGTCATTCTTAACCCATCTCATGTAGTCTCTGTTGCGACTTATATATTTATATATTAGTTAAAGTGTAAATAATAGTTTGATGTCTCACATTAACAATGTGACAGCCCATCTCGAAATAATTTCTCGATAGCATGGAAATGATGTTTTTACCCTTAAGCGTTTTGTGACTCTGTGTGTGTGTGATTGGGCTAAGTAATTGGCCAATTGGGTTTATTCCTATTCGTTTGGACCCAATTGGAACTAGGCCTTGTTTTGGTTTGGCTTGGTTAGGATTGGATGAGAACTAAATCACACACACTCACATGCACACGTGCACACCCATCCTTCCATTTCTGTTATCTCTCTCTCTCCTTCTCGAGTCTTCTCCTATTTTCTTTGCAAACGTACGGACAAGCATACATTCCATCTCTCTGGACACGGATCATACCTGTAAACATCTTCATCATCCTCATTGCAACCTTGTGAGTTCAGTGGTACCCTTAGTTTAGCAAGGAACTTTCGAAAACTCTTGGATCTGTGAAGCTCTGTCGATGGAACTGTTCATGTGCTCGCAAACCAGGGAGTTTTAGGGAATTCTAAGATCACATGGAGTCTTAGAACCTAATCACGAAGCTTGAAGAGCAAGTTTGGTGGTTTTTGGACGTCGGAATCGTGAGTTCGAGGTGTAGCTAGAATTCGTGGATTTGCTTCGGCGAGTTTTGAACTTCAAAGTGGTATAAATCTCTTCTCTTCATTTTAAGCTTCTTTTGGTGAAAGAATCATGAAGTTTGGTTGAGTTTTGAGTGAGTTTCGAAGGTTTTACATTTTTCCCAGTTTCCGGTGACGGCAACGATCGCCGGAGTTCGAAGGTAGGGGATGACGGAATATTCCTAATGGAGGTTAACATAATTAGGTTAGATTTAACGGAATATTCTATTTTTTGACGGAATATTCCTGACGGCGTTAACTAACGCCGTCAGTGTGCCAGGCACATGCCTGCGCATGGGCGGCGAGTGTGGCCGTGCCTTGGCCAGTGCGTGGCGGCGCGTGGGTGGTCTGAAAATTATTTTTAAAATATGGGGATGTTCCTGAGGTTGAGTAGGTCACAGTGGTATATTCATATACCCAAATTGAGCAATATATGAGAAGTTATTAGCTAGAGTTGGTTATGTGCTATTAATTGACGTTTTTATAGTTGTTTCTCATATAGGCGAGACCTATCCCGAGGACAAGCATAATCATTCGAGGCTCGGGGGCTACGACCCTTCGACATATCTGTGAGTGGGCTTTTGTTTTCAGTATATACATATATACACTTGATGTTTTTCCCAGAAAACATATTTAAATGAAATGTGATTGAAATGCCATGTCATACATGTATGATAATTGAGTATATGCATTAGCATAAATATGCATATTGTCGCATGTTGCTGCGGAGGCCCAGGTGAGTATATTATGTTGGTAATGGTTATGAGATATGATGATGATGATGTTGAGATATTGAGCTCATCAACCTGCACCCCAGTGTTAGTGCTCTCGCCCAGAGTAGGTCACAGTCCTTCACGTGATGTTCACCTCCCACACCATACGCTCGCCTTGGATCCAAATTAGATGCACAGTCATGTCGTATAGACCACTTTAAGTGGGTTCGATTCGTAGACGACCCGCGATTAGCCTACAGTCTTCACGTGATCGTAGCACTAGAGCGTATTTATTTATATCCAGTCCTGTCGGACAGACCACATGAGGTGGTTTCAACTCGTGTGCAGGTATATACATGTTGAGATATATGATTGAGATAAAGATTGAGCCGTACATGTCATAAGAGGTGACTCCGGCTAAATGATGAGCTCCAGATTTCGCCGTACAGGTCACGTCAGGTGACTACAGCCGACAGATGATTTATGTTGAATTATATTACCTGGCTTACTTATGTGATATTGTGATAGTAGACATGCTGTAAGTACTGGACATGGCATATGCATGGCATTTTTATATGCAGATTTCGATATTTCTGAGCATGATTTTGAGATATATACGTATGTATTCTATTTTCTGGGAAACTATACTTGTTTTACAGCGAATGGTTAGAATATTTGAGAAATGAAATGATTTTGAAAAGCTTTGTTTTTGTCCACTCACGCTTTCTGTTTTTCGCCCCTCCAGGTATTAAGTAGAAATTGTTCGTTGGTGGCTTACGAGGGCTTGGCAAAGGTTCTGACAGTTCACCTTCCATGTAGGATTATCTTCGGATGTTGTATTATTAATAATTGTCCTGCTAGACTGCATTAGGTTACTTATGCTCTGAATTATTAGGATTCACTCTTAATCTCACACTAGCACATTAGCTTAGTTAGTACTGTTAGTGGTTTGGTTTTAATTTATTCCTATTTCTCTATATCTTTCCGCTTCCGCAATGCGCACATGGCTACGTCACCCTCACGTGACGGCCATCACGCTTCGATCTCGGTCGGAGTGTGTCAAACAAAGTGCATATATAATATCAATTGTAACTCATATATATACTCAACTTTAGAGATTAATGAATATACAAGAAATTCCCAAATATTGTCATATATATTTTTGGTATTTTACCGTGTTTAATTCAACTTGGTATCAAAGCCAAGGAGCGGGCCCGTACTGTACTGCCACATAATGGATGGGTTTCCTTGGCTTCACGTGGTTGTCAAGATGTGTGGATCTCTCACGTGTGACCCACTAATTAGGTCCCACGTAAGACCCACTAATTGGGTCCCACGTAAAACCCACTAATTGGGTCCCACGTGAGGGGGTGTGTTGAAATGTCCCACATCGACCGTATCAATGAGAAAAGACGAGTTTAAATATCCTAACCCCACTCCAACTAACACCGAGGCCTTTTGTGATAAAACCTCATACATGACGGATTGTGCAGGTAGTAATTACCAAGTTGGGGATAGTATCAGTGTTGTAGGGGACAGTTCGCTCTTGGTGACCTGTGTGCTTTAATTTTGTGACCACTTTTCTTAGGATCATGCAAAAAAACAAAAAAACAAAAAAAAAACAGTGTCGTGCTACAGTGTTGTGAACAGTGCATTGCTGCAGTGTCAGAATAGTGATTCTGCTACAGCGTTCTGGTAAATTGTCTCAATTTTGTTGCGTATCTTTTGTGCCTTTATTGTTCATGTTTTAGCTAAATGGCTCAATATAATCATAGTTTGGTTGTGCATCTTAGTGGAACAAATATATGGATAATTGATATTGGGGTCACTGATCATGTGACTGGTGACCCTAAAGTGTTTAATGAGTTATGTGACTATATTCGTGATCTGTATATTACTAGTGCAAATGAAGCATCTTTTCCTTTGAAGGGTGAAGGCACTGTCTCTCTCACTCCGACCTTATCACTGGTCTATTCTTTACTTGTTTATGATGTTAAGTGCAATCTTTTGTCGGTAGGAAAACTACTTGATACCTTATATTGTTTCGCTCACTTCTACCCCACATATTGTTATTTTCAAGACATTCAAACTCAGAAGATAATTGGTCATGGTAAAAGAATTGGGGGTTTGTACATCTTAACTATGGAGGATACTGTTGCTTCAAGTTCAAATAATCATCAAGTTCTAAGTGCTAAAGTAGATGACAAACATCAAATTTGGTTGTGGCATCAACGTTTGGGACATCTATCATTCAATTATATGAAGCATTTATTTCCTTCTTTGTTTCACACTTATAGTGATTCAAAGTTCAAGTGTGAAACATATGTCATGGCTAAGAGTTATCATGTTTCTTTTCCCATAAGTGATTCTAAAGCTACTTTACCATTTGATTTGATACATTATGATGTGTGGGGTCCGACGAAGGTTACTTCTAATGGATTTCGTTGGTTTGTTACTTTTATTGATGACTGTACTCGATTAACTTGGGTGTTCTTAATGAAGAATAAGAGTGATGTCCCTTTACTTCTTCAAGAATTTTGTGCAATAGTGTCTACTCAGTTTTAGACCAAAGTTAAGGTTTTCAGGTCTGATAACGGAGGAGAATATGTGAATCAAACTTTGGCATGCTTTTTTTGTGATCATGGTATTATTCACCAGATGACTACTCCTTTTACACCCCAACAAAATAGTGTGTCCGAACGGAAGAATCATCAAATAATAGAGGTTGTTCGCTCCTTGATGTTAGATAAATATGTTCCTAATCATTTATGGGGTCATGTTATTTTGGCTGCTGTGTACTTGATAAATCGTGTTCCAAGTAGGGTTCTTGATTTTTAGACACCGCTTGCTATGGTACAAAAACATGTTTCTCCTGTTTCTGTATCCAAACTTCCTCCAAAGGTGTTTGGATGTGTGGCGTATGTGCATGTCTACTCTCATCAACGGAGTAAACTTGATGCATGTGTTCTTCGATGTGTATTTAGTGGATATGCTAACAATCAGAAAGACTATAAGTGTTATCATTCTCTGACTCAGAAAACTTATATTACCATGGATGTCACCTTCCACAAGGAAGTTCCATATTTTGTGATGCCTTCTTCCAACTCCCTACTTCAGGGGGAGAGAGGGAGTGAAGTGCAAATTCGAAAAAATGGTATGGATGATGTGTTACAGGCAGAGTTGGGGACGGAACTTGTTATGCTGCATGATACTGACCAGTCGGCAATAGATGACGATCGGTCATTTGTCATTTTCGACATTGTTTCTACTGACGACCCGTTAAATATGCCCAACGAGTTGCTTGTTGTTGGTATGTCTGACGAATTACCTTTTGATGACCAGTTGCCTGTTGCTGGGATGACTAACAAGTTACTTGTTAATGGTTGTCTAATGATGATTCTTCTAATGGTTTGGTACAAGATGGTGACACAAATAAGGCAAATTTTGATGATTCTTCTACTTATTAGTTGCCTCCACAAGTTAATCATGGAAAACCTAAAAATATGAGCCTGATATGCATGCCAAAGCCAAGTATCCTATCAACAACTATGTGTCTACTCATCGTTTGTCCAAACCATATGCATCTTACATATGTCAGTTATCTAGTGTATCAGTTCCAACAAAATTGCAGGATGCTTTGTCTGACCCTAAGTGAGTTAATGCCATGAATGTTGAGATGGAAGATTTGGAAAATAATTCCACTTGGGATTTGGTTCTGTTGCCAAACGAGAAGAAAGCTATTGGATGTAGATGAGTGTTCACTATTAAGCATAAAGCAAATGGTTCTATTGACTGGTACAAAGCCAGATTAGTTGCTGAGGGTTATACTAAAACTTATGGTATGGATTATCAAGAAACTTTTGCTCATGTTGCCAAATTAAACATTGTGCGTGTTCTTCTGTCTTTAGCAGCAAATTAGGATTGGACCCTACTACAGTTTGATGTTAAGAATGTTTTTCTTCATGGTGATCTTAAGGAGGAAGTTTATATGGATCTCCCACCTGGTATCGGCATATCTCCTGAAAAAGGTGTTCTGTGCATATTGCAAAAGGCTTTGTATAATTTGAAACAATCTCCTAGAGCGTGGTTTATGAGGTTTACAAGTTCAATGAAGAAGTTTGGGTATTTTCAAAGTCATTCATATCATACTTTGTTTCTAAAGCGACGAAATGGGAAGCTAACTGCATTGATTATTTATGTTGACGACATGATAGTGACTGGTGATGATCAGGAGGAGGTACAACGCCTTCAAAAGTACCTAGCTACTGAATTTGAGATGAAAGAATTGGGTGAATTGAAGTATTTTCTTGGAATCAAGGTTGCACGATCCAAGCATGGTATTTTTCTATCTCAACGGAAGTATGTTCTTGATTTATTAGCTGAAATAGGTAAGTTATATTGCAAACCTGTTGATACTTCGATTAAGCAAAATCATCGTCTGGGCTTATTTCCAGATCAAGTTCCTACTCATAAGAAAAGGTATCAGAGGCTTGTAGGGAGATTAATTTATTTGTCTCACACTCGCCCTAACATTGCTTATGCAGTTATTGTGGTAAGTTAGTTTATACACTCACCTAGTGAAGCTCATATGGATGCAGTAATCCGTATTTTGAGGTACTTGAAGATGGCTCATAGCAGAGGCTTGGTTTTTTCCAAAAATGGTCATTTGAATGTAGAAGGGTATACGGATGCAGATTGGGCAGATTCTATCACTAACTGGCGATCTACATCTGGATATTTTACTTTTGGGTGGTAATCTAGTTACTTGGAGAAGCAAGAAACAAAAAATTGTGGCTAGGTCAAGTGCTGAAGCTGAGTTTCGTGGTATGTCTGATGGTGTATGTGAGTTGTTGTGATTGAAAAAATTGTTGAGAGATCTTATATTTAAACCCAATGGGTGCTATAAAACTCCATTGTGATAACAAGGCTACTGTTGAGATTGTTCATAATATAATGCAACATGATCGAACAAAACATGTGGAGATTGATCGACATTTTATCAAGGAAAAATTGGATGCTGGAATTATTACTTTTCCGTTTGTGGGATCTCAATTTCAACTTGCTGATATGCTTACTAAGGTTGTGTCTAATAATGTGTTTTCCAACTCGCTTGACAAGTTGGGCGTGCGTGACATCTTTGCTCCAACTTGAGGGGGAGTGTTGCGAGTTATATATTTATGTATTAGTTAAAGTGTAGATAGTAGTCTGTTGTCCCACATTGACGAAGTGCATATATAATATCAATTGTAACTCTTATATATACTCCATTTTGGAGATTAATGAATATACAAGAAATTCTCCAATATTGTTATATATATTTTTGATAATTTACTATTTTTAATTCAACTGTCTCACCCCATACCAAGTAATTTAAAACCCTAGTTCCACCAATTTAAATGGGCACACATTATTTTCCTCTGTGTACTTAGATTTTTTTTATAAAAAAAAATATTTTTTAAAATTACAAAAATAATTAAAATAATTTGTCAATGCAAATAATTATTGGAAACTAGAGCATGAATGAAATGGACTGCTTGGAGAGACTGATTGGGATGTGTTCAAACTGTTTATAGCAGCAGCTTTTAGCTTTATATCAATTGTTAATAAGTTAATGACAATAATAAATTAATATATAATAATTCTAATAATTATGCTTATTATATGGTTTGGGAAACAATTGTACATCGGGGAAGTAGCTCACTAGTGATGATTATGTTAACAGGTAAAATTGTTTTAAGATTTAAGCTTTAATCCACAGATTAAGATTGAGATTACTGTGTACAGTAAGGAAGTGGTTTCCACTGAGCAGCTAAAGACAATGGCTGCATGAGACCTGGGAATGGTGCTTTGTGGGCTGGTCAAACTGCCACTGCATGGGAGCAGACAGATGTTCAAACTTTCTCCATAAAGAATCTCCCAGAACTCTTCTTCCATCGACACTGAAGAGTGAAGACGCTCGCACCATTAAAAAGGCAAACGACAAGCTTTAGGCACAAAATCCATGCTTTCACACGCTAATCAAGGTGACATGTTCCTCGATAGTTGATACTCTCTCTCTCTCAGTCTCACCCTCCATATTTATCATAAACTATACATTCCACGCTAGTGAGAAATCTTTTAGTATGACAACAACACTTCACATAGCGTAATCTCAAGGATTATAGTATCTGTAAATTGTGAGAATGTAAAGAAATACTTTAGACAATTTCTAAAGGAGATGTAAAAAATACCATATAAATATATAACAGTAATAATTAAAGTACTATTTATTCTAACTGAGATGTCAAAGCTGACATGAAAAAGAATGCTAAGTTAACATGGACAAAGAGATGTCAAATTTGAAGCTGCCTTCAAATATGGTTTTTGCTATTTCCAAAGACATTTCACTTGTCTTACCTTAAATGTCAGCATATTTAAGTATTATTTTATTATTTTTAAACCAACAACAACCCAACTTTTGTTATTTTTGTGTGAAAAAACATAAATGAAGCAATAAATTTTGACAGATTGGGCAGAAGGAAAATCTTGATAATATGTCAAATTGTCAAATTAGCCATCAAATTAAAATTTGATGTTTTGAATTTGACGTCTCATTTGAAGATGCTCTTATATCGGAAAACTGAGAATTATATCACGAATTATAAGAAGAGGGGGTTATTTCCTCTAAAGCCAATTAATTGTACAGTAAATTTTAACTTTTATTAGTATCAGAGTCAGTTAACTCACGTATGAAGTCTAGTGGTCTCACTTGCTTCATGTCAGCTAATATATGCTATTAATGCGAAGAAATGTATTAAACTCTATAAGAGCTTATAATGAATTGAGCCACTTCTCTTATTATCAATTTGTCTCATGGTGAGAGATTAGCATACTTTATAAATAATATGAGTAATACATCAAAAGCGTATAAATAAATTCACGTGTTAAAACATTTATATATGAACTGATAACAATATGTGGCACTATGTAACAATCACACTAGGAAAACTTCTTCACATTGATCACTTTTATAGATACATTGCTTAATTCTTAAACACTTGAACAGCTGGACTTCCACAGGTGCCATGCCACTGCCAACTGCTGCTATTTTCTTCCACCCCATGTTACTTTCAAGTACGATAAACTAAAAATAAAAATAAAAATAAAAAAGATAACTCAGAAATAATTAAGTTTTTGCAAAGTGTGATGGGATCAGGATAAAACAAAGAAAGTGAAAAAGAAAAAGTAATTTTGGTTAAATTGGCGACATGCTTACGCTTAATCCAAACTTTTCAAGTTTTCTAATTTGATGATCATGTTGTTCTTTCAGTGCTAGAATCTTGGTTTGACTCAACCAGTACTAACTACTACACCGCATGCACCAGTTATCCTTTTTGCAGCCCAATTATCTTCTCTTGTGATGATCATTCTCTCTTAACTGTCTCCACCAGATCCAAATCTTACTTTAATTGTTATTAGAGTAATGATTAAATAGCTACATCTACCAATATGATGGTCTTTTAATGATAATGCTAATTAGGGTCATTGATGTTGTTCATCAAATTATTTGTCAGTATACATGATCACTTAACTATTAGAATTAGTGAGATTTTATTATGTCTTACCATTTGACGGAAATTTTACTCTAGATCATTATCGAGCCCCTAGAATTATCGAATTCAGTATTTGAAACTGCAATATAAAAAAATAGTTGTTCTTAGCACTTCAAATCCTACACCTCTCTATTTTTATATTAGAGTGCTAGAGTGCTACTTACGAATTACGATTCTAAAATCAAATGGACGATAAATTGATAATAAACAACTATTAGCTTCAATTGATGGGGTTGTGTCCGATCATTAATTTTTCAAGTGACTAAATATGTTTGATAAAGTTCTGAATGGGAAAATTCAATCTTACTTTCATTTTTTGAGTAGTTTGTGTGCTAATTTTAGGCATCGTTGTGCAACATATGTGCTGGTCTTTTTCTCCTTAGCTAAGACATGAGTTGGCCAATATCAATCGCTTTCCATTTTAAACGATATGACACTCTAAGATTAATGAATCATCTTTCTTATTTAATTAATTAATGAGATCATGGAGAACAAATATGAAATAGAAAGCTTGGGAAACAAGGCAAGTAAACGGAAGAATCCGGATACGTAGAGAATATGACCAACTTTTACATGACCACTTCGAAAAGTAATAAAGAAAATCTGAGAAAAAAGTAATAATACAAAAAGATAAAGGCTAAAAAAGAAATTGAAAAGGTGGAAAAAGCAATAAGGTGGTATAATTCATAGCAAGCTTAGGCATTACTCTTTTCTGTATAATTGGAGTAACAAATTCACACTATCCCTTCATCCGCAAGATTAATACTAAGATATCCACAGATGACATGACACACCACCTTGGATTCCACTCACGGATTCAGCACCAGTCTATAACATAACATGCACATATGTTGCTCATACTCATTGCCTTTCATTTTACCAAATAGTAAGCTATGAAAATCAATTATATATCCAAAGTAAATTTGACATAAGTTCAATTTCGTAAGATATTATTGCGTTTAGTTTCAATTTTGTAAGATATTATTGTGTTTAGTCCATTTTATTGAGTTAGGTTACGTTAGCTTATTTTTATCATCTTTTCTCTTGCTTCCAATCTGTATCTCAATATTTTGTTTTACCTCCAGCACAGATTAATTGTACAAGCTAATCAATGTTGTAAGTACTATATACATATATATCATCACATATACTAGTATGGATTTATAAACGTATGAAGGTTAAATTTCTTTGAACTATTTTCATGGATGATAGGTAGATTAAGTATTGTTTATTTCCGTATATTATGTCTCCATCACAAGTTGAATGTATTATATTAACCTATAGTGTCGGTATCATATATGATGACATATAATATTAATTTGGGTAAATTACAAAAAACTACCTCAACTATTGGTGTCACGACACTTTCATACCTCATTTTTTTAAAGTGACAATGTCATACCTCATCTTACGAATTTGTGCCAATATCATACCTCGGTCAGTTTTTCTGTTAAGTGCTGACGTGGCTACATGCGGGACCCACTCATTAATCCAATTGGATTAAAAAATTATTAAATATAATTTTTAATAATTAAAAATTAAAAAAATTAATTTTTTTTATAATATTAAAAAACTAAAAAAATAAATAAAAAATGGCCTAAAGGATCTGGCCTTCCCTTTCCTCTACCTGCACCAACCCTTTTTCTTCTTTTTCTCTTCGACAGCCACCAAACCCTTCCTCGTCCCCCCAACCTTCCTCCACCACCCTATCTCTCTCTTCCTTCTCTCCTCTCTCTGGGATACGGTCTCCTTTCTCCATCCCTCTCCCTACCCGCACTCATCCTTCCCTCACCACCACCTCCCAACTCGACCCATCCCTCCCCTAGTCCCTCCATACCCAACCTTCCTTCACCACCCCACCGCCGCCTCTCTTCCTCCATCTTCACCTTCCTTCCACCTCCACCCAAGTCCTTTCTCTTCTGGAAGAAGCACAGCTCCAAAAAGCTGTCCACCAACATTCTCTTCTGCTAGGACCTCTTCGAAGCCCAGTTTGATTCTAAACCTGAACTCCAATCTGGGTTCTACATCGCCGTCGTCGTCGACAACGAGATGAAGACGGGTCGGACTTGCTTGCCGCCGGCGAGAAGGGAATACCTCATTGCTTGTGGATTGTAATCGGGTCACGGAAGGAGACAGACGATGATTTGAAATGGGTATGGTGGACAGCTTCTTCCCCACCGAAGCTATTAACCAGCCTTGAAGTTCGGGTCTAGAACCCAAATTAAAGTTCGATTCTAGCCCAGTTCGGGATTTGAAATTGAAGGTGGGTTTCGGGGATTCTTCTTCGAAATCCTCTGTGAACATTTCTTGCTTAGTGACGACGACGGAAATGGCAAAAGGGAAGGTGGGTCGACGACGGTGTGGGGCGGCGGAGGGGAAATGGGTATGGTGGTTTTGAGCCGGTGGAGGTTGAAGGATATGAGGATCTGGATCTGCTTGTTTGATTCAACATTGAGCAGGTCTAGAATTTGACCCATGAGCTCAGATTCATGTGGTTCATCTTTTTTCTTTGAACTACCAAAATTCTATTTAATTTGCTTAAAGATTGTTGGTTTTGCTCTGAAATTGCAACAATGAGGGATGGATTTTCAGTGTTATATGTAGGTGGAGAGAAGGTCGGAGGAGGGACTGGGTGGAGAGAAGGTAGGAGGGTGATGGGAGTGTAGAAGGGAAGGGGATCTGGGTGTGTAGGAAAGGGAAAGCCGGATCCCTAGGCCATTTTTAATTTTTTAAAATTTTTAATTTTTAATATTTTTAAAATTTTAAAATTTTAATTATTAAAAATTATATTTAATAATTTTTTAATCCAGTTGGATTAATGAGTGGGTTCCGCATGTAGCCACGTCAGCACTTAACAGAAAAACTGACGGATGTATGACATTGGCACAAATTCGTAAGATGAGGTATGACATTGTCACTTTAAAAAAATGAGGTATGAAAGTGTCGTGACACCAATAGTTGAGATAGTTTTTTGTCATTTACCCTATTAATTTTTTTAACTATTTTTCAGGAAAGTGGTTGGATCTTCATTTTTAAATATTCAAATTAAAATGTAATAAAGATGCATATATAACACAAACCTTTAAGGGAAGGGATCCATATTTTTTTTTTATAAAAATGGAGATTAGTTGTGGAGTCCACACCACATCAAACTTTAACGATCTGTACCGTCTATTTTTCAAGTTGCATCTCATAGATCATCCTTGCAAAGTATTAGCCAAATTAGAAATATTTAAGACATCTAATTGAGTTCAAAGAAATTAACGAATATTTTGTTATATATAAGAAATAATGAAATTTTATCTTGATAATTAAATAGGCAAATGGTTTCGAATTGAATTGAATTTTTGTAAGAATGATCTATGAAACGAGACTTACAAAATAAACAGTTCGGATCGTTGAAGTTCGATGTGGAGTGGGCCCCACTCGTAATCCCCATTTTTTGAAAAAAAATGAGGATTCCTTTGCATAAATGGCCTGTGTTCCCTATAATTTATTCTGATTTTCACTTTCGGTTACATAATTTTTAACTTTCTTTTCAATCTTCATCCTTGTAGTTTCACTAATTCCATTAGGATCTGATCAACCGATAAGGCCATTCCAACTTGGGTTTTTTCATATGAGACGATGAGCAAAAATATGGATGGAAAAAACAAGCTATAAGAGTCGAGGAATCGGACTAAAGTGAAAACAAAACAATATTACAAGGATGAGAATGCAACAAATAACTACATGAATTAAGGTGAAAGTTCAAGGGAATTATAGGGACTGCTAGTGCAATTCGTGAGTATGAAGCATATATATGCGAAAATTTTCTAGTGCAAATATCATATTATCAACAACGTGTTCCAATTAACGATAATAATCGTTCATAATCGATTTACGTTTCTCTATTAAGATAATTCCACGAAAGATAAATAAAAAATTGATCCTTGATGATCAACCAAAAGAATAGAAGATTTTGATCATTGAGTTACATAATAGGATCCTAATGAAGATCAATCTCTATATGCAAAAATCTCACTAGAAGCTGACCTATTAAGCTCACACATATCTAACACATACAAAACTAGACAACAACAGAAGCAATAGAATATGATGGGTAAGGGACTATAAATTCTTGGCACTGGAAGATATGATTATTTTATGTACATTACAAAATGTGAGTCAACATAGAGACATGTTTGCTTGCTTGCAGTGGAACACCGATTGACCATATCAACTGATGGACGCATCTAAGTGCGCATCACCGGCCACATGAGTACCAAACATCGGCTACTAATTTTTTGTTTGTGTCTTCATTTGTACTAGAAAGCATCTTCACTAGGGATAACAGCTAAACTAACCGAAAGTACGGGGGGACTTTTTTTTTTTTTTTTTTTTTTTTGGGAAGAAAGTAAGGGGGTACTTTGGCCTCTTTCATATGTATATACATGTCCTTCACCAAGTAGTTGCTTATTATAGATTTGGTCAGGATCAAGACATATGTTTTTGACGTATATTTTGATATATCCTGTTAAAACATATATCGTAATGTTTTAGTTATTTAGCCGTTTAATTTTTAGGCCTTCATTCAAAAATCATTTCTACCAACATTAGATAAGCAACTTTTAATCTCTTTTGAGGTTAAGTTGAGTTATGTAATGCTCTTTCTATTGTCCCTATTTTTTAGCATCCTCCTCCATATAATTGGGTGAAAGCGACTTGTCGTGGGGTCAATCGAGATTGTACGGGTTTTATTATTTTTATTTTTTTGTGTGGTTTTTCTCATAGTTTTGAGCATCATGCTTCTCTCTATGCAGAGCTTCATGCTGTCATCCTTGCAGTGGAGTTGGTCCATGGGCAAGGCTGTCGAAATTTGTGGCTAGAAAGTAACTATTCCAGCGTGATCTTCTTTTCTTTTGACTCTTTTTCTCCTCCTTGACAGCTTTTAACTTGTTGGAAAAATTGTTTTCCCATTTTGCAACATGGTTTTCCGTTGCTTTCATATTTTTGGGGAAAAGAATGCGGTCACGAATAAATTAGGAAATTGAGGGTTGCTCTCGTCTTTCTTTGTGTGGCATTCGGTTCTACCCTTGGAGACTCTCCCTTTACTACACACATTTTTTGAGCATTCTGACCTACAAGTTTGTCTCCCTTTCTTGATGAATTTATTTTTGCATGAACTTCTTGTTATTTGTTTTGCAACTTGTTTTGCAGGTTATTATCTTTTACATTTTGTTTTAGAAGGGTTAGGTCTCATGTCCCTCTTCTTTTTCTTGTATCTTTCTTGTTTATGTTTTTAAAATAGTAAGATTTATATCCCTGGCTAGGTGTAATTTTTTTTCTCCTACATTAATAAAGTTAGTAATTTCATAATATTACCCGTACACCCTAGCTTGACAATATTTATCGAACCAGGATCCTCTTCGGATCCATTTCCTAGGGATCCTAAGGATCACACAATCTTATCCGTTCATCGTATATCGTGCGGTTAAAAATTATTTAAAATTTAAGATTTAAAATTCAAAAATAAATAGTACCTAACGAAAACTGACCGCACGATATAAAATAAACGGATAAGATTACAGGATCCCTAGGATCCCTATGGAAGGATCCGGCGAGGACCCTGGTTCGTATTTATCAACGTACGGGCACGCCTTTGTAGACAAAGGGCAGGCTTGATTTAGTCATGGAAATTGGCAAGGGTATTAGGTTTAAGCTAGGGTTGCATCAGCCATGCATGTGCCGACCAATTGCATTTACATATAAGACAGTTGAAGCACATGCCTTACAGCTTAAGCTTTGGACTTGATTGGACTTGAGGCGCAGTAGTCAAATTGTACAACGTGGATGCATGTACCAGGTAGTATAAGATTAGATAAGCCAACTGGGGTAATTAGGTTAATTTTTTGTCTAATTTAATCACTTTGTGAGGCTTAACGGAAGCAAATGTACTATATGTGTATTACTTTTTCTATAAGATCATCCTCCAATAACCTTGAAGTTGAGATTGTTAAATGCAGTTTAACATAAAATATAATAAAATTGAATAATCTGACTTTTAATTGTATCAAAACATTTTTGTGATACAGCCCAACACTTTGAGTTTTGCACGTACTTAAGTTGAAACAATATTAGTATAATTAGTAGTTGGCTTGAATTATTAATTCTAAAATCTTAACCAGTATACACTAGAGAGAAAAGAAAGCAAAATTAAAAACCCCATGTCACACCAAGGGGCTTCAGTGCAAAAGATTAAATCAAGACAAATGTCGCAAGCACTAGTTAATTTGAAATTGATTGAGATTTTGCATAACTTCCAAGTTGCCAAACCAAACCAAGCCCCTTACTAGTCCGTTTGGTGGGCTTAATGAGATTGAGCTTTAGAATATGATTAGATTGAGACTTGTAAGACATGATTTGTAACCATGTAGAAAGATAGATTAGATAACTCACTTTATTATGGATTAACAACTCTTCGTATCCAGTCATGTCTATCTCACATGTTGACATAACAAATAACACCCTGAGGTACTAATTAGAAATTAAAAGCAATTTTATGCTTTTACACGTGTAAGCATTGCATGTATGACTCGGAAACAGAAAGACGTGGCAAGCATGCGCTTCATATATACCATCCTCTGAATCTGAAAATAAAAAATAACATAAAGTTTGTTTATTTACAAAATAAAAAATATTTATAAAAAGCTATGAACGTCTTTATCCGGTATTCCTTGCAGTAAACAAGTAAGCATGTCCCTTAATTATTTTTAATTCTTTAATTCAGTTTGTTTAATTTTTCTATCCAACCAAAGAATATGTTTAATTAGTGAGCTTAATTAACTATGTTTACTATATTTAATCGAGCTTAACTATTAAGTGGAGTTTTGATGCTTTTGCTGATGAATTTCATGTGCAATTGTGAATACATTTTGTGACGAGAGTGCGACAGGAGAGGGAGCGTCGGCCAACGCCGGCAGCTGTTTGCCAAGTGGAGAAGGAAAACGACGCGCCGGAATAATCTTCCCGGAAAACGACGGCGGTTGAAACAAACAGAAGGGTTAAAGCGGCTTGGGCTTGACTAGGATAAAATAATAGACGGTTTGAAGGTGCCAAATCATCGCAAAATACAGATTCTTTTATTTGCCTTCTTCATTAGAACAAAATATTTTTTATTGAATTTTTGTTCAACAAAATTAATTATTTTTAGACACTGATTTTCGAAAAAGATAAACTCTGGCAATTAGGTTGTAAGAATATCTAAACACTATATATGTTTATTTGTCAATTTTGAGTTTTATTTTAGACTGTTTAGATAACAATTAAGATTGTTGAAATGAATTGTTTATTTATTTGATACGTATGGTGACTAAAAAATAGCCAATTTTAATTGTAACATGTTTATCGTAAAAATATGTTAATCACATTGGTTAAACAAGAGGTATGCTAGGATCCACACCAATATCGTACGACAAATAATTATAATTCAATTCAAAATGTTCATTACAAATGGATATTACTACTTAAAGTGACATAAAGAAAGAGGATGAAAGTGTGTACTCAGAATACGATGAGTTAAACAGAAAAATCATACTCACCAAAACAATCTACTGCTTCAATACTTCGATTGGGTTTTATGACGACTTAAAACTTTGTTTAGCACATGTGGTTTGAGGGATATATGGCCCCATGCATGTTAATTTGTTAGTATGTTGACTCCAAAATCCAAATATTTGTTACTTGTGCTCTGCGCTTCCTGTCGTGTATAATCTTGGATATTCTTGTCTGTTTTTATTCATTTTGTTTTCTAAGTTCATCTTGTCTCACTTGCGGTACGATTCGTCTTATATATGGCCTGACATAAATAATACAAAATCATAAGCAATATTCAGAAAAAAAAAAAAAAAATTTAAAGGATAAGCGTTGGAGGTGGAAAGGTCTGTTTCCTGCAAATGATGAGAGATTTTTTAGTGTGATCGGCACATAAAGTAGTATACCACGTGTCATTGGAATATGTGTATTAAAAAGTTAATAACTTAAAAAAATAAAATTTACCACCACTTACATAAAAATATATGGTGTATTACTCGTGTTCCCGTCATAATAAAAAATTTCTCGCAAATGAGAATAACATTTGACAAATGAGGGAGGATACGTCCGCCGTCCCCTCACTAAAAATGTTTGCTTTCGGATGGAACATCTCTTTGAATATGTAGGGATTTCCAGGGGGTGGTGATTTGATGCAAAGTGGGAGCATTTGCAACAGAAAAGATCAGTTAAAAAGCTCTATACAGTCAGCTGATGTCTGTTAAACCAAGAATTTTCATTCATCTAAGTGGAAAAACTAAAGAGTACTACCTTTGTAATCAGAATTGAACTTTAAAAGCGAAATTAGAAGATTATATTTAAGGAAGCATTGTTGGATTTCCGCTACTTTTAGACCTATCAATTTATCGAATTTTGAGCTGAATGATTTGGTTTCGATGCAACTAAAGTGATTATTATCATAATCCGTTCATAATCCAAATTCAATAGTTTTTTAGCTTAAGAAACCGAATATGAATATGATGCTATGATGATCCATCCAACTTAGTACATATTATCTGCCCATATCTCTTTTATTATTATTATATACAAAACATATGAAAGAGTAATTTGAATCTTCTAGGGATATGGATTTGCTTATCAATTGATCCCTCGAATTTTCACATCAAATTTTGTTTTGAATTGAATCGAATCTTGACTGGTTCAGTTCATATCCCATCTGTTTACAGTTCTCCTTACTGATAACATATCCACCCTAAATGCCTGCTTAGTGGGCTGATTGGGATAAGTTGTGACTCGTAAGAATGAACTTAAATTCAATTCTTTATTCATTGTGTCAAAATATGAAATAAACATGTCTGAACATGATTGGTTATGAATCCACAATAAAATTAGTTATCGAACATATCTTTATACTGAGTTACAACTCCTGTCTTACATATCTCAGTCAATCAAATCTCATTCAGACCACTAAACAGGTTTTAAAATTCTAAACATTTTACAAAGAAAGTCTATTGGGTGGTGTTGCCAAAAACATGACGGCTTGGTGTGGAGTTAACTTGCCCTAATCTCACTTTAACAGCAAATGATGGTAAAAGAAAAATTCGCATAAGCCCAAAAAACTTGTCACTTTCATCATCATCATCACAGCAATACACAGAAGGAATGATTTCCATTGGCTCATGGCCTCTGCGCAGAGATCGTGTTTCTGCTGGCTGCTGATCTTCCCACAGGCTTTAGCTGCAAGCAACCAACTGGTAATTTGGTAGTCATGTTTTTGTTTTCCTGCCGATTGATGCCAACCATTTCACCTCACACAGCAAAACAGGAAAAAGGAAAAGTACCTACATTATCAAAAGAAAAAATGAAAAAAAAAAGGTTGATTACATTACACATGACTAGGTTGAGGTTGATTTTTAAAAGATTAACTTGATTACTCAAAAGATGAGAAGAAGTTCATTTTTGAAATATTTTGTGACCAGTTTTTTTCATGTTTATAATAAGAAACGTTAATATTATATATTACTATGTAAAAATTAACTTTGCAAAAAATCAATCTAAAATAAGATTTTTGTTTTTGAAATGGGAGGAGAGTAGGAGAGAGAACGTGAAAATCACATGAATAGCAAAATTTGGTTTTGTAAAATTTAATTATTGTCCATTATTTTTTTTAGATGGAAGATTAAATTGTCTTTTCATTCTCTTTTGATTTATAAAAGAGAGTTCTATTAATAGGTAGTTTCGATTTCTAGCACGGGTGAATTGCACGATGGTGCCTAAAAAATGCTGAAATAATTCTGTGAATCCTCTCGGTTTCTAAAAAGGTAGACTGGGCGTGGCGAAATCATATGTTATTGCTTTTTTTGAGAAAAAAGCAAAAAATCAAGGGAAGAAAAGTAAGAGGGACAAAAGAGACAAAAGCAAATTTCAGTGAGACAAAGCAGATTTGTTTACATTGCATGGAGGGGAATGAGAGGCGGTGAAATGCCCTTCTTATGTAATTTCACAATTCTTTTTTTTTTTTAAACAAAGGATATTTATCTATACTGAATAAGAGGGGGTGGGCTTAGCCTCATAATAAATTAGTAATAATGTGGTTCAAACTCGTCTTTAACGAGAATCAAACCTAAGATCTCTCACTTACAAATGAAGAGAAATACCATTAAACTGTAGTACTAAGTGGCGTAATTTCATAATTCTTTGTTACAAAGAATTAAATTATTTTCTTTTTATGATTTTTAATTCTTTTAAAATTCTCATAATAAAGGCCTGGTTCCGGTCCAATAAGAGAGTCGGACTGTGCTGCTTTATAATCCTACGCTTCAACCGCTAAAACGAACGAGGGGTGACTGACTGGCCCACTTCTCTCCCTCACGTTTCACGTCTCCACCACTTTCACTCAGAGGGGTTTTCACATCCCTCGGTAAATTAAGGACTTATCGGCGTGATTGTTTCATCTCATATAGTTCAATTATATTATAATATGACGGGTCGTGTGATTATTCATCCGTTTGTGGTTACGTCAGTTGTCTATGATTAAATTGAATTTGAATAACTCGGATCAGTCATTTGGTACTACTATTTAGTTGTATTCTTTTCACTTATAAGTGGGAGGTCTTAACTTCGATTCTCGTCGCATGCGAATTTGAACCACATTATGGCTAGTTCATTGTGAGATAAACACACTCTCTTCCCTTCCGTGTATATAATATCGTTTCTTTAAAAAAAGATATGTATGAAACAAAAAGTGAATTTTAACTTTCATCAGAAGATTTTGTCTATAAGAAGATTAATTAGTCATGAAGGAAACTCATGTCTTATTATTTTACCATTTTGGGAGAATTGAAAGGAATAAGTTTTACTTGATCTCTAATCTATTTCATTTCTTCAGCTTAGACAAAATTCCAAAATTAACATTCATTTCTTACTAAAAAATACATTGAATTTAGTGTTTTATCTAGTACAATCCATTCTTAATCTTCCAACATGGGCCAAGTTCGTCACATATCAACCATGTCGTCCATTATATTATAAATATTTATTAGTAACGCCAGACGATATTACGACCCACCACACATAAAAGTTATCGCTCAAAAAAGTTATCACCAATGATGTAAATTTACGTTATAACACGTGAACTATCAACACTTGATAACAGTTGTGATTGTCACACAAAAAAAAAATTCAACCATATCGTTCATTCATGTTTCAATACATTTATTTGTAACACAATGACAATACAACTCGCTACACATAAAAATTATCGCTCGAAAAAATTATGATCGATGACATCAATTTACGTTATAACACATGAATCGGCCAAAAACTATTTTCACTAAAAAAAGATGGTAATATCTACATACTCTTTTTTAGTAACACCCATACATCTTTTTTATCTTATATAAATTTCTTTTAATTTTTATCCGACGGATTGAATGAATTAAAGATAATCGACGACATAATTTTTATTTACCACCGTAAGCTATGTTGCAGACTACTATACACCTAATCATCTATTATGTATATTTTCATCTAATTCTAATTAACTTTTACGGTAAATGCTAGTTTTACGCCATAATTAAGATGAGAAAAATGCTCTTGGAAGAAAACAGTTGGACTGAAATGGAATCACCTTCTTCTAGCCGGACCCACCATCCCCTGTAGGGAGTTCCCGCGTGTTATCCACTTCCACTTTTCCGCGTGAGCACCCTGCTGGCTAATACTCACTGCTTCTGCGTTTTTGGTTTGCCCTTCGTAGTCGCAATGCTTTTCAGTCCTCCTCCTCCTTCCTGCTTCCTTCTCTCTCCTCCTTCTCTCTCTCCACCTCTCTCCTCACTTTCTCTCCACTCGATCAATTAAATTAATAATTTAATAAACCGAGTCAGTGTTAAAAAGGCCTTAGGAGCCCCCTCTCAACTTTCAATAAAAAGCCTCTCATCGTCCCAGAGATATCCTCCTCCTCCTCCTCTGTTCTCTCCTTCTCACTAACCTCTGCTTCTCCATATCTGCTGGGTCCCTGTGAGTCTCTCTGTAGGGCCATCAAGCGCACCTGGCTTCGCCATTATTATACCTTCACCAAGCAGCAAACCCCCATATCTCAAACCCATCAAACCCCACTTTCTCTCTCCACTCTTTTCTCCACTCCACTCTCTCTCTCTCTCTCTCTCTCTCTCTCTCTCTGCTCTTCTCAGTTATTTCAAGGACTACCCAGATGGCTGATACGTTAGACGACCTTGCGTTTGGGCTCCCCACCCAGATTCTCAACGACGAAGACTCACCCGCCATGGAGCTCAACTCCAACGCCAAGAAAAGTGGAGGGTTCGGATTACGGTTCGACGCTGATGCTCCGAAGGCTCTGTTGCCGTTTGAGTTTCCTTACGGCGGCGCTTTTGGGGTTCCGTCGGATTTCGGTTCGCCGGTCGAGTCGAGCGAGACTGAGAGCGATGAGGAAGACTACCTCACTGGGCTGACCCGCCAAATGGCTTACTCTACTCTCGACGACGAGTTCAACTTCAAGCACTCCAACTCTGCTTTCGCCTCCGAGAAGCCAAAGGTATTAGAAAGAGTAGTAATTTCTGTTTTGTTTCTAGATGACGCCGTTTTAATGCGGTTCTGATTGTATTTGGGGATTTCTGATTTTTTGCCTGATTCGCAGGGTTGGGTCGCTTCTGGTTCTCCCCAATCGACTCTCTACGCAGTCAGCAGTGGTTGCGGTTGCGGACGGGGCTCGAGCCACGGAAGCCCAAACGCCCAGTCGCCGCCGGCCACCTGGGATCTGCTGCATGCAGCTGCAGGGGAAGTAGCCAAGATGCGCATGAACCAAAGCAGAGGCCTCCTGGATCCTCCACGAAAGCCTTCCCCCGTCTCGGTCCCCACCAACAACCCAGATGCTGCTTATTGCTTCCACCAGCAGTCGCTTTCTCACAAGCACTTGCGAGCCACTCAGGTACTAAAAAAACCTCAAAGCATTTATTCAAATATCTCTGGGGGCTTTTATCGAACACCTCACACTCAAATGATTTCTGGTCCGTTTTTACCACAGTTTAAGCTGTTGAGGCAGCAACAGATGATGAAGGAGCAGAGCGCGGCGGTCTGGGGAGCACAAACTCGATATCCTCCGCCGCAGACTCAGCCGCAGGCCCACCCAAACCTCCAAACCAGAGCGAGAAACAACACTCCCAACATTCTCAACGCTCGGCCTGTGGGTTTGTCGCCATCTGCATGGCCGCCTCTGCAACAAGCTCAGCAGCAGCAGCAGTACAACAAAAAGGGGTCCGGATTGAGAGCGGTTTATCTCGGAAACCAAAACCCATCTGCCAAAATTGAGCGTTCCGGCACCGGCGTCTTCTTACCCCGCCAAGTTGGCACCGAGTCCGAAACCCGCAAGAAGCCAGGTCGACCCCTTGCTGCCCCCACTTCATTTTTCACTTCCAGACAATTTTACATCACTTTTAAAGTAAAACCCAGTTTAAAAAAATCCGACTTTCAGTAAAACCCAGAACTCAATTTTTTTTAGCTTGTGGGTCATATCATAAAGATTTTTGGATGACTTTGGGTATTTTGGGTGCTGTGGGTGGTTGAGATTTGAAGGTTATTAAATTTTGCTGGCTCTGTTTTTTTCAGATCTGGTTGAGATGTTGAGATTTGAAGGTTATTAATTTGGTCTTCACTTTCTCATTCGATTTGGTTGGCTGATTGAAATTTGTTTGTTTTTGGTACAGTTTGCTCCACAGTTCTACTCCCAGCTCGAGTTGTGCAGGCTCTGAATCTGAACATTGATGACATGCAACATCCCCAGCTTCAGCGTCGTTTTAATGGCAAACTGAACTCTGATTACGGTAAAAATTAACACCTTCTCTCTTGTTTTACTGATTTTTGTTTTTGTTTTTTTTACAGTTTTACTGATATGGCAAATCTTAAATTTACAATTTGTGTTTTGTGTACTCATTTGTTTCGTTGAATTTGCAGAGGTTGCTCTTCAGCTTCGGAGTAACGCTGCCGCCAGAACCGCCATGTCGCCGCAGATGCGCAACATTCGGCCGCAGCCGGCAGTAGGCAACGAGATTAGGCTCCCCCAGGAGTGGACTTATTAGGGCTTTGTTTGGATTTTGGGAAATTTAGGGAGGAAAGGAAATGCAAGTTTGCTATAGGGTTTTTAAGGGGTTTTATTTTACAATAGTAGGAGGTTTTAGTACAGAGGATAATAGTAGTTATGAGAAGGACAGGACATCAAAACCGGTTGGACAAGACGAAGATGAAGGAGAAAATGTTTTTGGATTAGGGTTAAGGTGAAAAATAAAATGTCTACTTCGATTGAAAAGTGGATATGGTACAAGCTGTTTTAGGGTTTAGCAGAAAAGCAGAAGCAGCTTTTGTCAAGGAACAAGGCAGTCGTGGACTAGACTGTTATCCCTCTTTTGTTTTAGTCCTTGGGATAATGGTGTGTTCGTGATCTCAGAAAAAATTATTAGTGAAGTTTGAATTGTAAAGGGTTAAGACCTAGTTTTGGATTCCAATCTTAACCCAGTCCACCCACCATGGCCATGCAAGTGCAGTTAGTATTTATAATAATAAAATGGATGTGTTTAAATGCAATTTCCATTGTTTTTCTTTAATTATTTTGAGTTATTTGTCACGGACACGGCACGTGTACATATGTCATGACGTTTTGTACTAGTGATATAAAATTCGTAACTTCCTTAGTTGGTGTCTTTGGCATGAGATGTAATGGTATGATTGTATAAGTAAATTTTTTTTATCAGGCGTTATATTATTGACACGAAAAGTTACCATAGCAGTAGAGTCATGCTTTAGATTTTTGTGGCAGAGGGATTTGGGTTTTGGTTCCAAGTTGCATCTCTATTGGTCAAGTTGGTTCTATTCAACTTGTATTAAGATTGAAGCTAAAAAGCATATATTAATTATATGGCAGTTCAAAAAGCTCTAGAAGAAGCTGCTTATTACGACTTTTGCTTTTTTCGAAGAGCACTTTCACCGTGGGAAATTCTCCAGGTTATTCATTATTTAATCCATCTAGTGAACAGTAATTGCTTTTAATGAACAATAATTATCTTTTGCATATCTACCGTTGCACTTGAATAGTCATAGCAATAGGTAATAAAATATTATTATTTTTTTAAATAATACAAAATAATTTTATTTATAATTTCGGATAAGTAATTTTATTTGGTGTGTTTATGTCATTTGAATAAAGATTCTCTTAGTATAAATAAATTACCAAATTAAATAAATTTACTCATTTTAAATAAAGTACTAAATTCAATAAATTGGAAACATAAAGTACTCTATTCAATAAATAATAAATTACAATCCAAAATGATTGGAAAATTGAGAGAAAGATAGGAATGTGGTTGAAAGTAGTTGAGAAAATATGAAATTGTGGTGTAAGGTAGAAGATAATGAAAAAGTATTTATAGAAAAGTAAAATCAAATTTTTTATTCATTTTTTACACTTTTTTTTAATTTTTTTTATTCAACTAATTATTCTCTGCTGTTGGATTAAAAAAAATTTAAATTCCAACACTCCAAATTGTGCCACGTGGCACAACGGTAACATTTCTGATTTTGAAAACAGTTTTTTCTTTTTTTTTAATTTATAAAGGCGAATAACGTGAACCGTTGATCTCAGATCCAACGGCTGATATTAAATAAGGTTTTATTTTTATTTTTTTTACCATTGCAAATCCAACGGTCCATAATTTCTTGCCGTTGAAATCCAATGGACGAGGGGAAGCCACGTGGCTTCCCAACGGTAACATTTTCAGACTGCGCTGTGGGCCCCGCTTCTAAAATCCTGTCAGACGATGAGTGCTTAAATTCGACACGCTTGACAGAAAAAAATAAAAAAAAGTGGCTGACGTCAGCCTTGCGTCAGGATGCCTTAGGGCTCTCGAGCTGGCAACTCGTGCCAGGCCTCTCGCTCAGCCCGGGCCTCTCCCTCGGGCTGGCACATGCTGGAGCAAGTCAGCCAGGCTATCTGGCCTTGTTCCATCACCAGTCCACCCGGCTATTGCCCACGGTGGAAGTGCTCTAAGTCCGGCAAGATGGATATTTTAGTTTCATGGTCACAAATTAACCATTAATTATGTTTGTTATTAAAGCAAGTTTTAGTTAATTAATTAAGAGATGCTGTAAGATAACTAAAGTTTATTTTAAAGAGTTAAATTTGAAAATTCATCTCCAATAGATGTTGTAAATAGTTGAAATAGTTTTTTTACGCTCTTCGCTTGCTAGTTTAACAAAAACTAGTATCTTAGAAATTATCAAACTGTTGAGTTTTTTTATGAGTAATGTTGATAGACCAATTTTTTTTATCACATTTATAAATTATGTAATGTGTAGCCAATAAAAAATAAAAAAGTTATTCAACAGTTAAATAATAATTCAATCATTAACAATCGCATCATATGGTTTCTAATCAATTCGATCATTGTGGTCGGACTCTATTATGAATTTCTGACCACATTCTCACGAAACTTAATTTAAATAGTTGGTCTTCTTAACATTATTTCTTTATTTAAACCCACACTCAGTCTAAAGTTCAACCCAAAAAAAAACAAAAAATTAGAATTTTTACACTTAAAATTCCAAGTTTAGCCTTATTTGGCCCACCCTAGAAAAACTAAACCAAAAAAAATGAAACAGGAAAGGGGTTCTAAAAGTCGCTAGTCGCTAGTCGGGCGACGGGCTGGGGCCTAGCGCCTAGGCGAGGCCTAGGCAGGCGCCTAGGCGGACTAGGCGAACTAGGCGGATTTAAGTAAATCAATCATGTTTCGTGTAAATAAATGTGCTTATACTTGAAATATATATAATTTCGTCATAAATTACAAAATAGAATGCATATATATTATGAAGTATTGGAACATAATGAAAACATGTGAAATAAGGATATAATGTGTGTCACATCCTGGCACGAGGCAGATCACTTCAAGGGCCCGCTCCACCACCATAGCACAATATTGTCCCCTTTGGGCTTACCATTCCCTCACGGTTTTGTTTCTGGGAACTCACGAGCAACTTCCCAGTGAGTCACCCATCATGGGAGTGCTCTAGCCCCCTTCTCGCTTAACTTCGGAGTTCTTACGGAACCCGAAGCCAGTGAGCTCCCAAAAGGCCTCGTGCTAGGTAGAGATATGAATATACATTTAAGGATCACTCCCCTAGACGATGTGGGATGTTACAATCCACCCCCCTTAGGGGCCCGACGTCCTCGTCGGCACACTTCCGGCCAGGAATTGGCTCTGATACCAATTGTCACATCCCGGCCCGGGGTGGATCACTTCACGGGCCCGCTCCACCACCGTAGCACGATATTGTCCACTTTGGGCTTACCATTCCCTCACGGTTTTGTTTCTGGGAACTCACGAGCAACTTCGTAGTGGGTCACCCATCATGGGAGTGCTCTAGCCCCCTTCTCGCTTAACTTCGGAGTTCTTACGGAACCCGAAGCTAGTGAGCTCCAAAAAGACCTTGTGCTAGGTAGGAATGTGAATATACATTTAAGGATCACTCCCCTGGGCGATGTGAGATGTTACAATGTGTGTTCATTTAAGTATGAAACAAGTCTCTTACAATTTATTAGAAAAAAAAAACAAAATGCAAAATGAAAGTTATCTATTTTCTGTCTAAGTGAGTTGCGACTTAGACGAGTGTTTAGGTGGGTCTAGGCGGTCTAGGCGGGAGTCTAGGCGGTGCCTCAGTAGGTCTAGGCGCCCTTAGCATTAATCGGGACGGTGGCCAACCACCTAGCGCCTAGGCGGCGCTAGGCGGGGATTTTTAGAACAATGGGTGTGCTATCCACTCACCCATTTTTACTTCTCAAACATCATTTGTTAATTTTTGTCATTTGATCTTCTTCAATTTATCCGATCTGAAGGCTGAAAATTAAAGGTGTATAAAAAGTAAAAAATTGTGTGTGGATATCACCCGCCAAAGAAAAAACCTATAGCAAACCAACGCACAAACCCCACCGACCACCATTCTCTTTCGGTCCCTATCTCATCACCATGATTTCGTCAACTTAAGTCACTTGATACATTTAGAGTGTAATACTATTATTTTTTCGCTTATAAGCCTTTAACATTTCATATGGGTTCGAATCTAACATTTAATTTATCCTTCAAAGTTAACTTCATACACTATTTTTTATGTAAAATTACCAATTTACCCTCCAATGTGTATCACATGCAAGTAATGTGACTTAAATTGACGAAAAATTGAATACAATAGCTCGAATATAATATTAGATATGTAATTGGAATATTTTTATAATTCATGACTGATTTTTTTGAAAAAAAAAAAGTTTAGAAATGTAATTTTCACTCAACTGATAATTCAAGGATTAAATTAGTAGTTCATCCTTTATTTTATTAGTTTTTGTGAGTGTTTAACTGTTAAGTAAGAGGCTAAAATTGGAATTTAAAGTGTGAAAAAAGAACTTGTTGGGGGTAACTTTAGACTGGGTGTGGAGTTTAACTTTAAATAGAAAAACTGTTGACAATTTGATTAGACAATCCAAAGGAAACGAAATTGGTTTGGTTTTGGAGAGAAAAAGGTGACGAATGAGATTTTATGAGAGTGACCGACACTGGGTTTGCTTAAGAGGGAAGCAGCCCCACCGATGCCCGTCGCCAGATGTTAATTGGTGGGACCAATGCGTGTACTGCTTTTCACGTGGCAGACTCCCTCGTGGCCCATTTTTGCTTTGCTTTTGAGTTTTGATATATCTCACTTTTATTTGCACATGGGCTGATTTTTCTGAATATATATGGCAATGTGGGAAGTTGGAGAAGAATTTATGAAAGGAATTAGATCCTCTCTAGAGGATCCTAGAGATCAATTAACAACAATCGTTCATTAAAGATCATACGACCACAATTTTTTCTTTTTTTATATTTTCATGCGAATTGTTCTTAAAAATTGAAAGTGTGGGACCCGCATAAAATCACCAGTCAGGCCACTGTTTGCCGCATGTGGTGGTGAAGTGGTGGCGGTGGAGTGGTGCTCAAGCACGCTGCAGCCAGGAGGGCCATGCAAAGTTGTTTGGAGGAGGATTCTCTTCTCCTTTTTTTCCATACACTTCTATCATCTTCTTGTTTGTGTGGTTATAGTTAAGCCATGTCTTTTTGTCTTATTATCTCTACAAAAAAAATCAATATAAAATGTTGACATAGCTTAACTGTGATCATATAAACAGAAAAAAAATGTGGTTGTATGAGAAAAAAGAAGGAGGGAATTCTCTCCAAGTTGTTTTGAAATGAAATCACATAGCGCGCACTACCACCGGTCATGGGGGTCTAACGCGCGTGATTGGCGCATAGGGGAGTAGGGATGGTTGTTTGGTATGGGCCCACGTCGGTCGATGTGTCGTAAGTGGTGGTGGTGGGAGGTGGGTGGGTACTTGGGAAGTTGGGCTTGTGGTACTAGCTACTACCTACTGTATATGTGTGCGTTAATGTCTCTCTTCCATGCTGCATGTGAGTTTGACTCAGTCTTACGTGCACTCTTTTCTTTTCTTTTCAACATCCTACTATCTTTGGACGAGTAGGGGTGGACAAAATTTAATCGGTCTTACAAATAAAAAATTAACTAAACCACTTAAGTATAACGCTTTGATGATCATTTAATACTACAGTTTAGTAATATTCTTCTTTGTTTGTAAGTGAGAGATCTTAGGTTGTCATTTAGTATTACGATCTAGTGACATTCCTCTTCACTTCTAAGTGGGAATTCTTAGGTTCGATTCTCGCCAAAGACGAATTTGAACCACATTATTACTAGCCCATTATGAGGTTAAGCCGCCCCCTCCCCTTAGTGTAGGTAATATCGTTTTTTTTAAAAAAAATTGAGAGATCTTAAGTTTAATTTTCGACAAAAGTAAATTTGAAGCACACCATCATGGTTAGTCTATTCTGATTGTGAAGATTAACTTACTCCCACAAAAAAAAAAAAAACAAAAAGAATAACGCTTGGATTTCGATCCATTTTTGACAAAAATTCGTAAGTAAACAAAACAAAACAAAACCAAACCACATAAATATTAATTGTAATTTTTTTTTGAATTTCTACCTAATTAAAATAACAAAAATATCATAATTTGCCACATTTTGATTTCCTAATACGTCAAACCGTCCCAAAATCTTACATGCCATCAAAGTTCAAAGTTTAGTACCTACTGGAGTTACAACTCAAAGAATAATAACCTCAATATTTCGTCAACCTTCAAATTCAACATCCTTAATTAATCGCTAATAGAAGAGTAAATTGTACGAATGGTCCTTCAACTTTAATCAAATTGGAGCAATGGTCCCTCAACTAAAAATCCATTACCATTGGTCCCTCAACTTATCAAAATGTGTAGCTATAGTCATTTTCATAAATTTTGTCAAAATTTTGTCAAAATAAGTTATATTGGAATGACCATTTATACAATTAGGATCCCTCAACTCATCAAAGTGTATAATTATGGTTCTTTTTGTCAACTATGTCAAAAATTTTGTCAAAACGAGTTACATTGGAAGGACCATTGCTACAATTGGTTTAAAGTTAATGGACCATTTCTCCAGTTGAATTAAAGTTGAGGGACCATAGCTGCACGTTTTGATAAGTTGAGGGACCAATGGTAATGGATTTTTAGTTGAGGGACCATTGCTCCAATTGAGTTAAAATTAAGGGACCATAGCTACAATTTACTCCTAATAGAAAGTACCCGTGTAAAACAAAATCATATAAAGGTTAACGAAATCAATCATTATAGCTTGGTTTGGTTTTTAAACCATTTGACTTTTTGTTTGATCGAAACCAAACCTTTGCAACCACTGCAGTTTACATTAACAGGTTTGTGGACAATTTTGCTAATATGAGATTGCTTTCTCCAACTTTGGTATAGCATGATTCCCTTATGTTGGCGGTTCAGGCTGCTTTGTTTTCAGACTATATTAGCTTCCGCTTCTTATATTAATATGCATCTCGGCATACATATTTGTCTTATTTTTTGGTTTTTTTTTCTTAACCTTGTGACGTTGCTTGTTTTGTTTTGTAGGTCTAAACCTTTAGGTTCGTCTTTAGAGTGGTTAGATTTCATACCCCCCCCCCCCCCAAAAAAAAATTCCTTGTATCTTTGTTGTTTTTGTTTCTAGAAGAATAAGGTTTATGCCTCCCCTTCTTGTCCATATATCTTTAATCCTTTTTTCTTGTATTATAATGAGTTAGGTTTATATCCTTCCTGATTACGTGTACTCTTTTTTTTTAATATCAATAAAATTCTCCTCGTACCGTCGATGTTTCTAAAAAAAAAATAAAAATTAGCTGGTTTGTTTGATTTGGTCGGACTGCTGTCCACTCCTATCTATGATAGCTTATTAGTTTTTATTCGTCTCTATTGTTTTATGAAATTTGCATTTCCCTTAGAGCAACTCCATCCTTAAAAAAATGCGCTAGTATCCAGCTCATTTAATCCACTCAGTGAACAGTGACATACCACAATAAACAATAATTGGCCAAATGCATCTCCATCCCTAAAAAATGAGCTGGCACAAAGTCTAAAAAATATAATGGCACAAACGATTTTCACCCCTATAAAATGCGCTGCCACCCATCCCATTTAAAATATTATTAATTTTATTTTATAAAAAAATAGATTTAATTTCGGATATGATTTTTAGTGTCGGACTAAAGAACAGAACAATAACAAATTCTAATATTATATTAATTAATTAATAATAATAATGATTTAATATTATTTAATTCATATTTAATATTAATAATGATTTAATATTATTTAATTCATGCATTTATCCTTTTTCTTTTTTTCCATTCCTACATCTTTTCCGTTCATCTCCCTCGTCCTTCATAATTTTGTTCTGTGTCTTCCTAACTAGCCTTTCTGCACGTGCTCACGCGCGTGCGAAAGACATTTTTTGTATCACGACGCGTTACGCGCGACTTACACATTTTAAATGTATTTATATGTGAAGATTGGTTCAATGTATAGAAACATAAAATAAAGGCGATTATCATCTCTAATAATACATGTAGGAATTTAAAGTATTTTATCTAGAATATGTTTTAAAAAGCAATAAATAACAGAGAAAATCCTTATAATTTAATTGCAACTAAAAGCTAAACAAAAAGTATAAAAACAACCCAAGAACTTCAATTGACCTTGATACACTTGACAGCAAAACATATCATGAACTCATATTGTTCCGTCCTGTTGAAAATTTAATGCGTTTGGTTAAAAATCAAATATTAGCATTATTTAATCCAATCCAAACATAAAATCAAAAAATAAACGGATAAATATGATTTCAAATTAGTCTACTAAAAAGAAAAGTAACAACCCATAAAAACCTCTGAATCCACTACCTGATCAGCTACGTGAGAATCTCAACTGTTAAGAATTCTTGCAGACAGCTGAAAACACGTCCACACCTGCATAAGTGGATCATCCAAAAAGAACCAACCAAGCAAAAAAATTAAATCACAAACCATAAGCAAGTAGACTGCAAAAATGAAACGCAACAGTCTTTGCAAGACACCACCAACGCAACTCTGTCTCTCAATTTCAAAAAAATTTAAGTCTAAAATGAACCAAACCGTTTTGTCTTCCACCCTCTCTCCACCATTTATCTCTTCCTCTAATCTCCATTTTTGCAATCCACTCCCCATCTCTTTTAATAAACCAAAACCCCCAAACGCAATTTAATCTCTTATCGCAACCCATAAGATAATCCGGGTTAAAAAATTAAGGCCAAAACAAAAAAAAAAAAATTCATTTCTCATATTTTTTGTCTTCCACCCTTTCTCTACCGTTTCTCTCCCCTTCTAACCTCCATTTCTGTAAATGACTCCCTATCTCTTTCAATAAACCAAAACCCCCAAACCCAATTTAATCTATGATCACAACCCATAACTTGATCTGGGTTAAAAAATTAAGGGAAAGAAAAACATTTCATTTTTGATATCTTCAAACATAACAAAAGGTTAAAAAATTAAGGCACACAAAAGATTATATTTCTCATATTTTTTGGTCTTCCATCCTTTCTCCACCGCTTCTCTCTTCCTCTAAACTCCATTTTTGTAAATCACTCCGTATCTCTTTTAATAAACCAAAACCCCCAGACCCAATTTAATCTCTCGTCACAACCCATAACATGATTTGGGTTAAAATCGAAAAAACTCACGCATTAAAAGTTTCTACCCAAAAAACCCCATCTCTGTCATCAAACGAAAATCCGGAAAGCAACAACCTATTTAAAATTAAACCTAAAAAAATTAAAAGCTTCTAACATCTAAATTTGAACAGAACACGATCCATACAGTTGCATAAAAAAGTTGTAGATGCAAGATTAGAAGAACTCACCTCAAAACTATCCACTTTGAGATCAAGAGAGGCGAAGAGAGAAGAGAGAGAGCAGACGGCTACAAAAGAAACAGCCCTAAAATGACGCGACTCTTTTGCGGAAAACTGCACAAAGAAACAGAACACCCAGGCCTTCAAACTGTCCTGGATATTAAAAAAAGAAAAAGAAAAGAAGAAGTAAGTGGAGCGGTTGTATTGAGGAAAATGTCAATTGAAGAATAGCAAATCAACCATGAATGCTTGGAGTTGGATTCATGGGAGCAAAAATAAAATAAAAAAAGCATGACAATTATCCTCTAAAAATTAACAGTTACGGAGAGGGGAGAGAGATAAATGATCTTCGTAACTGCTAATTTACCTTGTTTTGGGATTTCTACTTCCATTGAACCTCAAAATCAATTAGCGGTCAAGGTTAGAGCAATTAAATAATTAATTAGTCTGAACGATAGTATTAGAAATTTGTGGACACTGAACCCCACTTATGAAACAATGCATAAAATTACATGCACAGATAACCCCACTCCATAGAGATCAAGCAAGCATCTTACTGGTTGTTCTCAAAATCTGGTTGCGCATAAGATCACCAACAACGGGACTTCTTCTTATCTGCATAATTTTCGAAAAAATAATAATCAAGGACTTGAATTTCGACACAGTCTAGATTGTCAATTCAAGAATAGCAAATCAACCATGAATGCTTGGCGTTGGATTCATGGAAGCAAAATTGAGAAAGTAAACGAAATCATTTAAACTGAAACGATAAAGAACAACTTACAAACCAAAACGTACGGACGATTTCTTGCCGCTAGATTTCCAAGGAAGCAAAATCTTCAAACTGTCCTGGATATTAAAAAGAAGAAGAAGAAGTAAGTGGAGCGCTTGTATTGAGGAAAACGTGGGAGTGGTGGTGTGTGCAAGAGAGGCGAAGAGGGAGAAGAAGGCGTCGTGGGTTTTAATCATCTCTTTTTTTTTCTTTTTCTGTTTTCTTATTTTTAATTCTCTTTTTGTTTAACATATTTTTCTTTTTTGTTTTTGACAACAATATCCCTGCTATTTTGTTTTTATTATTTTCAGCTAGTTGTGGCTGTTTTTGTTTGAGGGGCTTTATAGTCCAATTTTTTTTGGTGAAGCCTTGAGACACCAAACTCTCATTCTAGCTTTCTAATATTAAAGATTAAAGATTTTTCTCCCCTCTCCCTCTGTTTCTTCCTAATTTTTCTCCGTCCTAGTCCCTCTTTTTCTTTGTCCCTCTCCCTCTTCATCTCCATCATTTTCTTCCTATTTTTCTCCGTTCATGTCCCTTTTTTTCTAGGACCCAATTGGCAAATCAGAACCCAGATCAGAGTCTGGGTCATCTAGTTAATCATCGGCCTGCTTCTCTGGCATCAACGGCGAAGGTCTACGATCAGGGAGTCTGGAGTGCATGTGTGATTAGAACGACTGTTGTGCATGTGTGATTGGACAACTACTGTGCGTTTCATACGCACATCGATTTTGTAATTTTCTTTTTGCTTTTTTATTTTGAATTTTGGGTTTGGATCTGCTTATGAAAATGGAATGACTGTAGAATTTTTTGCCTTTTTTGTTTCGATTTTTGTGGGATTTAGGTTTGTAAATGGTAGATGAGAGGGGAGAAGCTGGGCAAAGTTGCTAGAGGGGATCTCGGTTTCGAGAGGGGCGAAGCAGGGAGTAGGGCCGATTTCAGGGGGCCAGCGTGACGTCACATAGGTTGGCTCTTGGCTTAGAACATTCTGGGCTGGCCTAGGAGACGGCTTAGGCTGGGCTGGAGGACTTTGGGAGGATGTCGGGCCATTTTTGGTGCTATGAACCGGCCTACCCCATTGGGGTGGACTTGCTCATATATATTTTGATGCACTCACATTAACTTAAATTAAGACAAATGCATACATATATGTTTATACACCGTCGTAAAATTTTGAACCAAACCAAATAACAAGGCAAGCAAAGTATTAAGTTGGAATTTTGGACTTCACATTATTGTTTGAGATGACATAGAAGTCCCTCATCCTAAATTACATCAACTCGGCCGCTTGGTATTACGGTTTAGTGATATTACTCGGTACTTTTAAGTGAGAGATTTTAGGTTCGAATCTTGTAGATAACGAGTTCGATTTATTCACCCGCTATCTGGTTAGCAGTACATGTGATTTAACAAAGATGCTTCAAATATACAGGATCTTATAATACAATGGATGTGATATATGCGCGAGCCGTTACATGCATAGTATGCAAATTATCGAACATGTCAAAACTCGATAGATGTTTCTGGTAAAGTTAGAGGGATGATCGCCAGATGGGTTGGCAGATGAAAGGGGGTATGGAAGCAAGATCAGAAAACTGGAAAGCGGAGGTTGGTGATTGCTATGGGTGCTTATCGGGGTTAGTCGTGGTTTTTTAGACAAAAAAAGAAGATATTAATAAAAGAAAAGAAGAATTTGGAGCTGGTAAGACCAATGAACGATTGACAGATTCCTATCTACTAAACTACTCCATCACCCCATACTTGTCATCCTTGGAGCATGACTATGATCCGTGGTGTATGTACTTGGAGTTGGAAGCATGCACAATAGCTTGACAGGATGTGATCTTCCAATACTAATAAAAAAAGGGTGTGATCTCTCTATGTACCCAAACTCGATTTTCTCTCCCAGCGCAAGTTAAACTATTTTAGAATAAAATACCACTTGCATAAAGGGATACAAAATAACAAGATGAGAATGAGTGTTGTAAGGGATAGGTTCTCATTCCCGGCCACTTTCAGTTAGTGTTCATTGCTAAGTGATCATAGTTGAGTGGTGGTCTCGTCTTGTTCTCATCAAGCAAGACGAGATCACCACTTTTCTCAGTAATGAACTTCCTTGAGTTCTTCCTTATCTTGATTCCAAAGTTTTAATGTAAACTTACTGTCAGAGCATGAGAAGAAATTATAATGTCGCAAGTAGTTACAACGCCGTTTAAGCACAACCATGCGTGCTTGGATTTAAAAAAAAATCCTTAAAAGGGCAAAAATGGATTTCTTACTCTTGCTAACCTTCGCGTTTTTAATTAACTAGAAAAGGGTTTGCATTCGCTTTTACTTTACGCCCGATTCCCCGGTTCACTCCTGATAACCAGCAAGCTGAACAATAAACCCTTTCTTTTGCTTGTTGCTCTGGCATCTACTCCTGAATCCTGAATGGGAAGATGTGCTCGTAAATACCTTGACAAAGTATTTCAATCGTCTTAGCACTCAAGAGGAATTCCCCGAGTTATCTCTTTGAATCTTGTTATTCACTGGGCTGTTAAGTCTTCTAGGGTTGCATGTCAATGTTAGCAAGCCTAAGACAAGATCAATGAAGACTTGTTGAATCCACCAGTATTGGTCCCCCCAACTACTGGAAGGCCCATTCTCATGTACCTAAATGTCCTAGAGTCATCAATGGGCTTTGTCCTCGGGCATCATGATGAGTTAGGCAAGAAGAAAGTCTACTACCTCAGCATGAACTGACTAAGGTAGTAAGACTAATTCGAGTAAGCAACTCAATGCTATTGGTTACAAGTGCCTTTTTCGTCGTCACCCATAGTACCAGTTCATAATTGGTTACCCGAAGCTCATATAGAGAATAGAACTTGAACAAGGCCTTCCCGACTTTACCTTGTCACGCAAGCCTGAACAACCTTAATGTCACAACCTGACTGACGACTAGCTTTACTTGATAGAGTTGCCTTCCATGCCGTTATAGGCAACCTGCTGCCCCCTAATTACTAGACCAACCTGCTATAATAATTTCATAAACACCTAGCGAAGATATGGCAGACAAATTAAGTAGCCCTATGTTTGAATCTGACAATACCATACCATAATCAAAAGGTAGGATAACTCATTCTACTAGGAGACATTTCATTGTTCGCAAAAATATCCACTGCTTCAACTTACTGGAACTGATTTGAGATGTGATGTTACTAAAGTCTATGACTATGTAAATACATGGATGAATTTGGTGGTCCTAGCGGTCATGAGACACTGTAAAAGTTGAGAATATGGGGGAAGGGTCGCCGAAGGACCCTATGACGATCTGGTACAAAACTTGAAATTGATCGATGAAATGCTTCTTGGACATAATTCGACTGGCCTTGGGACATGCCTTGGAAGTTGTCGATAGACCTAAGCAGCAAGCCTTGTAAGTTATGGATAGACTCAGGCAAATAATGGCACCCCATCAAGTGCTCAACTAAATATCTCAACCAAAAAACTGAATCATATCTTAAATTAAAAATGAATTATTGGGTTCCTTAATTAGGTAAACAACAATTTATTTTCGGTGGATGATTCCTTTTCTATTTTTCAATTTTCAGTAGATCATGGGTTGCCCTAATTGGGTGAAGGACAATTTATCACATGTAAATATATATATCATTGGTGCCACTTGTCCGTAGGGCTGTGAACGAGCCGAGTCAAACCGAAATCACTATGCTCAAGTTTAGCTTGTTTAATTTTTTCTAAACTCGAGCTAGGTTTGTCCAGGCTCTTAACTTCTTACACAAGCCGAGCTCATGCGAGCTTAAAAAATTCGAGTCCAATGCTGAGCTCAAGCTGTTTCGAACTTTTTCTTATAGTAAGTTGGTTCGATTGTATAAAAAGCTTTGCAATATCGTGATAGAGTTTTGGCTTAAAAGTTGAATGCCGTATAAAGTCTTTTTAATACAGTGGTAAAAAATATTCATAAATCATGATATATTGTTCTTTAGTAATCGTTAATCATGATATTGTGTTCAATAAGAAAAAAAGTTATATATCTGTTTGGGCCCAGTTTAGAATTGTTCTCGGCCTAGAAGCCTTATTCAAGGGTTACTGTGAGCCATCCAGTTCGTGGGCCGCCTAGTCGAGGCCGACCAAGTCCTATTAGGAAGCAGAGTGTTCCAGATAAAGATGGGGTGAGTCCTATTACGAGACGGATGGATGGGGGAGTTGAATCTTGATGCAATAAGAATTCTTAGCAGGATAAGGGCACCGAGACCTGGAAATGAATGCGGCCTAATAGAGGGTTAGGTTCAAAGTCCTAATGGAGGTAGGATTGGCCGAGATAAGATTGGATCAGAATAAGGAGTCCTAATCCAAGTATAGTTTTAACTCGATCGAAAGAAGGTTTGCTGCTATAAATAGGGGGGGAGTGCACCATTCAACCCCCTCCAACTCAACACATAAATCTGCCATGCGCAAACCCTCGCTCTACGCAAAACCTCTCAACAACCTTGAGAACTCTATTCTTACCCCATTTCTCGTCAACACACATTCAGTTTGGAAAACAGCACTGTGAAGGCAACCGGTGACATCTTCAGTTTGGAAAACATCATTGTTGCCGTATAATCAGCCGACCGCGGAGCTCCTTCAGTTTGGATAAATAACACTGTGTCGAGGCCGACTGGTTATCTATCCAAGTCTCGGTCAAGAAGGATTTTTGAGTCTTTATTGGCAGAGGTCATTTCATTAGCCTTCTCAGCGAAGTGAGGTGTTACCAGGTTATTACATTCGGCACATTGAAAGCCGAATTTGATATTGAACTTTGCAAATTAGCAGCCTTGTCTTCAGGCTCTAGAACCCAAAGGCCGAGACGTGTTCCTTCCTCGGCCGCAGTCGCAAGATCAAGAAGTCAGCAGCGCGCCCAACACCACGCAACACATTTTACTCCCCAGCCGAGCTCGGTTGCCTAGTTGGCACGCCCTGCATACAACCGAAGGACGTAGTTAGCTCATTAGTTACTCGGCCTGCGCGCCACGTAGACTTGGTAGTTTTTAGGATCAACAATATCACAATATAGTGTTATGTGGATTGTATTAATCGAATGATATAGTTTTTAGCGTACACTACTATACAATAAGCGTACAACAATATTTTACTGGTCGAGTTCGATGGGCCAAACACAAACCGAACCCGGTGCAAGCTCGAACTAGGCTGCTCCTGTGTCACCAAAGGCCTTGCGCAATCCTGAGCACGAGTCACCACCGTATCATCTCTAGGACCCAGCAACTCCTCAGTAAATGGTAAATGGTAAATCCATGTACCAATTACCAACGGTAAAAATTTGCTCTTCGTCGTCTTCAATTCGAGTGGTTCAATTTGTAACTGTTTGTTAAGAAGTGGGACTGGGAGGGCAGTAAAATTATCAACAGAGGCTGCTGAACTGGAGGCTTTGAAAATCAACGACTCGTGAGTCAGTTCGGTCTGGAATCGTCCTCGATCGTCCGAATTTCAGGTAAGCTGAGTGAAATTATGAAGATAATTGACCGTACGGAATCTCCGCTCTTGCTGGTCGAGCTGAGCGGAAGCTTGTTTGTTCATGTAGGACTCGGGTTTTGACGTCGGTCAGCGATGGCTGTTGAAGAAGTTGCCGAGCAGGTAGTTGCGCCGCCGCAGAAGGCGAAGGAGCCTTCCGAAGATGAGAAGCGGTAGGTTTTTTTATTGGAATCAATCAGTGAAATGCTATATTGAAGTTCATTGAATTTTATTGGATTTTATTAATAGGAGGAAGAAGATAGCGGCCGGAGCTTTGATGAAAGCGGTGATGAGGCCCGGTGGAGTGGAGGCGATTCGACCTCTTCAGATGGTTATCAGGTTAGAGCTTGTGTTGCATTTTGATGAGCTATTACTGCAATTGAACTGTGTCACATTAAGAATTTTGGTGGATAACGTTACGGAAGGAAATTGCGAAAGCTAAATTGCGTTGTGAATTTTGCAGGTTGTGTGTCATTCCACTGTTAGAACAGTGGATGGAGTTGTTGTCGAATCGTCCCGATCGGAATATGGAGGCAAGTTGGGTGTCATGCTACTAATTAGATTTTAGTATGTATACAGATTAGTGGACTTGTAAATGACACTTCTTATATGTTTCCCCCCTAATATAGCTTTTGTGTTGTCTTATATTCTATGATTTACCTAAAGTTGTCGAACGAAAGCAATGCATTTTATTTTTGGAAACCTAATTTTATTTCGACTTGAGTAAATGAATTTCCATGTTAAAATGTCTGTTATGCTCATTGAATTGAATAAATACTTATTTACAGGCAAGGGTACTCCTATTCGACATGTTTTGGGAAAGAGCAAGATCATAGTGGGTTTGCTAGAAGGACTTCCAACAATGCTGAAGGGTGAAGTTGCAATGGTAATATTGTCTTGGTTCTGTGAGCTTTGTCTTTGCCTATGAATGTGTGCATCTTTGGCTCATGTTTACGAGATTGTATTATTTATTATTTCAGTTCAAAATGAAACCCCAAGTGCACTACGGTGAGGATGATTGCCCAGTTTCAGCACCCAGCGGCTTTCCAAAGGATGACGAACTTCATTTTGAAATTGAGATGATAGATTTCTTTAAAGCCAAGGCAAGAATTTCAAAATAGAAATCTCATGGTTAAAATTGCTTGCAGTACAATTGATTGGACGGTGATCAATGCACCAGGCTACTCATTGGTTCTGATCTTATTTATTTCATTTTGGTTAATTTTCAGGTTGTTAGTGATGACTTGGGAGTTGTAAAGAAGGTACGGGAAATTAATTGTTGCACTTTTGTTCTGACTTGGGAGCATGCTAATAAACTCACAAACGCTTTCAGAATATTTTTTCAATTACGATTGATGTGAATCGCTATAATGTAGGTAATAACTGAAGGTCAGGTTTGGGAATCGCCAAGGGAACCTTATGAAGTAAAAGCCTGGTAAACACCTATTTTTTTTCCCTTCCCAATAAGTATTCTGTTGCTGTAATGAACTGTAAATATGAATGTAAGGAAACTTTCTATGGGAGGTATATGGTTGTTTTCAGGATTTCTGCAAAGACAGGTGATGGAAAAGTGCTTGTTTCACGTACTCAAGGAGAGCCATTTTTCTTTAATTTTGGAAAGTCAGAGGTTGGTAACCGATTTCTCATTACTTGCTTTGTTGGTGTTGAGTCGTTCATTTGTTTTGTTTCATGTGACATTGCTCTTAGCTGTACTTATCTGATGGGTTTAAATTGCATTTTTGGTGCTAATTTTCTTCTTTCATACACTAAAGAGTACATTAAGACTAGAAGTAATCAGACCACACAAGATTTTAGGTTGAGTGGGGAAAAAGTCAATTTGGATATTACTCTAAGCGCTACTGCTTTATATTATTCACTCCAATGTCTTTGAATATAAACTAGGTACCTAAAGGTCTTGAGATGGGAATTGGTACAATGACACGGGAAGAGAGGCAATAATATACGTGACCGGCAAGTACTTAACTCCATCTCCTTTCCTGCCTGGGGTAGAAGGTGTTGAGGAAGTTCATTTTGAAGTAGAGCTTGCCCACTTTATTCAGGTGTGCAAAGTTCTTCTTTATCATAAATCAAGTTGCCTCTTCATGTCTCTTTGTTTTCTTCTTTATGTAATCATTTGTATAGCAAAGTTGGCAAGGATATATGCTTTTATAGGGTAGTCAAGTTCTGATCTAGCTTTATGGTTCTGTATTATCAGGTGCGTGACATGCTTGGTGACAGGCGCCTGATAAAACGTCGTATTCATGATGGAAAAGGTGTGGTTCAAGAATTTTATGTTCCCAGTGAAATCAAGGTTTCTTAGAAACATAAATTGAGACGTGCTACATGATTTTCCATTATTTTCATGTCAGATTTTCCCAATTGAGTCATTGACTCTGTTCCATTTCAAATGGTAGATTTTTTGGTCTTCATGGATCTTTTATCTGCGTAAGTTATATTTATGCATGAAGTGTAATGTTTCTATTATATTTCTTGAACAATTAGGTGAGTTTCCTATGGATTGCCCTCTTCATGACAGCCTACTACGTGTCCATTATAAGGGTATGCTTCTTAACGAGGAAAAGACAATCTTCTATGATACAAGAGTTGCTAACGATGGTCAGCCCTTGGAGTTTTGTTCTGGAGAAGGCCTTGTGTGTTGTCCATAAGCTTTATGAAGAATGTTTAGTTTGTCTTCACTTTTTCAGTTTTGTGCACTATGTGTGCGTCTGTATACACTTTCTATATGAATGGTGATTAGTCGGAAATTCATTGCAGTGAAACTTTTATGTTGTATGATAGGTGCCTGAGGGATTTGAAATTTGTGTTCGTTTGATGGTGCCTGAACACATGCCCTCCTGATTTTGCATATGACAAATTTCCTAGGTTATTTTGAGAATTTTAGCTTACCATTTATAATTTCTATCATAATTGATAATAAATAGTATCCTAAAATGTAACACCTAGATACACAATTGGAAGTCTCCTGCCATTGTTTCTATTGTTTTTCCAGTTCAAGTGTATCACTGCTTTTCTTTCTATATCATAGGCCTGCTAATGTTCCTGAGGGTGCTCATATTCAATGGGAAATCGAGTTTCTTGGGTTTGAGATGCCAAAGGTAATCTTAAGTTTTTCTTCGAAGTTTTATTTTAAAAAATAAATTGTTTTGATAATGTTTGTAATTTGTTAGGGTTATAGTTTCTGAATATTTGTGGTTGATAATTTTAATTGTTCATGTTAGTGTTAACTTTCTGTCAAGCAGTTGCTTCAATATGAGATGAAATTCTGACCTTCGAGAATTAGCTTTTGGCTTAAAGTAACTTCAAAGTGGTTGTGTACTTTGTCTTTAGAATTACCTCTACTGGTTCTTGATGGAGGAATACTTAATTATGGGCACTCTAAATGCTTTAGGTGCTGATGTAAGTCTGACTAAACTGTGCATAACTAGACATGCTCGTATGTTTTTTCTGGTTAGATGGACATTTGTCTGAACTATGCGTTGAGTTTTTTTCTTCTTCTGTAGGTCCCTACTTTTAAGCTCTACGCTACCAATGTGATTAATGCCTAATTCTCAAACTCATTTCAGGATTGGACTGGTTTAAATTTTCAAAGCATAATGGATGAAGCAGAGAAGATTAGAAATACGGTATTTATTATTAACATTAAGTGGTTATTGCATCAAACCGTAAACAGCTAATGATATATTGACCCAGAATCTTATTGCATCAAAGCTGTGTCGGTGCTCAGTTTCGTGCTTTCATGCTTATCTTCAGAATTAAATTGTTCTGGTGGTATAAAGCTTGACTTCTTCGACCCTATATTCCTTTCAGGGAAACAGGCTATTCAAAGAAGGAAAATTTGAACTTGCTAAGGCAAAGTATGACAAGGTAATGTGCCCTTGCTTTCATGCTTCACCTTTAAATTACGTGTATATTCAAGATCCCTCTTACTAACTGGAACCAAAGAATTAGTAGATATGTTCCACCCAAAATGGGAATGGGCTAGGGTTATGAACTTAATTATCTATAATCTGATGATCAAGTCGATTCCATGATTATAAGTTCATTCCATACCGGACCAGACCAGAATCCATTCTAATTATGAAAAGGGTTCATTTGAGCTTATTGGGTGTGGGCCCATTCTACCTTCGTATAGAAGCATGTTTTCTTACTGAGGTCGTCTGTCAATTAATGTCATTGCAAGTTTGCTGTTGCTTGTTACAAAACTGATTTTTTTTTCTAGGAGTTCACAGCCACAGTTTATCTTATGGTTTGAGTTGTATTCCTGGAATCTAACTGCCATTAACTCAGTTTCTGTTCAAGTATAACCCAATTTAATTTGATTTTTTTTATGGATGGGTGATAATACTACAGTCTGATCAAAATCTATTATTTTTTATGATTTGTCATTCTATGAAATCATAATCTAGTTTCTGCTCCAAGCCATTAAAAATGTGTCCCTCGTCCTTTATAGGCGTATGATCTTATCTGTCGGATGGTTTTTATGCAGCTACTTAGGGAATTTAATCATGTTAATCCTCAAGATGATGAAGAGGGGAAAATATTTGCAAATACAAGGGTAACCATTATACCGTGCTTATTGATTTTATCCTCTGTACATTTAATTTTCTGTAATTGCTTAATTCTTGTATCTTGTAATAGTAAACATCTTTCTCTAAGTCGAGCTGCACAACCTGTGTGGTTGATAACTATATGTCGAGGACTCATAATTGGTTCTCTTTTGAATGTTTGAAGAATCTGTTACATCTGAATGTTGCTGCATGCTTCCTGAAGATGGGAGAATGCAGAAAATCCATCGAGACATGCAACAAGGTATGTATTGCTACTTTCATATTGAAAGATAAAGGGTCTGGATAATTAGTAATGTAGTCCGAAGTCAAGTCTTTTCACTTTGATTTGTAATGCATTCCCGATGGAACATCTAGGTTTTAGAAGCGAACCCTGGACATGTCAAGGCTCTTTACTGCCGAGGTATGGCCTACATGACTCTTGGGGATTTCGAGGAAGCAAAGAGTGACTTCAACACGGTAATGCTTGTGAATAATTCAGTGATATTTTTATTGATTAAATTCCTGTTATTCCTTTTTAAATTCGCTTCTCGATGTTTTTAGATGATTAAACTAGACAAGTCAACTGAACCTGATGCTGCTGCTGCTCTTCTAAAAGTTAAACAGAAAGAACAGGTGAGTTGATCAGCAACAATTTGTTTATGATTTGAGAGATGGAGCGGAAATTGTTTATGCGATTGTCATTGTCTCGCCATTTATAATCAGGAAGTTGAGAAGAAGGTACGGAAACAATTTAAGGGACTGTTTGACAAGAAGCCAGGGGAAATTGCAGAGGTTGGAACTGAAGACGTAGATCAGCCTGCAGTTGAGAACCCTAAGAATGGTGATAAGGAGGATTCCGGCGGAGATAATTCAGATGGATCTCATGAAACTGCAGATGACCCTCCCAGAACATCTTGGTTCTCTCTCCTCTGGCCTAAAAGACTACTTGCAGCCCTAGGGCGGCCAGGATGTACGATTTTGTGATCAACGTCTCAAGTTAACGTTGCGACGCTGTTCCGGCCATCGGCCCCACCGGAGGTTCGATTATAGACAGGTTCTAGAAGTATAGTCAAGTGTAAACAATTGTAGACTATAGAGCTTTCTATACTCCACAAACAGTGGAAATCATGAAAATTAATGTTTTAACTTCTTTAATGATATTGTCAAGGGTCCCATAAACCGTGAACCGGTCTTGTTCTTTACAGCATCAATGGCAATAATCAAGTCAACTGGTGCAGGTAGGCTGAGCTCCACTGACCAGTCACGAACGAGATCTCATGGACGGTTGCTGTTACTGCAAGAGTCAAATGACCTTAATCCATCCATTGATCTATTTGTTTCTCTTAATCCCAAGTTAAAGACAAATATAATTCCAGTTTATACATTTCTGACGGTGACAAATTTGCTTAATTGTAATGATTACTCAATACTTAAAAGGTTCATCATTTGTCCCTTTGGGGACATCCGATAAAATTGGAACAATACAAAAGAAGATTAGCATGGCCTCTGCGCAAGGATGACACGCATAAATCGAGAAATTGTCTTTTTTTTTTGTTCAAAAAAAAAAAAAAAAGGTTCATCATTATGTGGAGTTAGAACTTCTAATTCAAAATGGATAAGTTCTAAGGTATTGATTATGATTATGATTATGATTAGATTGGATTGAATTACTTATATGATTTGAGATACGTTGAAATAAGATTTGAAGGCCGAAGTGAAGGGTCATAATTTTGTGGGTATTAAAACTTCTAATTCAAAAAAAGAATAAGTTATGAGGTATTGATGTTTTACCAGGGGGATTGAAATAAGTTTTGTTTATGAGTAATCTAACTTCTACCTATTCGGACCCTTTTATTAATTTCAATAGTCAACATGCCTTAATTTAGTTAGCTTAGTCCAACCTTATTTACCAAACGAGCCTCACTATAGTGATGTGTTTGACATGCTCATATGGTGTATCAAACGCATTACATGTATATCGAGTGTAGTGGTACGAGAAGGGTAGAATAATGAAGTAGGATTCTCCCTCAACTTTCTTGAGGTGTAGTTCAAATATTAGTTCATTCGAACAGAAATATGCAAATCATACAAATATTAGTTCATTTGAGCCACAAGCAAACTAGCCAAAACACAACACAACAAGCACATGAAAATCTTTGGTGAAAAAAAGCAACCACAACAACAAGCGCACACATAAAATATGGGGCAACTTTTGCTCACCACCCTTAAGTGAGGGTGATGTTCACCACCTTATTTATCATTGTTGGATGAATTTAAATTTTGAGATTTGTTTCTATCCATCACATAGATATCAAAATTTAAACTTATCTGACAATAATAGATTAGATGGTGAGCAAAACTATTTCCCGTTAAATATAGTCACGCCCTATATAACAAACCAACAAAAAAAGAAGATAGAAACAAACCCAAGCACCCACACAAAATTAAGCACCGATCAACAAGAAGAAGACAAATCAAACTTTGGGCTCGGGCGAGTCGGGGTGTTGGCCATGATCACGAACCTTAACGATGAAGAAACCTAGCGCATGGCCGGCCACGGCGGCGATGAGGATTCCGATATTGAATGACATGACAGAGAGCATGACCAGGTAAGCCAAACCGGTACGAAAGGTGTGGACGCCGGTCTGACCGAGGAGGGATAGGTTGGGTTTGGCTGCCGGTCTGTGTTTGGGCAAAACGGACAATACCTCGATGGCGACAGCGAGGAGGAAGATGAAGAAGAGAGCCAAGACGTACATGCCGAGGTTGTTGTTAGGCCACTTGGGGAAGAGGATGATGACATCTTTGCCCCATGTGAGGCTGCTGCTCATCATCATGGTACCATAAGTTGTGTTCGTCAGGTCGCCCTTGGGCGGAGGAGACATATTTGGCATGTCGTCCATTTCTCTCTCTAGAGAGAGAGAGAGAGAGAGGTTTGAGATTTTGAGGTTGGAATACTTCGAATGAATTTGGTTTTGGTGGCGATGGAAGGTGATTTTTTCTTCTTGATTTTAGTGTATATTATATAAATGGAGGAGCTGGAAAGCAACGACGTTGGGGGTGATGACGATCGAGGTTTGAGAGATGAGTGGTTTCTTTTTATTTTACAATGGCTTTTGTTTGTTTCATATAGCTTTTAATGTAATTTTACAATTTCCACAGTTCCACTATATAAAACTTTTCAAGATGTTCTGTAACTTGCGTTGTCATACTAAATATAAAACTTTGAACAAGTTTATTTTAATATGAGTTAGGTTAGTTGGTTATATAATGTGTTTGTCTTTATGTATTTAAGTTTGAATCTCATTTCTCAATAAATTAGTATAATTAGAACATCAATTTTTTAAAACCAAAAAATATATAATGTTTTGTTCAGATCCACAGTCCGAGAATAAATCATATATCTAGGCCAAGATCATTATGTTGGTCCATTAAATTTATATTGGAGAAGGAAATAAAAAGATTCAATGGTGCTTAGAAAGTGGAGTGGAGGAGTGGGCACGTATAAAGGAAATGAGAGAAATAAAGGTGATGGAACTAATAAGGATTTGACCTATCAAACAATACAGGATTAGTGGAATCTAATAACTTAATCGTCTTTGGTATTTCAGGATAGGAGAGGAGTCTTGGAGAGGTACTAGTCCGTGCACCATATCTAACCATACTGCCACCTAGTGGTAGAGCTGTGTTTTGCAAACTTTTAAAGAAACAATATGACATTATCCTGAATTTATAGTTAATTAGTTTTGAATCAGCAGGGCTTAGGTAAATTCAAGGATCAGACCATGAATTTCTAAGTTCAGTGCCCAAAAACTGGAGATGCACTTGTCTGCATGCGCAAGCAAAGATATATGTACGATGGTTAAATCCTACATAATTGTTTCTACTTGGTTCTAGTGGTAGGTACATGATATATAGAGTAAATTGTACGAATGGTCCATCAACTCATCAAAGTGTATAATTATGGTTCTTTTCGTTAGCTATATCAAAATTTTTGTCAAAACAAGTTATATTGGAAGGACCATTGCTACAATTGGGTTAAAGTTAAGGGACCATTTCTCCAATTGAATTAAAGTTGAGGGACCAATGGTAATGAATTTTTAGTTGAGGGACCATAGCTGCACGTTTTGAAAAGTTAAGGGACCAATGGTAATGGATTTTTAGTTGAGGGACCATTGCTCCAATTGAGTTAAAATTAAGGGACCATAGCTACAATTTACTCTGATATATATCATTGTTGCATCAATGCGAGTTGAAACTGGACCTCCTCTAATTAAGTAGAGACAATTACCACTAAATCAACGCCTAGTTGATTGTGCCAATGACGATTAGATTTAAATAGTAACTCTCTCAATTTGTTTTCTCTGTGAAAATACTTCCATGATTGATTGTTAGGAGGACACAAGATGTTTTACATTATAGAATAAGGTGAAAATTTAGAGATCCTTGCAATATATGACAGATCCTCCTCAATTGTTTGCTTAATTAGCCTTACAAATGATGAATCAAAGCTATTTTCTTGAAATATTAAAGGTAAAACTAACTAGGCATAACAAAATCAAATTTCAACTAGGCTGGGGAAGCAGCTGGTTTGGCAAGAGCAAGAGCACTGGCCTTGACTATAAAGTACCCGAAGGTGTGGCCTGCCACAGCGACTATGAAGATTCCGGCGTTGAATGACATGACAGCGAGCATGACCAAGTACCCCATGCCAATTCGAACAGCGTAAATGGAAGCATGAGTGATCCCTGCCACAATCGGGTTCATGCTAGGTTTGACAACGGGCCAGGCAGACAAAGTTTCCATAGCAAAGGCTAGCACAAACACAAACAGTAAAGCCAATATGTACATGCCAGTGCTTTCGTTAGGCCAGCCTTTGAATAGGATTGTAGCCTCATTTCCCCAGTGGAAGTTCATCTGCATGTTCATCTTCATCATGTCCTCCATCCTTTCCTTGCTTGAGATTTGGGCATTGCAAGGTTTTCTTGTAGTTTTTGGTGTAATATAGCTTACACACAAGACATGCAAGTGTGGAAAACAATGTTGTTGGGACTTGGTTTGGAGGTGATTACAAGGGCTGAGGGACAAATGGCCGCTCTAGAGTTCTTCCAAAGATGGGTATAATTAAACACATTTGGCGTTGGTGCTAAGCAGTTGTTATATGCTTTAAATTGATGAGAAGGTAAAGCCCAACTATGTCAATAAGCTCACTTGTGAAATTCACTAGTTACATGATTTATTCTGATCTGAAAGTGTAGATCCATCATATGTTATTCACTTCACAATTGAAAGAAACTTAAGCCACAAGACCTATTCTTATTATATTTATCTTTCAGTACTGAGGGATGCTTCTGATCTTTACAGTCAGACCTTCTCGTTCTACATTTTCGTCCCACAATGTCGCACGATGATTGAAACTGTCTACTTTTTAGTTCACTCTTTAAAGATCAACTATGCTAAAAATCAACCAAATTAATTTAACTATCGGATTAACGTTGTCGAATTTTCTATGTTTAAGTGAACAATATTATTCGTCCATTTATTGGATAATCATCATATCATATGACTAATGATTTCTCATTTGAAATTTTTTAGATAGAGTTGATGTGACATTAAAAATAGATGATTTAAATCATTGTACAACAATAAAGAATAAAAATAAAAGTGGACTAACACTTGTGTTCATCAAATCATGAAGTGGATGTATAAAACTTTCGTTAAGTTATTAATACAGTTCTAATTCCAAATATTACAAACATGCAGTTAGTAGTGCCAATGCACCAAGTGCATATACACAAACATGTAAAACCCACCCCACAATACATTATCCGCACGTCATGGGAGGAAGATCTGACGGTCTCTCAGTACCCGAACCGCCCGACTTCTTCCAAACCCCGCTCCCAAACACCAAGAACCCAGCCGCGTGCCCACCAACCGTGGCAAGAAAAACGCCCCCATTGAACGACATGACGGCGAGCATCACCAGATACGACACCCCCGAACGCACCGTGTAAAGACACGTCCGCAGCAGCCCCGCCGTGACGATATTAGTTCCGGGCTTGATTAGCCGGCTGTGAGAGAGCCACTCGACCAGCACGCCCAGAAGGAAGACAAACACCAATGAAATGGCGTACATGGCCGGGCGGTCGGGTCCTGGCCAACCCGTGAAGAGAACCTCCGCGCTGTGGCTCCAGAAGAATGACATATGCATCATCATCCTGTGGCGACGCATCGGCATGAACCCGCCACTATTACTGCCGTTAATCAGCGTCGCTGCTGGTGGGGATGGAATGTTATGATGTGAAGCAGTCATTTTAAAGCTACACTCGAGGCCAGTGGATTGAAGATAAAGACTTTAACTACTAAGACAATCTAGCACTTGCAGTTTCGTTAGCAAACTTGATTGCCCCTAAGAACTTAGTCGTATATATAATGTTGTTTAGATTAAAGGGGTATTTCGTACTCGGCGAAACGGAAGCAAGGACTTAATGACCCAGGAAAGAGCTAACAGAACTGAGAAGTTCTCTTCCTCGACTTCTGGTAGGTCACGCTGGTTCTCTATTTCTCCACTTCTGGTAGGTCACACTTTTATAGGAAGTAAAAGGTATTGTTTTTTATTTTATTTTATTATTATTTATTTATTTTTTTGGTTCGTTTACAATTAGCAGTTCCTGGCACGAAAGCACCATACCAAATTTAATATTATCGGCTTCAAACTTTCAAAGCCTTCTAAAAGCTATTTCCAACTTATTGATAAAAAAGAAATGAAAATTCTTATATGCTACGAGCATTGGATGGACTAAATTGATTTGAGTTATTGCTTTTATTGTGATTCTATAAATCTAAGTCATCCCCGTCACCACACCACCTGCAACACAGCAGCACTCGTGGCCTCGTAGCCATGCCAATTCCAATCCTCGTCCTTGCCGAGCCAAATTTTCAAGCCTCGAGGCTCCAGAAAATTAAGAAGAAAAATTAATTTTTTTCTTACCTTGGTTCGGCGTGGAGAAGAAGAACAACGAGAAACGATTCTTTGCAAGGGCAAGAGAAGAAGAAAGCTAGGGAAGGGGAACAAATTTCCTCTAGCTTCTCTCTTCCTTGTAAGTATAAAAATTGGTTCTCCAAATTTATTTAATCCCCCTGCTTAAGTCAGAATTAAATAGATATTGGTGGCAATTGGTTTCCCTTTCCTAGAAGAGTCTATCTCCAAGTCTAAAAAGGAGATCTACATCAAATCGGGGAGACAGCTTAGAACTTCTACACCTACTGCCCTTTTCCTACATGCAGCCCAACAGGTGTGAGGGCATTTGTGGAGCCTAAAATAATCCCAAAATCCTAGAAGACATGTTTTGCTCATTGAATGGACAAGCTTCTCAAATACTCTCACGCGCAGCTCAGCACCTTGAAGGTCTAAACAACTGAATACGGCCCATAGCAAGGAAAAAGTCAAGGGCATTAAAGATGGATATCAATTATCAAATCCCATCTTTAATACGTTCCCAATTGAATATTGACTCCATCCAAGTAAGTAATCCATATTTCAATCAATTTAGGATACTTGCACCATTATCTCAATATATTAGTGAGGAACTAACTTAGACATCAGAAATCCATTGGGCCCTCCCAACCCCACCTCGTGGGCGCGTGATGCTTAGATTTTTTTTTATCAAAAGTGTTAATTGTTTTGTACGTACATTTTCGTCAAGACTGAAGAAAACGGAAAGTCGCTACCACAGTCACAATGAAGCAAAACCGAAAAAGACATCCAACACAAAGAAAGCAAAGCCTTGTGATCTCGACACACGCATTAGCAAGAGACCTGTATTCAAATTCAATATTGGAGCGAGAGACAATTGACTGCTTCTAAGATGTTTGGTGAGGAAGTTATTTTCATACATGTGCTATGAGTATAGTATGATTTGTTTCCAAGCAATTTCGTGGCACGAAAGCTGCCATACCATAACTAATATTAAAGCTTTCAAACTTTCTAAGCCTTTTAAAAAGCTACAATTATAGAATACAAACATATTTGCATATTTCACGATTTGGCACGAAATCCTTCAGTCACGTGCTCGATTTGGCACCACCATCAGTTCTCTTCCTCTCATTTCGGTCTCTCTCTCTCTCTCTCTCTCTCTCTCTCTCTCACTCGTTTCCGACCCTTTTCTTTGAAAAAAGCACCAAGCTTCACCAACATACCTCACCCTCTTAGATGCCCTCAATCGACGACTCTCCCTCTCTCGAAATCGACTCTCTAGTCACTACCCACTTAGATGTCAATCCCGCTCTCCTCTGTTGTGTCCACGACTTAGATGAGATTGGAACTTCCACGAAGCGGGTACGTTAGTTTCCTACGGCGAAACAAAGGTGAGGTTCTTCCCTCAAGCATTTTATGATAATCTGGGTTGGTTTTGTTTGGGGTAAAATTTATGATAATATGTTTAGGTTGTGTTATTGTTATTACTTGGTTTTAATCTTAGATCTGTACTCACAGTTGAGAAAATTGGATTTTTATTTGTATTTTTGGAGTGGTAAAATTCATAGATTTGATCTGAACTCCAGATTTCTGTGGGTAATAATTTCCAAGGCACGACAACGGAGCTTGTATATGTATATTGGTAGCAGAAAAAGTGGCAGTGGAGCATGTCCAAAGAAATATTAGACCTGATGAAAAAAGGCCGACACTCCAATAATGCCATGACGACGACCCCTGGATTAGGGTCGATGGAGGTGGAGCAATCTGAATCTGCTGCACACGTACTATTGTTGCCGTTCCCAGCACAAGGCCACATCACTCCGATGCTAAGCTTTGCGCAGCTGCTATGCCACGCCGGCATCCACGTCACCTTACTCAGTACGGAGCACAACCACCGTCTCCTCACCCAACGCCGTGCCCTCTCTGCCCACTTCCCAACCCTCCACTTCGAGTCCATACCCGACGGCCTCCCACCGGACCACCCCCGCACCATTCCCCCCATAGACGACATCGTCTCGTCGCTCAGGTCCGTAACCAAACCACTCCTGCGTGACCTTCTTATAACCTTAACCAAAAAGGACAACGAGTCGTATGGCGCCACCACCACTCGCCGTCCTCCTTTGAGTTGTGTCATAATAGATGGGATGATGTGTTTTGCGATTGACGTCGCAGAGGAGGTGGGAATTCCCGTGCTTGCCCTCCCCACAACAAGCGCTTGCAGCTTCTGGTGTAGTTCATGCATCCCCAACCTCATTCAACAAGGCCAGCTTCCCTTCCAAGGTGATCACCGTCACTCTTCTTTTCTTTCTTGTAAAACTTTAATTTCATAGAAATCTGATTTTCACAAAATTCTTATGGTGATATCTATCGCTCTTATTTTCAATTCTGCTAGTATACTGTACATGTGTTTTTTGAGCTGATGAACACTATGTATATGACTATATGTATATGCTTCTGGTGTTGAAACAGATGAGGACATGGATCAGCCGATTAGGGATATTCCAGGGATGGAACGTCTTCTGCGACGACGGGATCTACCGACTATCTGCAAAATGCCAATCGACCATCCAATTTTTAAATTTTTCTTGGAGGAATTTGAGGCCATCACTCGAGCCTCTGCTCTCATTCTCAACACCTTCGACGATCTAGAGCCCTTAATACTCTCCCAGATCGCCACTCGCTTTCCCAAAATTTACACCTTAGGCCCTTTCCATGCCCTTCTCAAATCTCGCGCGGGAGACGATGTACCATCTTCAGTTTCCTCCTTGCGCCACGACGACCGGCGTTGCATGGCGTGGCTCGACTCCCAACAGTTGGGGTCCGTTATTTTCGTCAGCTTTGGGAGTTTGGCAAGCCTTTTTTGTGGGTAGTGCGATCGGACATGCTTTCGAGTGAGCAAGAGGAGCATGCAACTCCGGTAGAGTTAGGCCATCTCCAACCGATGGCTGGTCAGATGGCTCGTTTTAGCCCTCTGGCCTTTCAAGATTCTTCAAGATTTTAATATTTTAATGAAGGCCATATTTGCCTCCGTCTCCAATCGAGGGCCAGAGGGCTCGTTATAGCCCTATCACAAAAAACGGTCTCCAACCGAGGACCAAAGGGCCATAGGGCCAAACATAATTTATTATTTAAAAACTAAAACTTAAATTCAAAGTGGGTGACACTTGTCCAAGAAATTCCAAACCCTAGGAATGTTGTTTCATATTGTTTAATGTTGTTTCATGTTACTTAATTTAATTTAATGTTGTATAATGACTTAGGAAGTTATAGGAAAAAAATATAATTTAAAAAAAATATGAAACAAATTTTGTGAAATAGAAGTTATAGGAAAAAAAAAGAATTTAAAATAAAATGAAACAAATTTTGTGAAATAGAAGTTACATGAAAAAAAAAAAGAATTTAAAATAAAATGAAACAAATTTTGTGAAATAGAAGTTATAGGAAAAAATGGAATTTAAAAAAAATATGAAACAAATTTTGTAAAATAAAAGTTATAGGAAAAAATAGAAGTTATATGAAAAATTTTGTAAATAAAAAATAATAATAAAACTGTAAAAAAAAAAAAAAAAAAAAATTCAAATGCAACGGCTAGTTAGCTAGCTGTTGCATTTGAATTTTTTCTTAAGAATTACTGTCGGTTATAACCGACAGTAATACATTTATATTAGTTTTCTGTCGGTTATAACCGACAGGAATAACAACACTTTAAAAAAAAATATGGCCAGCCCCGGGCTGGCTGGCTGGTTGCATGCAGCCAGCCCTTCAGCCTTCTAGCCCTCTCCGATTCCGTGGGGCCCTCCCAGATTCCAGAGCCCTCTGGCCTAGCCCTCGGTTGGAGACGGTTTTCGGGCTATTTTCGGCCCTCTGGCCCTCTGGACCCTTCGGTTGGAGATGACCTCAGAGAATGGTACTAAAGAAAGGGGGTTTATAGCGGAGTGGGTCCCGCAAGAAGAGGTACTGGCCCACAAAGCTGTCTGAGGGTTTTTGACTCACAGCGGCTGGAACTCGACTGTCGAGGGCATCTGGGTGGGAGTTCCGATGCTTTGTTGGCCCCAATTAGCGGACCAACGGGTGAATAGTAGATGGGTCGGTGAAGGTTGGACGATCAGGCTCGATATGAAGGACACATGTGATAGGTCTACGGTGGAGAAGATGGTGAGAACATTGATGGAAGAAGGTGATCGAAGACAGCTGATTTTCAAGTCACTGGATAATTTTGCTAAGTTGGCTCGCCATGCTGTTAGCGAAGATGGCTCTTCGTATAAAAACATGGAAAAACTTATTGAAGAATTAAATTAAAAAATTGTGATGTGAAATCGTTGTTGGTGAAGTTTTTATGTATTGACATGTTTGTGGATGCTATGTATGATTGCTTCATGAAATTAAAAACTCAGTTTAGTTCAAGTTTAAAACTTTGTTTTTTTCGCGCCCTCTTCCATTGACACTTGCATTCGAATCCATCTTTTTATGGTTAGATTAGATTTTGCTCAAAATGAGGAGAGATTTTTTAGTGTGATCGGAATACGGGATTATACCTCACGTGTCACTATACAAATGGTAAGATATGTGTGCTAAAAGTTAATAACTTAAAAAAATATAAGTTTTCCACCACTTATATAAACACACGTGGTGTACCACAGGTGTTCCGGTCACAATGAAAATTTTCTCCAAAATGAGAGATTATATTCACAAACTCAAAATTACTTCCTTTTAATTTTTTAATATTTTTCTATCAAGTGTTTGTGGTGCGTAGAATATCAAAAAATATTAAAAAATAAAAAAGTCTAGGGAAAGTAATTTGGAGTGTATAAATATAATTTTTCAAAAAAAAAAATAAGGGAATTGTTATTAGCACTCCAAAAAGCTCATTCTACACTCCTCACAAATGTATTTTTCTTTCTAATTATAGAAAGTTTAGAGTGCAAAATAAGATTTTTAGAGTGCCAATAACAATTCCCAAAAATAAATATATTGTTGCAGTCATATTTAGAATAGGAATATGATTATGTAAATCCTAGAGAATCTGGGAATGTATCTTATATTCCTATTAGAAGTAGATTACCTATTAAATGTTGTAATCCTAAAGGGAAATGTTTTTACCTATCCTACTATTATAAATAAAGGCACAATGGGGTGAATCAAACACACCTCACAATTAAATCAATCTCTCTCTTCTCTCTAACCATAGCTGGCCTCCTCCCTCTCTAAACCCTAGATCGTTCAATCAAATAGACCTATAACACATTATCAGCACACTCTTGCTAGAAGCTGAGGAACTAACGCATCGTAAGAGGAGGCTATCATCCACCAAACTCAAAGGCTTATTCATTTTCTGCTAATCAGGTACGCTTAAAATAAAAGAAGATATTTGAAACATCAACGAAGCATGAAAACATTCCCCATGATACATGAATCCCTCTATGTTTATATTTTCCTTATGATATATATATATATATATATATATATATATATATATTGTATATGTTCATATATTTGTCAATATATATATATTTATTTCATGCATTGCACAATTAAATTGTTATGTGGAATTTGTGAGTCAAATCTATATATACTAAAACCCAAGTGAAAAAACATTGTTCACTAACACTTCGTTTGGATATGGTAAAATAAAATAGAATTTCACTTAAACTAGGGAATTTAGGATGGGAAAGCAGTTTTCCCTCGTTTGGGAACCTTGCAGCGTGAGAAACGGCAAATTCTACGAGAAAAAAAGGTGGAAATTGGGGATGAAGAATTTCGAGTTTAATTTCCGCCTAAAGAGGTGTAATTTCACAATTCCAACAACGATGAGAATCCCGAATTCATCTGCGGGGAGATTTTGTGTGCGCCAAACTTCAGGATTAGGGCGCCAAACTCGGATGTCTACCGCCAAATTTCACAACAAACGGGCTGCACGATCTTCACTCTGTTAACTCTCCAATCTTCGAAGGGATTTTCGCTCATGCAATCATTTTCTTCCTTTGTTCTAGGTCAGTGTCTCTACTCTCTTCTATCTTGAAATATTTTTAGCTTTTTGGGTGCAATCTTCCTGTAAGCATCATGTATTTCTGGTTTCATTCCATCCTTATCTGGGTGTGATCATGTATTTTTGGGTGCGATCTTATCTGGGAAGGGTGAATTGTCCCATTGAATTGCCATTTGGGTGCGATCTTATTAAGTTTTATTTTCTCCGATTGAATTGTCTATTTGGTCTGTAATTAACCTTATCTGGGAAGGGTGGAAGGTTTTTGGTGATGGTGGTGGTGAGGGTGGGGGAGGGAATATGCTCTTTCTAAACTACTTAAAAATTGGTTCTTCCCCTGAATTGTTTACTTCACTTCAATGGAAGAACATAAAACATAGTCTAACAGTCCTCCATTTTTAGTTTTTGATGGCCTTTGGTGTTAGTTCCTTGTTATAGATATTGTGCTTTTGAAGGTTAACTGTCAAAAAACTAAAATACAGATGCTAGTATGATTGAAGCCGTGACTTTCATTGCTGCATTTAGCAGTATAAATAAGTGTTGGATTTGTATAGTCCTACTGGGATTCAGTGATCCCATCTGTATCAAATATATGAGTTTACGATTTGTATTGTCATAGTCAATTTGGATTTCATATGAATACTATGGCTTTATGTGTTTCTTGAACATGTTATGTTTGATTTATAATGCTATCAAACAATGTTTTCACTAATTTTTCCTATCCTTTGTTTAGTTCTTGGAAGCACAAATTGTTTTCCTTATAAATGAGAAGATGAGATTTCATTTCTTTGGAGAAACCAAATGTTGCAGAAGATATGTGCACACACTAACATGTCATATTTGTCTCTCTTTTTATGCATTGGCCAATTGAAGTCAGCTGGTAGAGATCATTTAAGTGCTTAGGTAGATCTGGCTTTACCTTATTTAATATTCTATATAATGTCCATGGTATGTTTAGAAGATGCATCAGTGAATGTAAATGTTTTAGTGCACAAGATTTTAAGCTGTAGTGTTTTTCTATTTCACTTCGTGTTTCTGAGAATGCTTTAGTGTATATGTGTCTGTGTACCTAAGGTTTCTCGTAATATGAATGGTATGTGTGTGCATTTGTGTTTTTTTTTTTCAACAATTCTTGTCCATGATATTTGAACAGTTAGGACGCCATTGGCATATGGTATTTGTTTGTGTGGGTAATTTAACTAGGAGTTGGGACTTATGGAACCTTAGTATCTTTAATGGACTGAAAACATGTTAGAGAAAAGGATAGGAGAGGAAAAACAATAACAGTGAATTTATTGAAATGGTTGAACCGCACATGTAGACGTTTAAGTAATCATCTGTTAGGGATGCTCTGATTGCCCTTTAGACATGGCTAGGTTAGAGGTGTTTTCTCTGAAAATATTGTATGTCACACGTGTGTTAGCCTTTGAAATTGCAACTGATAAGACTTTGTGCTTATAGACCTATATTATGTAGAGCAAACTCAAAGAACGAACTGGTTTTCTTGACCAGCGGCTTGGGGTTTTAAAGATGTAAATCTCAGTTCTTAGTACCCTATCAGTAACACATAATTTCCTGTTTCTGCATTTTAAATGTAAATCTCAGATTTAGCTTGCTCTATTTGAAATATATGAATGTATAAATATGAGATGATACTCGGATTGTTACTATGAATGTGTCTATGAGTGACTTAACGTCTCAAAAATATATTTTCTATATTAGGAGCAATGGAAGGATCTGATAGAAAACCAGTATGCAAACAAAAACCAAGGAGAAAGAAAGAGAACCAAGAAATTGAAAATGAAGGAGACGACAATAATTATTTTAGATGAAATGTAGATATGGAACGTGTTTTGGCTGACATTCTTCGCGAACATTTTTTTCCAATGAAATATTATTGCAAACCTTTGATAAGTTCTTAATTGCTAGAAAATTTAGACAGTTTTCCCTTTAGTGCGGGTTTGGCAGCCCCAATCTTGGGGGTTTGATGACCTTTATCATTGATGACTTTGTTACCAGTTTAACATTTTTCTTTTTTTTCAAATTTGTATTCTTCTATGGAATACAAATTCTAGGGAATATCCAAACAATGAAATTTTTAATTCCCTTCATTTTGCAATTTCCATGTATCCAACATCCAAACACTGAAATTTCAATTAACAGGATTTCAATTACTGGGAATTGTAATTCCCGTCATTTAGAATTCTATGAAAATTTAGAAATTCTCCATCCAAACATAGTGTAACAGTGCACGAGTGGAAATGCCCTTTGCTTCCTTTGTGTTCTAATTTTTATTTACAGTTTTATCTTTCCACTAATTGTTTATAGCCGGAAATACCCTTTCATTGCTTTGTGTTATGATATTTTTTTACTGTTTTAACCTTTCATTCCACGTGTTTGTCATTCATTTTCCTTTTGCATCGGTGCCCTATTTGTTCTCTGTGTTTTGGATCTTCCCATCATTTTCATTTTTCTTATCCAAATCACCTGTGGAAATTGGTTCCGTTAAAAACCCTTTCTAGAATTAATTGCCTCTGGAAATTTTTTGGCCTTTAAAACTTCTGATCGGTTCCGATTGGATTGGGTTTTCGATTTCGTGAGGATGGATTTATTAGCTCCAGTTGGTGAGTTTTTAAGTTTTTTGTATTAATTGTGTTTGTATTTTGCTGGTAGTTTACCATGTTGAGGTGATTTATGGATCATTTTTTTTTAATCTAATTGTGGGTATTTTCTTTATATTGTTAGATCTATTCTTTTGGTGTATGATTTGTTTGTGTTTTTCGTTCTGGGATCTGTTGTTCTATGTGTTTTTTCGATTTCATTTTTTCTAATTTTGGCTGTTTTGTTTATATTCTTGGATCTGTTGTTTGGTTGTATGATTTGGCTGTGTGCTTTGTTTCAGGACAATTTGTTCTTCGTTTCTTGGGGCTTCTGTGTGTAGATTTGAAGCTGTTTAGCTTTCAAGCCGTTTATACTCAAGGTAAATAATTTCGTTTTTTTTTCTTTTTAGCCTTTTTTGTAAGAATTTTTTATTTAATATTGTGAGAGTTGTGTTTTCTATAGTATGAAAATTGAATCTTTGTGATTTTATATCCTTAGATATGTTGCTTGGTTATATGATTTGGCTGTGTGCTTTGTTTCAGGACAATTTGTTCTTTGTTTTTTGGGGCTACTGTGTGTAGCTTTGAAGCACTTTATAGTCAACGTAAATAATTTTGTTTTTAGTCTTCTTTGTAAGAATTTCTTAGTTAATATTATGAGAATTGGGTTTTGATCAAGAGTTTGTATGTCATGATATTCTTCATGAGAGCAAGTATGGGTATTAGGATTTGCATTTTGGTTGAAGATTCGTATCTCATGGTATTCCTCATGATTGTGAGTATGGGTATTAGAATGGGAACAAAGATTTTTGTGAGAATTTTCTTTGTTGGAAGTTTGAAAAAAGATAGATGCTACAAAGTAGAAAGAAAACAATGGGGATAGTGAATATGATCTCTTGGTTGAATGTGGTCACTAACCAAAAAAAGTGTGTAGAGCCAGTTGTATTCAAAATTGTCTGACCACTATTTTGTCTGAAACTGATGCATTTCATCCAACTTCACAGTTTAAAGATCAGTGTAGCACTATCAGATTAGCTACTGTGCAATTTGGTCTTAAAGATATGAATTATCATAATACACCTGTTGAAAAAATTGTTTGCATCTCTGATAAAAAAGGAAAAAATGTTGTTAATTTGTCAAATAATCTTGAAAACACACGTGAACAAATGTTTGATCGCGAGAATCATAGTTTCATAAATAAGGGTCAAGCATTTTTCCAAAAAAATAGAATTGGTAAGTTTTCTATTTTGTTCTAATTTTTTTGTTGTTATTTTATAACTTTGCTATCTAATTAATAGTATGTTGTTGCTAAGTCTTGATTTCTTTGCTGTGTATATTGTTATGTAGGAATTGTGGGAGATTATATGGTCTTTGGAGATAAAACTTATAAATGCGTGTATTGTGATGCTTATTTTTGGTTAAGAGAGTCTATTAAACAAATGTCAAAAAAGAAAGAACCTATTTTTACTCATTGTTGTCAACAAGGGAAGATTAAATTGCCAAGATCAAAGCCTACACCAGCTTTTTTAGAATTTTTGCTTGATCCAACTAAAGGTCAAAACAGTTTATCATTTCGAGAAAATATTAGAGCTTACAACTTTATGTTTTCATTTACTTCGATGGGTGCCAAAATTGATCACTCAATTAATAATGGGTCAAGTCCTTACATTTTCAAAATTAGTGGTCAAGTTTGTCATTTAATGGGATCTCTTTTACCTGTTGATAATGAGTGCCCAAAATTTGCTGAATTGTGTGTCTATGATACGTCTAATGAGGTGCAAAACCGTTTAAGAGCTTTTGAATGTGAAGGAAATAATAACAAGCTTGATCCAAAAATCGTTGAAGGTTTAATTAAAATGTTTGATGAGTCAAATGAGTTAGTTAAACTTTTTAGAATGGCAAGAGATAAATTTGAAATTGATGGACTTAATTCTTTAAAAATGAAATTATTAGCAAAGCAAACAATTGATAGCAAACAATATGACCAACCAACAAGTGATGAAACAATTGGTTTAATAGTTGGTGATATAGGACTTTCTGATTCTAATAGAGATATTATTATTAAGTCTAAAAGTGAAGGATTAAAACGTGTTACAAAATTGAATCCAAAATTTATGCCTTTATAGTATCCCCTTCTTTTTCCATATGGTGAAGATGGATATAGGCCTGATTTAAAATGAAGTGAAAATTATAAAGGTGCAAAAACTAAAAGACAAAGAGTACCCATGAGAGCTTTTATAGCTTATTAAATTCAAGAACAAGAGCCATATTTACCTACATTGCTAAAATGTGGTAGACTTTTTCAACAATATTTGGTAGATTCTTATGCAACACTTGAAGAAGATAGATTAGATTATATCAGCCTAAACAAAAAAAATTTGAGAACAAAAGTTTATTAAGGAATTCATGATGCACTTTCAAAAGGTGATAATGATGCAAACAATTTAGGAAAAAAAAATTATATTACCAGCTTCACATACATGTCACAGCCCGTCCCGGAATTAATTAATCGAGGATGTGAAATGACGGGATTGCCCTTGAATCTACTACGGTATGTGACATTTCATTGGGTTTTATTGTCCTATCCTAAGTTTGTTTTGGAAAAATAGTTGGAAATTAATTTGGAATATTTTTATGTGGTTGGGGTTTTTGTAGACCACACACCTTCATTTTTTTCACTCTCTCTCTCTCTCTCCCGTATGCTCACGGTCTCTCTCTCTCCCTTCTCATTCGAACTGTACGGACAACCCCAAAGGTTATCAAACCTTCACGGATCGACGTGGTTGAGACCACCATCGTACTCCTAGAGACCATACGAACCCATTGGTACCCATTTCAGGTAAGGGTTCATACGTTTTCACGCTGAAATCACGAGGTCCGTGATTGTCACTATTCACCAACTTTTACATGGTTGCATTTTAGGACAATCCAAGCTTACCACGAGCTTAAGGAGGTCCCCACGAAGCTCGGAGTGCTTCGTTTGAAGGTTTGGGACGTCGGGATCACAAGGTTCGAAGGTGGCCGGTTTTGGTGAAATTTTCCCAACGCGATTTGGAAGGTTTTGAGGCTCCAAGGAGGTATAGCCTTCTTCCTCTCATGATTTGTGACATTTTGGTGAAAATTTTATGAAAAATGGTGCAAAAACGAGTGAGAAAAGGGCAGTTGCAGGGTTGCCCAGAATCCGGCGCCGGTGGCACTGTTCCGGCGTCGGGAGGTTGAAGATGATGCGCGTGGGGGGCGCGTGAGGCCGTGGCCTCCCCGGCGCGTGAGGGCGCGTGGGCCCTAGAAAAATTTATTTAAAAATATCACGATGTTCGTGAGGTTGTGTAGATCGCGTTGGTATATTCATATGCCAAAATTGAGCATTTTATGAGAAGTTATTTCGAATTGTTGGTTATGTGCTTAAAATAACGTTTTTATAGTTGTTTCGCATATAGGTGAGATCTACCCCGAGGACGAGCGCAGTCAGAGGCGTCACGGGGGTTACGACCCTGCGACATACCAGTGAGTGGGCAGTTTTGTTTTCATTATACGCCTATATACTTAATGATTTTTCCCAGAATTTGAATTAAAATGAAAGTATGTTTTGAAATGCCATGCATAGATTTATATGAATCATGTGATTGAAGTGCCATGCATAGTAATTACATGAAATATGTGAATGGATATTATATGATGCATATATTTGAATTGGTGCTGCGGACGCACAGGTGAGTATCAGGTGAGTTACATTTGGTGTATTGAATTGTTGGATGAGATTTATGTTGATAGCTCATAACCTGCACCCCTGGTGTTAGTGCTTATGTTATTCACCGCATCACACGCTCACCTTGGATCCAAGTAGATGCTAGTCGTACAGACCACTGGAGGTGGTTCCGACATGCTAGTCGTACAGACCATTAGAGACGGTTCCGACTAGTAGGTGACCTTAGATTATGTGCACAGATGATTGATGAGAGAAGCACTACAGCGTATTATTACACCATCCGAGTCGTACAGACTACTATAGGTAGTTCCGACTCATGTGCAGCGTAGTGCCGTACAGGTCGCAATTGGCGACTCCGGCAGTGCCGTACAGGTCACAGTTGGTGACTCCGGCTGGATTGGATATTGAGCTTTAGAATCAGCCGTACAGGACCACTGCAGGGTCTCCGGTTGATTTATTATTTCACCTGATTATTGTTGATGCATCCATATTATGTTTTTGGCTCATGGCATGGCATATTTCTCTGGAAAATGATGAATAAGGGTGTTTGAGATTTCCGAAGCTATATATATATTTATATATTCTATTTTTCTGGGAAAGTATACAGGTTTTTCTAGCGAGGGGATATATATATGTTTATAAAGGAAAGATTTTGAAAGCTTTGTTTTACTGACCCACTCACCTTGTTTTGCGCCCCTCCAGGTTGTAGTTAGGAGTGTTTGGTGGCTCTCGAGGATTCCCACGGCTGTTCTGACGGACTTCACTCATGTAGGATTCACCTTCGGGTGTTGTAACTTAGTAATTGTCCTACTTGACTGCATTTGAACCTTATGCTCTGATTATGTGTATTTCATACTTTAACTCTTTCTCTAGCATATCATTAGGAGTGTACTGCTAGTATTCGGTTTCTAATTATTCATACTCTTTATCCTATTGCTTCCGCATTGCGTAATGGTTACGTCACGTTTGTGACGGCCAGCACGCCCTGATTCTCGGGTCGGGGTGTGTCAGTTTGGTATCAGAGCTTAGGCTTGCAGTCCTGTATAAATTGTGAGCTTTCTAATTATCTTTGGTGTCTTCTGTCAGAACTATGCTGCCTCGTAGGGATCCACGTTCTTCTTCTGAGCCCAGTTTCCCTAATGTAGCCCAGTTAGGGGAAGCTATAGCCCAGGCCTTTCAGACTTCATTCCGTCCTCCTCAGAGAACACCCCTGGAGACTGTTTATAATCTGAAGTTGGAGCATTTCGTTGGTAATAAAGGTCATGAGGGGGCAGAAAAGTGGTTAGATCGTATTGAGAAGACTTATCAGGTGATGCAAAGTCAGGGGAACTGTCCTGCTAGTAGATGGGTCGAGACTACTACATGGTTTTTAGGAAGAGAACCTGCAAGTTGGTGGGAGAATGAGACTAAGTTTATGTCACCTGAGGCAGCAGCTGATTGGGAAACATTTAAGGAAACATTTAGGAGAAGATTTATTCCTCCAGAGTATATTGATCGCAAGAAGCAGGAGTTCACTCAGCTGAAGCAAAAGAAAATGTCGGCAAATGAGTACTATATGAAGTTTACTGATTTATCTCGCTATGATCCAGAAGTGGCTGCTAATCCAGTGGAGATGCTTCGTCGCTTTAAGTTGGGAACGAAGAAAAGATGGAGAACAGTTGCTAGTGCTATTCCTTGCACCACTTATCATGAGTTTTCTGAGATTTTGGTTCGGATTGAGGATTCCGAAAACTTGCCTAGTGAAAGTGAAGAAGAGAGAGATAAGAATGGGGATAATCAGAGGAAAGATGATAAGGGTAAAGGTGCTTTGACTTCGGGACCCCGTAAGACCCAGAATTTCAAGAAAAGTGGAGTGAGCTCGAGTTCTTCTAGCGGGGGATTTAGTGCCACAGGTCCGAGGAGAGGTGGAAGATTTACTAGTGGACCCAGGTTTCAGAGACAGAGAGATTTTGGTGGTGCTGGTGGTTCAGGCCCTCCATTCTGCCGTCGTTGTAATTCCAGACATTTTGGGGAGTGCAGGAGAGTTAGTGGTGCTTGCTATACATGTGGACAGACTGGACATAGAGCTGCACAGTGTCCCCAGAGTCAGCAGAGACCTCAGCAATCTGTTATGCCTCATCCAGCGTCGATTCAGCAGAACCCAGGGCAGGCAGTTTTGGGCAGATGAGTCAGGGTGGTGCTGCTTACCACTATCAGGGTGATGCCGCTCCCTATGCTTCAGGGCAGTATCAGTATTCCCAGGATCCTTATTTTCAGAGTGGGTATTCTCAGAATCTTGGAGGTTATACTCCTTATCCTTCTATGCCGGCTAGTGGATCGCAGTGGTATCAAGGAGGTCAGTTCCAGCAGGGAGAGGTTGCTGCTAGCAGTGCAGGATTATCTAGGCAGTCTAGCCAGACAGGTCAGGGACGTTCTCAGGGACGTGGTAATCAGAGTAGCAGAGGTCGTGGAGGACGACAGCAAAACCAGGGACGTGTTAACAACATCTCACTGCAGGATGCTCAGAACCATCCAGACTTGATTATGGGTACGTTAAACATCCTTGGTCACTTTGCTATAGTTTTGATTGATTGTGGTGCTACGCACTCTGTGATTTCTCATACTTTTGCTCAAATGACACAACCTCATCCTACACCTCTAGGGTTTAATTTAGAGGTTGCTATGCCTAGAGGGGATAAATGTTATGTTGATAGTGTTTATCCAGGATGTCCAGTGATGATAGAGAATGTAGCTATGCCAGCTAATCTTATCCCGTTAGATATTGTGGATTTTGATGTGATTTTAGGGGCAGATTGGTTGCATTATAATCGTGCCCATATAGATTGTTACGGGAAATCCGTCACTTTTCATCGTCCTGGACTACTTGAGGTTACTTTTGTGGGCGAGAGAAGTGGGGTAAGGCATGGTGTTATTTCTGCCATGAGAGCAAAGAAGTTGTTATCTAAGGGTTGTCAAGGATATTTAGCACATGTGGTGTTAAATGATGTGGCTCCTAGTAGCGTGGAGGAAGTTGGAGTGGTCAGACATTATCCTGATGTATTTCCCGATGATTTGCCTGGATTGCCACCAGACAGAGATGTGGAGTTTTCTATTGATTTGCTTCCAGGTACGAATCCTATATCTTTAACTCCATATAGGATGGCTCCAGCTGAATTGAGAGAGTTAAAAGCTCAATTGCAGGAATTAATTGATAAAGGTTTTATTCAACCTAGTAGTTCACCTTGGGGAGCCCCAGTATTGTTTGTGAGAAAGAAAGATGGAACGCTGAGATTATGCATTGATTATAGGCAATTGAATCGGGTAACGATTAAAAACCGTTATCCATTGCCTCGTATTGATGATTTGTTTGATCAGCTTAAGGGTGCACGTGTATTCTCTAAGATTGATTTGAGATCTGGCTATTATCAGTTGAAGATTAAAGAGGAGGATGTCTCTAAAACGGCTTTTAGGACCCGTTATGGACATTATGAATTTTTGGTGATGCCTTTTGGATTGACTAATGCACCAGCAGCTTTTATGAGGTTGATGAATGAAGTATTCCAGCAATATCTTGATAGATTTGTCATTGTTTTCATTGATGATATTCTGGTATACTCTAAATCGAAATCAGAGCATATTCGACATCTTCATTTGGTTTTGGAGAAATTGAGAGAGCATCGATTATATGCCAAGTTTAGTAAATGTCAGTTTTGGTTGAATCGAGTGGCATTTTTGCGGCATGTGGTATCGGCACAAGGAATTCAAGTAGATCCTCAAAAGATTGCAGCAGTGGAGAATTGGGAGCAACCACGAACCGTCACTGAGGTACGGAGTTTCCTTGGTCTAGCAGGGTACTATCGACGATTCGTGCAAGATTTCTCTATGATTGCTTTGCCACTAACGAGGTTAACTAAGAAGGATGTTAAGTTCGAATGGGATGATAATTGTGAGCAAAGTTTCCAGCGGTTGAAGTATTGTCTCACTCATGCGCCAGTATTGGTACTTCCTGATGATGGTGGTAATTTTGAGATTTACAGTGATGCCTCATTGAATGGTTTGGGATGTGTTTTGATGCAACATAATAGAGTGATTGCCTATGCTTCTCGGCAATTGAAAGTTCATGAAAGGAATTATCCTACTCACGACCTTGAGTTGGCAGCTATTGTCTTTGCTTTGAAGATTTGGAGGCATTATCTCTATGGTGAGAAATGTAAGATCTTTACAGATCATAAGAGTCTTCAGTATCTTTTTACTCAGCATGATCTTAATCTTCGTCAGCGAAGATGGTTGGAATTACTAAGCGATTATGACTGCACGATTGAGTATCATCCGGGTCGTGCAAATGTAGTAGCTGATGCACTGAGTAGGAAACCTCAAGGACGACTTAATGCCTTGTATGCTTGTCGTGTTCCTCTTCTTGCAGATTTGAGGTCTACTGGAGTGAAACTGGAAATGGAAGATCGAATGGAAGCATTTCTTGCTAGTTTCCAAGTCAGGCCGGTGTTGGTTGATCGGGTACGTGAAGCTCAGATGAATGATGAGGAATCTCAGGAGATAATCGAGGCTATTGAGAAAGGTAAGAAAAAGGATTTCAGAATCAGGGAATCAGACGGTATGCTTATGCAAGAGAACCGGATGTATGTGCCTAATAACGAGGAATTAAAGAAAGGAATTTTGGATGAAACACATTGTTCGGCTTATGCTATGCACCCAGGAGGAACTAAGATGTATCATACCATTCGACCATTTTATTATTGGCCGGGTATGAAAAGGGAAATTGCTGAATATGTAAGTAGATGCATCGTCTGTCAACAAGTTAAAGCAGAAAGGAAGAAGCCATTTGGGTTGATGCAACCACTTCCCGTTCCTCTATGGAAGTGGGAAAACATTACTATGGATTTTGTATATAAGCTTCCTCGTACGCAGAATGGTTTTGATGGTGTTTGGGTGGTCGTAGATCGGCTTACCAAGTCAGCGCATTTCATTCCAGTGAGGGAGAAGTATCCTTTGAACAAGTTGGCTAAATTGTTCATTAGAATGATTGTGAAGTATCATGGGGTACCGGTGAGTATTATTTCTGATCGAGACCCAAGATTCACTTCTAAGTTTTGGGTGGCTTTTCAAGAAGCTCTTGGTACGAGATTGCTTTACAGCACTGCTTATCATCCTCAGACAGATGGTCAATCTGAGAGGACTATTCAGACGTTGGAAGATATGTTAAGGTCTTCAGTGTTACAGTTTGGTGATTCTTGGCACGACCGCTTGGATTTGATGGAATTTGCCTACAATAATAGTTTTCATTCGAGTATTGGTATGTCACCTTTTGAGGCACTTTATGGTAGAGCTTGTCGTACGCCTTTATGTTGGTCAGAGGTAGGTGAGCGAGCTTTGGTGGGCCCAGGGATAGTGGAGGAGACTACTCAGAATGTTCAAGTGATTAAGTCTAACTTGAAAGCGGCTCAAGATCGGCAAAAGAGTTTGGCGGATAGGCATGCCACTGATCGAGTATATAATGTGGGTGATTTGGTATTTTTGAAATTATCACCTTGGAGAGGTGTGGTTCGATTTGGGAAAAGAGGCAAGTTAAGTCCTAGGTACATAGGACCTTATGTGATTGTCGAAAAGGTTGGTGAGGTTGCCTACAGGTTGGAATTGCCTCCGGAGTTATCCAAGGTGCATAATGTGTTTCATGTCTCGATGCTTCGACATTATGTTTCGGATACTTCGCATGTGATTCCTCCTCAACCTTTGGAGATTAATCCGGATTTGACGTATGATGAAGAACCAGTGACTATTTTGGACTGGAAGGACAAGGTTCTAAGGACTAAGACAGTGAGCATGGTGAAAGTATTGTGGAGGAACCACTCGATAGAAGAAGCTACTTGGGAGACTGAAGATCGAATGAGAGAGATGTATCCGAGGTTGTTTTATGGCTGCTAGTATTGGTTTGGTTATGTGAATTTCGAGGACGAAATTCTATAAGGAGGGTAGATTGTCACAGTCCGTCTCGGAATTAATTAATCGAGGATGTGAAATGACGGGATTGCCCTTGAATCTACTACGGTATGTGACATTTCATTGGGTTTTATTGTCCTATCCTAAGTTTGTTTTGGAAAAATAGTTGGAAATTAATTTGGAATATTGTTATGTGGTTGGGGTTTTTGTAGACCACACACCTTCATTTTTTTCACTCTCTCTCTCTCTCTCCCACATGCTCACGGTCTCTCTTTCTCCCTTCTCATTCGAACTGTACGGACAACCCCAAAGGTTATCAAACCTTCACGGATCGACGTGGTTGAGACCACCATCGTACTCCTAGAGACCATACGAACCCATTGGTACCCATTTCAGGTAAGGGTTCATACGTTTTCACGCTGAAATCACGAGGTTCGTGATTGTCACTATTCACCAACTTTTAAATGGTTGCATTTTAGGACAATCCAAGCTTACCACGAGCTTAAGGAGGTCCCCACGAAGCTCGGAGTGCTTCGTTTGAAGGTTTGGGACGTCGGGATCACAAGGTTCGAAGGTGGCCGGTTTTGGTGAAATTTTCCCAACGCGATTTGGAAGGTTTTGAGGCTCCAAGGAGGTATAGCCTTCTTCCTCTCATGATTTGTGACATTTTGGTGAAAATTTTATGAAAAATGGTGCAAAAACAAGTGAGAAAAGGGCAGTTGCAGGGTTGCCCAGAATCCGGCGCCGGTGGCACTGTTCCGGCGTCGGGAGGTTGAAGATGATGCGCGTGGGGGGCGCGTGAGGCCGTGGCCTCCCCGGCGCGTGAGGGCGCGTGGGCCCTAGAAAAATTTATTTAAAAATATCACGATGTTCGTGAGGTTGTGTAGATCGCGTTGGTATATTCATATGCCAAAATTGAGCATTTTATGAGAAGTTATTTCGAATTGTTGGTTATGTGCTTAAAATAACGTTTTTATAGTTGTTTCGCATATAGGTGAGATCTACCCCGAGGACGAGCGCAGTCAGAGGCGTCACGGGGGTTACGACCCTGCGACATACCAGTGAGTGGGCAGTTTTGTTTTCATTATACGCCTATATACTTAATGATTTTTCCCAGAATTTGAATTAAAATGAAAGTATGTTTTGAAATGCCATGCATAGATTTATATGAATCATGTGATTGAAGTGCCATGCATAGTAATTACATGAAATATGTGAATGGATATTATATGATGCATATATTTGAATTGGTGCTGCGGACGCACAGGTGAGTATCAGGTGAGTTACATTTGGTGTATTGAATTGTTGGATGAGATTTATGTTGATAGCTCATAACCTGCACCCCTGGTGTTAGTGCTTATGTTATTCACCGCATCACACGCTCACCTTGGATCCAAGTAGATGCTAGTCGTACAGACCACTGGAGGTGGTTCCGACATGCTAGTCGTACAGACCATTAGAGACGGTTCCGACTAGTAGGTGACCTTAGATTATGTGCACAGATGATTGATGAGAGAAGCACTACAGCGTATTATTACACCATCCGAGTCGTACAGACTACTATAGGTAGTTCCGACTCATGTGCAGCGTAGTGCCGTACAGGTCGCAATTGGCGACTCCGGCAGTGCCGTACAGGTCACAGTTGGTGACTCCTGCTGGATTGGATATTGAGCTTTAGAATCAGCCGTACAGGACCACTGCAGGGTCTCCGGTTGATTTATTATTTCACCTGATTATTGTTGATGCATCCATATTATGTTTTTGGCTCATGGCATGGCATATTTTTCTGGAAAATGATGAATAAGGGTGTTTGAGATTTCCGAAGCTATATATATATTTATATATTCTATTTTTCTGGGAAAGTATACAGGTTTTTCTAGCGAGGGGATATATATATGTTTATAAAGGAAAGATTTTGAAAGCTTTGTTTTACTGACCCACTCACCTTGTTTTGCGCCCCTCCAGGTTGTAGTTAGGAGTGTTTGGTGGCTCTCGAGGATTCCCACGGCTGTTCTGACGGACTTCACTCATGTAGGATTCACCTTCGGGTGTTGTAACTTAGTAATTGTCCTACTTGACTGCATTTGAACCTTATGCTCTGATTATGTGTATTTCATACTTTAACTCTCTCTCTAGCATATCATTAGGAGTGTACTGCTAGTATTCGGTTTCTAATTATTCATACTCTTTATCCTATTGCTTCCGCATTGCGTAATGGTTACGTCACGTTTGTGACGGCCAGCACGCCTTGATTCTCGGGTCGGGGTGTGTCATACAGGTAGCCCTAGATATATGATTAATAATTATCAAGATCCAATTGCTATTTGTAGAGAATATGGACATCCTGATTTGTTCATAACATTTACATGCAATGTTAAATGGCCATAAATCATTAGTGAGTTTGAAAAAAAAAAAAACCAGGATTCAAACCTGAAGATAGGCCTGATATAATTTCAAGGGTGCTTAAAATGAAACTTGATTATATGCTTCAATTTATAAAGTCTGGAAATCCTTTTGGAGAGGTTAAAGCAAGTAAGTTTCATAAACTGAAAGTCCTATTTATTTTAGTTTTTCCATTGTTTTTTTATCAAACTGATTTTGTTTGTTTCTTTTGTTTTTGTTTTTTTTTTTTATATACAGATGTTTGCACAATTGAATTTCAAAAAAGAGGATTGCCTCAATCTCATATGTTGTTATGGCTAAAATCAAATTTTAAATGTTTTATTCCATCTGATATAGACAACATTATTTCAGCTGAATTGCCAGATAAAATTACCAATCCACGACTTTATGAAATTGTTAATCAATTTATGATTCATGGTCCATGTGGTCACATTAATCAAAAGTCTCCTTGCATACGAGGAAATAAGTGTTCCAAAAACTTTCCTAAACCGTATAAAAATGAGACTGTTTTTTAACCCAGTGGTTTTCCAATTTATAAACGTCGTGATGATGATACAAAATTTGTAATAAAAAATGAAGTCAAAATTGATAATAGTTTTGTTGTTCCTTTTAATCCAGAACTACTTTTGAGATACAATGCTCATATAAATGTTGAATCCTGTTGTTAATTCATGCTTATAAAATATTTGTTCAAATACGTTAATAAGGGTACATATGGAGCACGATTACTTCTTTAACAAGATTCAAATGATGAAATATTAGCATATTTAAATTGTGGATATATATCACCCTATGAAGCTGCTTGGAGATTGTTTCAATATTCAATACATCATAGAAAACCTTCTGTTGAACGATTGCATGTGCATTTACCATTCCAACAAAATATTATTCTTAGTGGTGACCAATCACTCGAGTCAATTATTAACCAAAAAGCTTTTGAACACACAATGTTAACAAGTTGGTTTGAAGCAAATAAAATTTATAGTAGAGCACGTTTACTAACTTATGCACAAATGTCATCCCAATTTTTGTATGATACGCGAAAAAAAATCTGGAAACCAAGACAACGAAAAGGATCAATAGGCAGAATAACATATGTACATTCTGCATCAGGTGAATTATATTATTTAAGAATGCTTTTTGTGACAGCCCGTCCCGGAAAATATTGATTTTATAATTTATTAAGTGATTTTACGAAAATGCCCTTTGAGGCACGCGCATTGTTCGAGATTAATCGTTGTGTCTTGCCATCTAAGATTTGTTTTCTTGACATATCCTCGTAGTATTCGTCACTACGGACGCGTGGGCGCAAGCGGTTCGTGATGTGGAGTTATATCGAAAAAGATATTGATGTTTAAAGTTTGGGCATTTTAGGAATTATTATTTTAGAAAAATCTGGAAATTCTTTTATGAAAATGGACGGCCCAGATTTAATAAAGAAATTAATGTATGGCTAGGATGAAAAGGAATGAGATTATGTGTGTGTGTGTGTGTATGGCTGGCGGAAGAGGAAAGGAAGAAGAAGAGGATTGGGCAAATCTGCCCAACCAGAGGAAGAAGAAGAGAGCTCCGGGAGAGAAAAGGAGAGAGAGCTGGCGAATGGGGAGAGGAGAGAGGAAGAGAAAGACCAATCAGAGAAGGGGAAAGGAGGAAAAGAGAGAGGGCGAGAAGCGGAGGAAGAAGAACAAAAATGGGTCTTCAACCCGCGACCCGCGCGACCCGTGGGTTTTCTACCCTTGTTCGTCCAAATTTCTTCATTTTTCCGGTGAGTTACTTCAAACCATCACCTGGAAAACCCTCTATGATCTTCCCTCTTCCTATTACACCCCAAAAATCAAAGAATTTGGCTTGAAATTGGATGAAACCGTAAGGTGTGTGTGCGGTGGCTTAGTGTACAAATTCTTCAAATCTTGAAACGTTTTCTTTCAATTGCTAACACCATTAGCATTCCCTTAGGACCTGGAACAAAGCCCAAGCATTAGTTGGAGCATCGGAGTAGTTTTGGAGGTCGAATTGAAAACACCCATTTCTAGGGTTCTTCACGGTTTTGGCAAAAGTGGAGCCTTTCCAGGCCGAATTGGTCTTGGTCACAGGTATGAAAGTTGTTCTACTCTTTGAGATCTTCAATTCTGCAAATTTTGGTAATTTTTGGATAAAGTTGAATGTTCCGGCGAGCCGGGGCGGCCGACCGCCACCCACGGCGGCGCGTGGCCGGTGGGCCGCCAATGTTATTTTTAAGCTATATTGGATGTCCTGAGTTCAGTTTTGATAGTGGCTTAACGTTGGTTGATCATTTGGACTTAATTTCGATACGATTCATGGTTAGGCCAAAAGATGAATCGACGATCCAACCGTCGGATCGTCACCAAACTTTGATACGTAGTAGTACGTAATTTTTGAAGAATGTAGGAACTTATGGATCGGGAATTCAATGGACGGATCTTCCCGAATTGGATTTGTAAGTTCATAAAATAAAAAGTTAACCGCCATTCGGTTTTGGAAATGGGTGGAGATCCAACCGTCGGATCATAACGAAATTTTAGGATGTTGTTCTAGAGATTTATTGTGGACCTCTGGAAGTTACGGATTGGAAATCTGAGTTGCAGATCTTCCGGATCGAACTTCATAGTGACGTGTTTTATATAAGTTATATATTCTATCGATATGATTTCTGAGGCATGATTTGATTATTGTTCTAGGCGCTGATCGTCATGACGCCTCGATGTGTTGTGCTAGGGAGTTGTAGGGCGAACTCCAGGTGAGTGGGCAGTTTATTTCAGTATATATATATATATACACACTTAACGTTTTCCCAGAAATCGATTTGTGAATGAAAGTATATTTTGAAATGTCATGCATAGATTTATATGAATATGTGATTTGAAATGCCATGCATAGAAATTACATGAATTATGTGAATTGTTATATGATGCATATATGTGAATTGGCGCTGCGGACGCACATGTGAGTATCAGGTGAGTTAGATATGGTGCATTGAATTGTTTGATGAGATTTACGTTGATAGCTCATAACCTGCACCCCTGGTGTTAGTGCTTATGTTATTCACCCGCATCACACGCTCACCTTGGATCCAAGTAGATGCTAGTCGTACAGACCACTAGAGGTGGTTCTGACATGCTAGTCGTACAGACCACTAGAGGTGGTTCCGACTAGTAGGTGACCCTAAATTATGTGCACAGATGATTGATGAGAGAAGCACTAGAGCGTATTATTACACCATCCGAGTCGTACAGACTACTACAGGTAGTTCCGACTCATGTGCAGCGTAGTGCCGTACAGGTCGCAGTTGGCGACTCCGGCAGTGCCGTACAGGTCACAGTTGGTGACTCCGGCTGGATTGGATATTGAGCTCTAGAATCAGCCGTACAGGACCACTGCAGGGTATCCGATTGATTTATTATTTCACCTGATTTATGTTGATGCATCCATATTATGTTTTTGGCGCATGGCATGGCATATTTTCTGAAAAGTGATAAAGAATGGTGTTTTGAGATTTTTGAAGCTATATATATTTATATATGCTATTTTCTGGGAAAGTATACAGGTTTTACAGCGAGGGGTTAGAACTTTGATAAAGGAAAGTTTTGAAAAGACTTGTTTTACTGACCCACTCAATTTTGTTTTGCGCCCCTCCAGGTTCGAGTTAGAGCAGAGCTTTGGTGGCCAAGAGGAATCCAACGGTATTCTGACAGAATTCACAATGGTATTTTTAAGCTTCCGAACTGTGTAAATGGTTACGTCACTCTCATGTGACGGCCAGCACGCCCTCCTTCGGGACGGGATGTGTCACTTTTGAATTTAAAAAAAATGTGCATTAAATTTTAATGATCTCAAAACTGTTAATGGTGTTGTTCATTCTTCGTATCAAGATGCATGTAAAGCATTGGGATTATTAGGTGATGATAAAGAATGGTTAGAGGCTTTGTCAACTGCTGTACATGTTGCATCATCTGCTCAATTAAGACAGTTATTTGTCACAATCCTTTTATTTTGTGATGTTACAAATCCTCAAATTCTTTTTAATACTCATTGGAAAAACATGTATGATGATATCTTATACAAACTACGGATATTTTTTGGAATTCCTGATATGATTGTATCAGAGAATGAACTAAAAAATTATGTCTTATTTGAATTCGAATTACTTTTGAACAATGCATCTACCTCTTTAGATAAATATAATTCGCCAATGCCCGATAAAAAAAAATGTTGGAAACTTTTAAGAGAAAAATTAAATTATGATTGTGAAGAATTGTCCAAAAAACATGAAATTTTAAAATCACAGCTTAATCAAGATAAAAAATGTGTACGATTCTGTTATAGATACTGTAAATACAAAAAAGGAGGAGTATTTTTTGTATATGGTCATGGTGGCATTGGAAAAACTTTTTTATGGGATACAATTATTTGTAAACTTAGATCTGAAGGCAAAATTGTTTTAGTTGTGGCTTCTTCAGGAATAGCATCTTTGTTATTACCAAGTGGTCGAACAGCTCATTCAAGATTTAAAATTCCACTGGTTATTACTGATACCTCAATTTGTCCAATTAAAAAAAAACACTCATCTTACTAAATTAATTGAAAAAACTGATTTAATTATATAGGATGTAGCACCTATGAATCATGAATATTGTTTTGAAGCATTGGATAAATCACTTTGTGATATTTTATCACATTTAAATGCCCCAAATAACAATGTTCCATTTGGTGGTAAACCTCTTTTATTAGGCGGTGATTTTCGACATATATTACATATTATTCCTGGAGCAAGAAAAGAAGATATAATAAATGCTACTTTAAATAGTTCTTATTTGTGGCTACATTTTAAAATTTTTCGTTTAAAAGAAATATGAGATTGTTAAGAAATGATTTAACTTTTGCTGAAAAAGAAAAAAAATCAAAGATTTTGCAGATTGGATTTTACAAGTGGGTGATGGACAAATTGATAACACAGATAATATAATTGATTCAAATGATATGGACACATCTTTTGGTCAAATACCTAAAGATTTGATAATTCATTCTTCTACAAATCTAATTTCTTCAATTTTTTAGCAACTTATCCTGATTTTGAAAATTCTTTTAACAATTTTATTTATCTAAGAGAACGAGCTATTATAACACCTCGAAACACAACTGACACACCCCAACCTAAATCAAAGCATGGTCTGACTCGTAGGTGACCCGCGATTATTCGCACAGTCTTCACGTGATTGTAGCACTTGAGCGTACTTATTTACACCCAGTCCTATTGTACAGACCACATTAGGTAGTTCCGACTCGTGTGCAGGAGTTGATTGATGAGCTATAGGTTCAGCCGTACATGTCACGTTAGGTTGACTCCGGCTGACATAGCATTATTGATGGATGAGGATCAGCCGTGCAGGTCACGTTAGGTGACTCCGGTTGACATATCATTTTATATTGGTTCACATCACCTGGCTTACATGATTATTGCTGAGATACCTGACATGGCATATACCTTGGTTTTCACTGCTCTCGAGCATGATTTCTATATATGTATGTATGTATTATTTTCTAGGAAATTATACGGGTTTTACGGTGAGGGGTTATTATGCTTAAAAAGAGAAATGGGTTTTCAAAAGTTTTGTTTTTGCCCACTCACGTTTTCTGTTTTGAGCCCCTCTAGGTTTTAGCTGTTGAAAGTTCGTATCGACGAGGATTCTTGGCTAATCTTAGTATTGGTGGCTACCTCTGAGGGTATGATTCTTACCCACTATACTGTACTTACTTATGCTCTGCCGTCACGTGTGAAGTGGGTTCATTCCCGCTCACCAGCGCACTCTGGTATTTAGGCACTTTTAGGTTTAAATTTATTCACATTTTCCACATCACTACACTTTATGGCTTCGTCACCTTCCAGGTGTCGGCCATCACAGCTCGATTCGGAGTCCTAGTGGACATTCCGGATCAGGGTGTGTCAGTTTAAAATCAGAGCTAGCTGTCACGCTTTGATTTAGGTTGGGGTGTGTCACAGCTGTATCAGATGTAAATAATTATATAATTAATTTAGTACCTGGAGAACAACATGCATTTTAAAGCTATGATTCTTTATGTTCTTCAAATTCAAATGTTGAAAATCTTGAAACAATGTATCCTATAGAATTTTTAAACAGACTTGAATTCAATGGTTTGCCTACACATAACTTAATTTTAAAAATTAGAATGCCAATTATGTTGTTACGAAATTTAAATCAGCATCTTGGTTTATGCAATGGAACTAGATTGGTTGTTACACAGTTATTTAATACAGTTATTGAAGCTAAAATACTTGCTAAAACCAATATTGGTATAAAGTTTTCATACCGAGGATCACTCTTGCAGCAACTGAAAGTAAATGGCCTTTTATTTTTAAAAGACGTCAGTTTCCAGTTAGACCATGTTATGCAATGACAATAAATAAAAGTCAAGGACAATCATTAAAACAAGTTGGATTGTATCTCCCTGAACCATTTTTCACTCATGGTCAATTGTTTGTTGCATTATCTAGAATTACATCAAGAGAAAGTCTAAAGGTTTTGATAGGAAATGGAGAAAACAATTCAAACAATTATACTATAAATATAGTATTCAAAGATGTTCGGCAAAATTTGGACTCAAGTTTTTAACTTCATAAATGCATATCCAAGAATTTATGCATTTATCATGTACTAATCAAATTGTGTATCTGTAACTTCTGGTAAGCTTTTGAACTTTCTCAACATACCTGATTTAAAGTTTTTTTTAACAGGTATGTACATAGCTAACTGAACCAATTTAATCTTTCATTTCAATGGTTTATTCTATTCCCTTTGGTTGGAGCTAAGAATTTACTTGGAAATGTTTATATGCAATTTGACAAACTATGGTTTGTTCCTATATTCTCTAATTTATTTTCATTTTATTTTATATTCATCAAGTTCCAATTTACACCATGGAAAGATCTTATCTAATTCCAAGTATTTAATTGGGTATGTACCAATATACAGCACTCAAACATTCTCAGCGAATACCCACTTCCTCCCTCTCTGTCATGACAATTGCAGCGGAGAACCAAGCCCCAGAAAAGGTGAGAATCTATCGTTCCCAAATTGCACAATTAGAAGATATCACCAAATGCTTATTATTCTAATTGTAAATTACATTTTACCCCCTCAGGTTTGGGGTCGATTTCAATTCCTTACAACATCTTTAAAACATTTCAATTTCATACATTTACTTTCATTTTATTTCAATTTCATACATCCGTTAAAAAATCTGTTAATTAAACCGTTAAGTGATGACGTGGCAAATATGGGGTCCCCATTTGTGCTGACGTGGCTGCCACATTTATGCCACGTAGCAAAACACTTAATAAAATTAAAAATTAAAAATTAAAAAAAATTAATTAAAAATCAAGTAACTAAAAAAAAAAAAACCAAAAATCCCCTTCTTCCCCACCGGAGCCCACCCCTTACTCTCATCCCCCATCACCCACCCCTCTATCCCCTCACGGCTCCAACCCGTTCCCTCATCACTTCTGCAGGGCTTTTTTCAGTTCATCCAGACGAATCCTCCGACGGAAATCCAGACTTCGAAGCCGGTAAGTGTTCAAACAACAGAGATTGGATTTCACAATTCGCCGAAAAATTCAAAATTGAAGGAGAACAGTGCCACATAGAGCTGTTTCGAGTGTTTGCCTCCAATCCTTAGGCCTTCGTGCACCTCCACGCCGTATGCACCGACGCCGAGCTCATTCCTATCCGGCCTCCATTTTTTTATTTTTTTACTTTTTGGGGATTAGGGTTGGGGATTAGGTATGAACGAGTGTGGCTGTGAGGATGAAGGAGATGGAGGTGGTTGCTCCGATGGGAGGGGAGAGAGGGGTGGCGAGTAGGTGGATGAGGAAGGTGACGGGGATGGCGAGTAGGTGGATGAGGAATGTAAGGAGGAGAGGGTTGGACATGGTGGCGGTGAAGAGCATCGAAGGGGTTTAGGCTTGGTGAAGGTGAGGGGGGTCGGGAGGGGAGGGAGAAGATGGGTTTCTGGGTTTGTTTTGGTTTTTTTTTTAAAATTTAAATAGGGTAAATATTTGTATATTTTAAATGCATACAAAATTATTATATTTTGCCATGTGGCATAAATGTGGCAGCCACGTAAGCACAAATGGGACCCCATATTTGCCACGTCATCACTTAATGGTTTACTTAACAGATTTTCTAATTGATGTATGAAATTGAAATGTTTTAAAGATATTGTAAGGAATTGACATCGACTCCAAACTTGAGAAGGTAAAATGTAATTTACCCTATAATTAAATTTCACAGTTCTTATCAAGTGCCTTTCCACCAACTCAGCTAGACCACTGCTGCCACAGCCAACTCATCCAAATCCAATCAATCATACCACAGCCCACGCAAGAACCATGCTACCACCAATAGATAAGTAATTTATCCTACATTAAATTTCAAAAAGTCATTTTTTAACCTGTGTATTAACAAATTTTTTTCCAATTGTTTTACTAACCTATCTCTTCAAAGGAATTGGTTGCTACCAATATATATACAATATATCTTCTTTTCACCTGGTCTGAATACATAACCAATTACTTACCTGCCCACTGAGGGGTTAAATTGAACATCTAAAAATATAACTCCACATGCCCCTACAAAAAATGCAACATCTCCACATGCCTTATTTAAGCCAAAGAACACCATTCTTTAGCTTAATTAAGGCATATGGAGAAATTATATTTTTGGTGGCAGCTTTCCCATTTATACTTTTGGTGTCCATCTTAAACTCCTCATTGGATAGCTAAGCAATTAGTCATGCTTTTAAAGTAGGTCAAAAGAAGAAAGGCTTTGTATATATATTAGTAACAATTGATTCCCTTGAAGAGAAAATATGGAAATGATGATCTCTGTATTACACCAACACACCAAACCAGGTGTATCTGATCCATCTTTCTCCACCCTTTTATTTCATTTTTAGAATTTTCATCACCACAATCTCTAAATTAATGGTACATGTAGTTTCACTTCTCTATCACATTCCATTTTAAATTGTTCATAAATACAATGAAATCATATATTGTGGTGCTCGCTCAAAAGTTTATGGTGCTCTTTATCATGTGTTTTCTGATTAAATATTGCATGTGGTATTCACCGTATCCAGATAAATTACCTGTGGTGCTCTTTGTCATGTTTTTTTCCCTTTAAATTTCGGTTTTGCGGCTTTTGGGGTTTTGTTTGTAGCCTTAGATTTTACATTTGGTTTAATTTGGTTTTGGTTTCAACTTCAGGAGTTAAAACACTTTTTAGGGTTATAAATAGATTTCTACATGTATGTAAATAATATTGTTTTAATGGTTTGAAGAATATGGAGAAGTTACTTCAAAATTAAAATTCAATGATAGTTTATTGGTGTACATTATGTTACTCTCAATAAATTTTCTGTTATTTTGACTGTGCCTATTTTTTTTCTTTTCAGCTTATATAAAGCTGAAGGCTTACAAGTAAGTTCACTATTTATTCTGTTTGATGCATTTTCAGTCTTTCTAGCTGACAAAATTACATCTCCTCCAAAGTTGCATACAAGGATTACAAGTTTTTCGTGTTCTTTGGTATTCATTGATTAAGTTTGTTTACAGCTGAAAATGATATCTCAGTTAAGACTTAAGAACAACAACATATTTACAAACTAATCAACAATGTGTGGTTGGTTGTTTCTAATGTAATCATTTTCTTATCGATTTAAAAACGGTGGTCTATATTTTTTAGTTTTGTTTTAGCATTTGGCCTAATGGGTTTGCTTGCACCTAATTGCAAACCTTTCATTTCCTCATGATTTAGCAATTCACTAGATTTAACTTTGGTAGTTTTTCAAACATAATTATTCATGCAATTTGTAATCCCGCAGCAACGTATGGGCATTACAATCTAGTTATATAAAATAAATTAGAAGCAAATTTGGGTTTCCTAAACCCTAGGGGATTTGGAAGAAAAAAAAAGGGAATTGGACATGGTGCGGCACACCACCGCACCACCACAGTTGGCAAGCTTGCTAGCCTGAAACCCAATTGACCCTCACTGCCACCATCTCGACGAGGCCTGCAGCCTCGGCCTGCTACCATCCAATCCAGCCCAGTTGGCTGGGATTTTTCCGCGGCCCGCACCAGCCCACAAGGCTGGGCTTAACCCTCGCTCGCCCAACCCACAACCAGCACTGCGCTGGACCTCTTCTGCCCCTCTTCGGCCTAGACTTGAAACCCAGCTGGGGCTGGGGTTTCTCCTAACCCTCGTGACCTGCAGTTCACTCCCGAGGCCTTTTTTGGGCCCTGCCTATTACTCAAGGCACCCAACTTGAGCCCAATTATTTTTGGGGCTATTTTTTCGACCCAAATGCTATTATAGCATTCTAAATAACTTTAACCCATATGTTAATATTATTTAGCTTCTACAATCGACCCCATATGGCCTGATTTATTGCATTAATTAAAAGTGACCTGCAGTCAATTAATCTGATGATGAATCCAAACTTATTGACGTGAAGATCACTTTTGGACATTAACGATTCAATAATTTATTTTTATACTTTGAACCATCACATACTTTCGTAGTAACAAAGCTTTCACACTTGAGTTCCAGAAGAACCTCAAATCCACTATATTCAAATTAGTATATTGCATTCTGTGTTTCTTGCAGGAACCTTTCATTATGAACTAATTGTTCATAAAACTAAATTGAACGTACAGTTTCAAATTTAGTGCCTTTGAAACCTGAAGTTTTCATTCAAAACATACCACATGAAACCTATAGTTTTCATGCATAAATTAAACCAATACATGTCTACAAAACCTGTATGTTCTACGATATATGTCTATGGCTTACCATACGACTACTCACGTTTTTTCCCTTCAATATAGGGACATGTCGAACTTGAACAAGCTCGATTTCTCCGCTCTAGAAGTCTCTGGAAGAAATTATCTGAAGTGGGTTCAAGACATGAAGCTTCATCTAACTGCAAAGGGCATTAGAGCCACCATCGAGGCACATATCGCCAACAAACCTGTTGATGAAGCTCAGAAGGCTACTACAATGATCTTCATTCAAAGACACATCCATGATGCACTGCAGACTGAGTACATCGCTGAGGAGGACCCACGCACCCTCTGGCTTGCTCTAGCTGACCGTTTTGTTCACCAGAAAGACATATACTTGCCTGAAGCAAGACATGACTGCCAGCATCTTCGCTTCCAGGACTTTAAGTCTGTGAATGAATACAACTCTGAAGTTTGTAGAATCCGTTCTTTATTGAAATTCTGCAAAGTGGAACTAACCGAATCAGATCTCTTGGAGAATACTTATTCGACCTTCCATGCCACCAATATTGTCCTGTAGCAACAATATAGGGCACATAAATTCACCAAATTTTCGGATTTGATCTCTGTTTTACTTCTCGCTGAAAAGCACAACCAGCTTTTGATGAAGAATCATCAAGCTCAACCCACTGGCTCAAACGCTGTACCTGAAGCGCATGCGACTAATTCTAGCAGCTATAAACGACGAAAGAATCGTCGTGGCCATGGCAATGGGCAGAAAGCCCAACCAAGGGCCCAAGGTCAACAGAGTGCCGCACCTAAGGGAAGAAATATGACCCAGCAGCGTCCACCACTCACCCATAAGGCCCCAAACTTCAAAAACAAGGGCAAAGCTCCCGTTCAGCCTGCTTCTACTGAACTGGACATGTGCTACCGCCGTGGATCAATTGATCATTGGTCACGTGTATGCCGAGCTTCCCCTGAGGCTATTACCAAGTATTATTCCTGTCGTGAGTCTAACTTTGCACATGTGGATCATCCGGATGATGTAACTACATCAATGGAGATATCGGATTTTCAGGAGGCGTCAGTGCCTATGGATGAATAAATTAGACATGTTTTTAGGGTGTTTACCCCTAGTGGCTGAACCCACTAGGAGTGGCTGGCCCTACCCCCCCCCCCCTATTTTGCTAGGTTTATGATTTAATTTTGAACAATTTTTCTAAGTATTTAGAATAATTTGTTTGGTTTTGGTTTGTTTTGAATTATGGATTGTTATTTGAATGGATATTATTTTCTCGAATTGCTTAATTGAATGAATGGATTTATATTTATACATGTGACCAATTCAATCAATTTATTTCTAGGTATGTCTAGTACGAAAGTTAGTTGTCTGACAGATAGTGCAACCACGCACACCATCTTGCGTGAACGACACTATTTTACTAACTTAATACCCAAGAAAGCTCATTTGACAACTCTTTCAAGCCCATCCAACCTGATTGAAAGATATGGAAAAGCATGTATCATGTTGTCTAATAGTACAATCTTGACCATTAAGGAGGCACTTTATTCTTCACGTTCCGGAAGAACGTTGCTGAGTTTTAGAGATATTCGAGATAATAAATATCATCTTGAAACCACTGAAGATAATGGTTCCAAATTTCTTTGTATCACTTAATACGAATATGGCCAGAAACATAGTCACGAGAAGTTGGAACGTCTGCCGAGTGGGTTGTACATCACAACCATTCACGGCATAGAAGCTCACAATGTGGCTAGCCCTATGCCTTAGTTCCAGGACACTTTGTTGCTTTGGCATGATCGTTTGGGACATCCTGGATGTGACATGATGCAATGTATCCTCAAATCTTCTCACGGGCATAAGTTACATCCCTATGTTGGACTCCCGCCATGCAAAACGTGTTCTTTAGGGAAGTTGAATACTTAACCCTCACATACAAAGATTATTCACGACCCCCCTAAATTTCTTCAGAGGATTCAAGGGGACATTTGTGGACCTATCCAACCAACCTGCGGACCATTTAGATACTTTATGGTGTTGGTTGATGCATCGACATGATGGTCACATGTTTGCTTGTTGTCCACACGTAACACCGCGTTTGCTAAACTCCTGGCTTAAATAATTAAGCTAAGGGCCCACCACCCTGATTATCCAATTAAGCTAAGGGCCCACCACCACGATGGTCACAAACTTTTGACAATTATTGCATGTCAGTAGGGATTTGATTGGATATGCTAAGGGCCCACCACCACGATGGTCACAAACTTTTGACGATTATTGCATTTCAGTAGGGATTGATGTGGAACATCATGTGCCCATGTTCACACCCAAAACGGCCTGGCAAAAGCTTTCATAAAGCACCTTCAAATGATAGCTCGAACTTTGGTTATGAGAACCAAACTACCGGTATCTGCCTGGGGCTATGCAATATTGCATGCAACTATGTTGATCCGCCTAAGGCCCACCGCTACTGAACCACATTCATCATTACAGTTGGTCACTGGATACAAGCCTGAAGTCTCGCATTTACGGGTGTTTGGGTGCGCCATTTATGTGCTAATAGCGCTGCCGTTACGTACCAAAATGGGTTCTCAGAGAAAAATAGGAATCTATGTCGATTATGATTCGCCATCAATTGTTCACTACTTAGAACCCTTGACAAGAGATCTCTTTACCGCATGTTTTACATATTGTCACTTCGATGAGACAGTATTCCCGTCGTTAGGGGGAGATAAGCATGCTAACGTTCCTGTAGAACGTTGCGAATTGTCGTGGTATGCTCCCACTTGTCTAATTTAGATCCCTCGCACTGCCCAGTCTGAAACTGAGGTGCGTCAAATTATAGATCTTCAGAGCATTGCTCAAAGCATGTCGAATGCTTTTAATGATCTAGCAAAGGTGACAATATCACATATACCTACTGCAAACACACCTACAAGGATAGATGTACCTCGCGTACATCAACAACCCGCCTAGGAAGGCCGGACCGTCCCCGAAGGTAGGGAGGCTGCACCTTCCACACGGTAAGGTACATTGGTGACTAGCCAATCATCTGCTCCGACCCTGAAACGTGGCAGACCTCTCGGTTCAAAGGATTCACAACCCCGAAAGAGGAAAATTGCACCAACTAGTGACCCTAGTTTGAATCCGACCATCGCTCACTCATCCGTTCCAACGCATGAGGTTATTCTAGAATACGGTAATGCTTCAGACGAAATATGCCGGCCTCCCGAGAATCGCGAGATTTCGGTCCACTACGTAGTATTGGATGAGGTTTGGAATAGGAATGAGATAATCGTCGACGATGCATTCACGTACTCAATAACTACTAACATCATGCTTAGCGATAACATTGAACCACATTCCGTCGATAAATGCCGACGTAGAACTGATTGCTCAAATTAGAAACAAGCAATACATGTCTAACTCGATTCCTTCGCAAAATGTAAAGTGTTTGGACCTATCGTTCCTACACCACCACGCGTGAAGCTCATTGGCTGCAAGTGGGTTTTCGTAAGGAAGTGTAATGAGAATAATGAAATATTTATAGTTATTTTAGCTCTGATTTTGATTTTTTTTTTCAAGAACGCTAATTGTGGGTAGAACAACACTAAATGAACTTGATCATCAAAATCGATGATCTTTTAACCATTTAAAAATAAATAAGAAAAGTAGATAAAAATTGAATTTTGGTGTTTGCCCGATAAAATTGATAAATGTCATCAAGAAAACTTGCCTAATTTTGTCATAGTACTAACTTCGTCGGCCAAAATTTCAAATTTCCCCCTTTTTTTTTAAAAAAAAGAAGTTCAAGTTCCCCCCGACTAAAGGGTTTGCCCCATGAAAATTTGTACCATTCTTCGGGCAAAGATATTTTCCCACAATTTTTTTTGTCAAAATTTAACTGCGCTGTATTTCTATGCAACCTTTGCTTGACGGGCCACCTAAGTTTGCCCAACGAATGTTTTAGGTCATAATACACGTATCGCTTCTTTAGACCCTTGCTCGACGAATTAGTTCATCTGGCAAAGGTCTGATATATTATAACAAGCTCAGAACCTTCTTTTTCTTCCTCGCAACACCGTTTCTGCTCTTCTCTTTTTGTGTTGTCTCTTTGCCCTTGTGGTCTCTATCTCTTTGCCCTTTTTTGTGCTTTCTCTGTCTTCTCTCACCCTTTCTCTATTGCCCTCTATGTGACAATCCGTCCTTAATTCTACGATTTTATAAATTTTAATAGTGTGATTTAATGAAAACGCTCTAGTGGCAAGATTGTTGACTTTTGTTGACCATCATTTCGTGACATGGACGAGCTACTATTTTAGTGTATTCTCGAAGTACTCAACAATACAGACGCGTATGCGCAAACAGAATCGAAATCGGAATTACGATGAAAATTTTACGAAATTACGAAGTAGAAGAGTATTTTAGTAAATTCATTATTTCAGATTCACCTTTATTATTATTTTTTTTTTTTCTGCTGGGATGTTATGTTCGTGGGACCCACTCACGTGGGTCTCCTCTCCTCAATGTCACCGTGTCCTCTCGAACGCTCTCTCTCTCTTCTAACACTCTCATCCCTCACCTTTCATTTTTCAAACTCTTCACCCTCTCTGTATACCCCATGCCGTGGACCACCCAACATGATCATCACCTCTGTTGGCTCTCCCTCTCTGCAAGTACAACCATCGCACCACACGAGTGGACCACCATCTCCTTCCTCCTGCTGTTTTGCTTAGGGCACCTTCACTTGAGGTCTACTTCCTATTCAGTGAGAACCATCACTGTTCACCCATTTATCCTACCATGGTGAGCCTCGAACTCTCAAATCCTTTGTATTTTAAAGAGCTTATGTTGTTTTAACCTTAAAAAAATGAGTTGGGGGACGATTTGATGCAGAACACGCACTGGGAGGTTTTTCCCCAGTTTTCCGGTAACTGACCAGCCATTTTTGGAGCATTTTTCCGGCCGGCTGCAACCGTGTTTTGACCTCATGATGGTATGATCTTGTTCCTCCCGTTACGAGCTTCAAATACATAGGTAGAACACTGAAAATGGTTAGGTATTTGCCTTCAAAGTTGGGATGAAATACCTTAGATTCTGGAAACTTAGACCGTGACCATTTGGCCACTTTCAGGCTATTTTTCCGGCCAACACCGACCTTAACTCGGCCCTACTTTGGTATGGTTTTGTTCTCTATATTTCTAACTTCAAATTGGCTTTTGAATTATCAAGTTTGGTTAAGTATTGAACTAGAAAATAGCTATGAAAGTTGGGAAGAAATTTCCAGATTTCTGGAAAATTTGGCCGTGATCATCATGCTACATTTAGGCCGTTCCCCCGTTCAACTCCGGCCACGATTGGACCCCGAACTAGTATAAACCTTTCCCCACATTCCTAGCTTCTAGTTGGCTTTTGAATCATCGAATTTGGTTGAGAATCGAGCTCGAAATAAGCTCTGAAAGTCGAGGGAAAAATCTGCAAAAAATCGTGGTGACAGCGCGTGGCGGCACTGGGAGGAACCCGAGGTCCCTCCTTAGGTTTCTCGACGTGTCGAACCCGAATCCGCCTTCCGTTTTCCAAAATTCGATCGTTTTAAAATAATTTCTTTATTAGGAGTACTTTGTACGAAAAACTCGTTTATACATTAATACGTTATACATAATGGTTTCGTTTCTAGGTGAAACGCATTGCAAAGATCTTCGAAGCCAGCGAGGCGGGTTCAACCCGATGTCATGTTCTGTGAGTGGGCATTTTGTTTTCGTGTGTGTGTGTGTATATATATATAGTTTCCACAAATGCTTTTAAATTGATTTATGCTTATATGCCATGATTTATTTAATTTTAAAAATGATGTTATGTGGTTGAGATTTATATATTGTCATGGTATATTCATATGCATTTTACCTGCTCATAAATGTTCCACTGTTGTGAAATGCTAAAATAATCCTACGGGATGCCTAGGTAAGTTCAGGTAAGTTTATTATGTTGATTGGAATTATTGAATCATTATGGCATGCATATATTCATGTAGTCCGCTCATCATTGTTGCACCTCGGTGTTAGTGCTTCCGCCCCGGGCCAGGGCCAGTCCTTCACGTGATGTTCATCTCCCGCACCGCACACTTGCCTTGGATCCAAGTAGTTGACAGTCCTATCATACAGGTCCCATTAGGCGACTCCGACTCGTAGGTGACCGCGATTATCGCTAGTCTTCACGTGATCGTAGCACTATAGCGTATATGTATATTACATCCAATCCTGTCGTACAGGTCGCATTAGGCAACTCCGACTCGTGTGCTAGCATATATTGATGAGCAACTAGGTCAGTCGTACAGGTCGCATTAGGCGACTCCGACTGGTATACTTTCATAGATTGTTGAGCACTTGATTTCACTTATGCTACTGTCGTGTTATCATGATTTGGCATGCTTTTGGACTTATTGCTGTTTTGCATTTGATTTTCATAAATAATGATTTTTTGGAAACTATACATGTTTTACAGCGAGGGGTTAGTATGTTCAGAAAATAAATGGTTTTTATAAACTTTTGTTTTGTGCCCACTCACCCTTATGTTTTTCGCCCCTTCAGGTTCTAGTAGCAGAGCTTTTGCGCTGACGAGGAATATTGGCAAATCTTAGTGCAGACGAATACCTTCGATGTTATAATTCTCACCCTATTTTACTGTACTGTACTTATACTCTGACATCACGTGTGAAATGGGTTCATTCCCGCTCACTAGCGCACTCTTATACTTAGGCACTTTTAGGTTTAAATTTATTCACATTTTCCACATCACTACACTTTATGGCTTCGTCACTTTCTAGGTGTCAGCCAACACAGCTCGATTTGGAGTCCTAGTGGACATTCTGGGTCGGGGTGTGTTACTCTCACTCACTCCACTCTCACTGTCATGTTCAAATTCCCAAATGATCAATCCAAAGGTATGTTTGCTCATTGCTTTGATTTATATCTATTGTGTATTGATTAATGGGGCTATGTTATTATGAAATATTGTGAAGTTTGTGAAATGACATACCCAACCTGGAATGTCCAACTGGACACCAGAATCGTGATTCTTGCCCGACACCTAGAAGGTGACGAAACCATAAAGTGATAATGATGTGGGAAGTGCAAGTAAATTAAAACATAAACCAACTAATAGCAAAGTGCACAGTGTGCGAATCAGAAACCTTTGTTGGAAGGGAAATTTTATTCAAACTCATTTAGCTTCTTTCTACACCCAACTTATATTGTTTGTCTTCAAATTCCAAATGTGTCCAACAATTCTCTCTCTACACCCAAAATGAAAAAAGAACAAAAAGTAAAAAATAAAATTCTAGCGAAAAAAACTCCGGGCTACCACCCACAATGAAAACCCCTAAGATGTCAACCATCACTACCCCTTTCTCGATCTTTTCCCAGCCACATAACAACTTCCTCTTCCACACAATCCTTTTAACACGATGAATTCCATGAAACTATCGATCAGTTGAGTCTAACTGTGTTGGACCATTGAGTGTGCTATGTGTAGGGAAGGTTCTTCAAATTTTCAAATTGTTGTGGGTGGTAAAGAAGGTCCCCCGGGGGGGGAGGAGGGGGGATTTGGACAGATGTGGTGGCCGGAGTTGCCTATTGTTGGATTATTTATTTATTTATTTTGTTCTTGTTGAGTGTAGAAAGAGAATTATTGGGCACATTTGGAATTTCAAGATAAAAAATGATAAGTTAAGTGTAGAAAGAGAATAAATAGGTCTAAATAAAATTTCCTTTGTTAGAATTCTAATTGGACTAAACTAATTAGGATAAAGGAGAAATATTGTGTTAAAAATACAAACTAATTAGGGTTGTAAAACGTGTGAAACAACATCCTGAAACTAAGGAAAATACATTGGTCGTGCTTTAAAGCCAACACTACTCCACGAACGTGAGGAACTGGAGGCAACAGTTATCAAAGCAACCCACCGCGATAGATGAGAGTTGGTTGTTGTGTTGTTGCTTCAATTTAAAGGAATTCCTTGCTCACAAAGAAATAATTTGAAGCACCAGGGTCTATTACTATAAGAACATAAAGGTCTTGAGTGAGTAGAAATGCCTCTGTGACTCTGAAATGCCTTTATGATTTTTTCCGGCTTCCAGAAGGGGAGGATATACGAGCAAAATGTGACATGGCGCAAAGAAAAATGCTCATAGGAGACCATTAGGATTGAAACAGACATATACGAGCAAAATGTGACATGGCGCAAAGAAAAATGCTCTTCTTTTCATAAAGAAGGTTCTCTCTCTCAAAATTTTATCATCAATATGCGTTGGACAGTTTTTACAAAATCAAAAGAATTGATCAGAAGAGGTGCTAATTCCTCTTACAAAAATGAGAATATTTTTGCTTAGCACCTTCAAGTGGTGATGCCCATTTAAGATTGAATATATAAGTTTAAATTCGAGATTTATAGAATGGATAAACATAAATCTTAAAATTTAAATGTATCCAATGATGATAAATAAAGTATGAGCATTATCACTATTTAAAGGTGGTGAACAAAAATACACCCTACAAAAATATTGGGGAGAGTTATTATTATAGGTATTATGGTCTGGACATAAATCAAGAGAGATTGTCCACATTTTTGTGAGATTGTTTTTAGGTTTAATCTTTGTTTACTACCCTCATGTTTTTTGGTTTTCAACATTTAGTATATCAAGTTTTTTTCGTCCCAAAGTCATACCTAAAGTGTAAATTTTAGAACAATCTTATACATCCGTTAGTCAAACTATTAAATCTTCCATTAACTGATAACGTTGAGCCCATGTGGACAATGATTGGACGCCACGTGTCAATAAAGTCCCACGTGGATATTAAAAAAAAAATTACAAAAAAAAAGAGGCTGTTCTTCCTCAAAACCCCGACCGTCCCTCCCTTCTCCCTCCCTTCTCGGCCTCCACTGCAAATCCAACGCTCTCCCTCCCTCAACCCCCGACCCACTCAATTTAAAAAAATAAAAATAAAAAAAATAAAAATAAAAAAAATAAAAAGTTTCTAGGTACCCTGCATCCCTTCTCTTCCCTGAATCCATGGCGACGGCTGCATCGCGAGCTGAGGAAGTTCCAGACCCTCACGATCCGCGACGTCGAACTGATTGCTCCGGTTCAGGTCATGGTGATGAAGACGAAGGACGAAACGACGTCGCACTCTAAAATCGTACCCCTCGGATCTGGTCATGGTGATGAAGACAAAGGACGAAACGACGTCGTCGTTCTTCGCGACGCTGTCGCAGTACATCGAGAGCTCGAAGAAGAGTCAAGATTTCGAGATCCTGTCGGGTCGGCTGGTGATGGTGGTTTTCGCAGCGACGGTGTCGGTGGTCTAATGGAGGTGGTGACCGGTAGGGGTGAGTGTAGAGGAGGTGGGGAGAATGAGGGAGGGGGTCGGTAAAGGTGAGTGCAGAGGAGGGGAATAGGTGGGTGTGCGGGGAAGAGAAGGGAGGGAGAATGAGGGAGGGGGTCGGGAGGGGGTCGGGAGGGGCGAACCCAGATTTTTTTTTTTTTTTTTTTTGTAATTTTGTGATTTTGTGATTTTGTGAATTTTTTTTTTTTAATATATACGTGGGACCTTTATTGACACGTGGCGTCCAGTCATTGTCTACGTGGACGTCATGTCATCAGTTCACTGAAGACTTAACAGTTTGACTAATGGATGTATAAGACTGTCCCAAAATTTATACTTTAGGTATGACTCTAGGACGAAAAAAACTTGATGTACTAAAGGTTGAAAACCACGAAACATGAGGGTCGTAAACAGAAATTAACTCCTGTTTTTATATTCCCATTATTTTGATAGTGGAAGATATTGTATTTTTTGTTTGTCTATTTTAATAACACAAGAGGCAGGAAAAGTTAGATCATGAGACTGTCAAAGTTTTATCTTGACTCCTATTAATTCCAACAAGATCCCCTCCGGATTTTTTTGGTGAGGTTTTTGGAAATTCGTGAATCGTGTTCGTTTATCGTACATCGTGCGGTCAGTTTTTATCAAGTACTGTTTATGTTTATTTTTAAATAAAAATATTTAAAATAATTTTTTACCACACGATGTACAATGAACGGACATAATTCGTGGATCTCTGAGATCCTCACAAAGAGGATCCGTCGATTATCCGGACTCCTATTAATTGCCATCATTCCCAATAACCTGGCCGCAGCCCACCCCCACGAACCAGAATCCTCGGCGGATTCATTCTCTAGGGATCCCACAATCGTGTTTATTCATCATATATCGTACGATCAAAAATTATTTAAAATGTAAAATTTAAATATAAATAGTACGTAACGAAAACTAATCGCACGATATACGATGAACGAACAGAATTGCGGGATTCCTAAGGAATAGATCCGGCGAGGATCCAATCTACACCCCCACCACCCAGTGCCCAGAAATTTGAACCACTTTGGTATGGGAGGAGTACTTGACGTCATTCCCTTCTTTTTAATCCATGAAGCAATCATACATAGCACAGACGTTTCAATATATAGATCAAGCCATGAGCTTTCCCTAGACATAAAACCTCGAGCAACATGACTTCACATCACAATTTTTTCATTTAAGTCTTCAATAAGTTTTTCCAGGTTTTTATACGAAGAGCCATCTTCGCTAACAGCATGGCGAGCCAACTTTGCAAAATTATCCACTGACTTGAAAATCTGCTCTCTTTGATCACCTTCTTCCATCAACGCTCTTACCATCTTCTCCACCGTAGACCTATCACACGTGTCCTTCATATCGAGCCCGATCTTCCAGCCTTCACCAACCCATTTACTATTCACCTGTTGGTCTGCTAATTGTGGCCAACAAAGCATCGGAACTCCCGCCCAAATGCCCTCAATGGTCGAGTTCCAGCCGCTGTGAGTCCAAAACCCTCCGACAGCTTTGTGGGCTAGTACCTCTTCTTGTGGAACCCACTCCGCTATATACCCCCTTTCTTTAGTACCATCCGCTAACTCCACCGGAGTTGCATGCTCCTCTTGCTCACTCGAAAGCATATCCGACCGAACTACCCACAAAAAAGGCTTGCCACTGTTGATCAAACCGTGCCAAAACTCTAGTAACTGGACGCGGCTCAGCTTTGCCAAACTCCCAAAGCTGACGAAAATGACGGACCCCGACTGTTGGGAGTCGAGCCACGCCATACAACGTCGGTCTTCGTGGCGCAAGGAGGAAACGGAGGATGATAGATCGTCTCCCACACGAGATTTGAGAAGGGCATGGAAAGGGCCTAAGGTGTAAATTTTGTGAAAGAAAGTGGCGATCTGGGAGAGTATTAAGGGTTCTAGGTCGTCGAAGGTGTTGAGTATGATCGCAGAGACTCGAGTAATGGCCTCAATTTGCTCCATGAAAAATTTAAAAGTTGGATGGTCAATTGGCATTCTGCAAAAACTCGGTAGATCCCGTCGTCGCAGAAGACCTTCCATCCCTGGAATGTCCCTAATCGGGTGATCCATGTCCTGATCTGTTTCAACACGAGAAGCATATATATATATATAGTGTTCAGCTCAAAAAACACTGAAGCAGTATACTAGCAAGGATACAAAATACACCTGAACTAGTAAAAACCAGTTTCACATTTTACATAGAAATTGTTTTTAACATTTTAAATTATCATTATGAACTCGCTTTTTTTTTTTCACTAACAAGAGCATTTGTAACTTTTTCAGAGATTTGTTTTTAAAAAAAAAAAATGCTTTCACCAAGAGAATTTTGTCGGGAAAATGATCTTAGCATTTAGTATAAGAAAGAAAAGCTAGTATATGACATTATTGTCGAATTAAGGGTTCATTTGATAACTATTTCATTTTTTTTGCATTTTTATTTTTATTTTTAGATTGAAAACGTGTTAGAGATGTTACCTAGCTAAGTTTTGAAATCTCTCTCACCCACAATTTGTATTAATTAAAGAGTAATGTTATTCATACTATGCTTTTGTACCACATTTTCATACCATCTTAGGTGACATTTGATATGAACAGCCACATCATTTGAATTAGTTAGATTTTTAAATTTAGTTCATTATTTAATAAACTAATAATTAAGAAAAATTAGTTAATTAAATGATGATTGTGGTATATGAGAAGTCTTTCTCCTTCCTTTCCTTGGATTTTGCAAATTTTTCAAATGATATGGTTGTTCACATCAGATGTCACCTAAGATGATATAAAAGTATGGTACAAAAACATGGTATGAATAAAGGTAATTAACATTACTCTTAATTAAAAGGAAATATCGCTTATATAAAACAAACAAAAAAACAACAAAATGTACAAGAATTAAAAAGAAGAGTGACAGATATCACCATAACGATTTTATCAAAATACAGATAAAATCAGAATTCTGTGAAATTAAAGTTTTATAAGAAAAGAAAAGAAGAGTGACAGTGATCACCTTGGAAGGGAAGCTGGCCTCGTTGAATGAGGTCGGGAATGCATGAATAACACCAGAAGCTGCAAGCGCTCACTGTGCGGAGGGCAAATACGGGAATTCCCACCTCCTCCGCCACGTCAATCGCAAAACACATGATCCCATCTATTATGACACAACTCAAAGGAGGACGGGGAGTGGTGGTGGCGCCATACGACTCGTTGTCCTTTTTGGTTAAGGTTATAAGAAGGTCACGCAGGAGTGGTTTGGTTACGGACCTGAGCGACGAGACGATGTCGTCTATGGGGGGAATGGTGCGGGGGTGGTCCGGTGGGAGGCCATCGGGTATGTACTCGAAGTGGAGGGTTGGGAAGCGGGCGGAGAGGGCACGGCGTTGGGTGAGGAGACGATGGTTGTGCTCCGTACTGAGGACGGTAACGTGGATGCCAGCGTGGCATAGCAGCTGCGCAAAGCTCAGCATCGGAGTGATGTGGCCTTGTGCTGGGAACGGCAACAATAGTACGTGTGCAGCAGATTCAGATTCCTCCATCTCCGTCGACATCCACTGTGCGACTGTGTCTATTAATATATGTGAGGTTGGAATGAAGCTCAACTTGAAACCAAAGGATAAATAATGAGTGGCACTCGTGGCATCAAGGAGTGTCGGCGGCCTTTCTCATATTAGGGATGGATGACAGTGTCCACTAATTAAGGGGGTACAAACATATATGGTACAAACATCTCAAATCCGTCAGGACACATATTAGGGATATTTCCTTAATATATGGTATCAAAATCATATGGTATCAAAATCATATATGGTATCAAAATACAGATATATGGTATCAAAATACAGATATCAAAATCATCCGGCCTTTCTCAAATCCGTCACGATTTTATCAAAATACAGATAAAAGGAAATATATGGTATCAAAATCATATTAGGGAAAGATATCACCATAATTAAAGGCCGTCAGTTCCACAAACATATATGGTACAAACATCTCAAATCCGTGCCTATTGCACAATATAATTATAAATAACAAAATATCAAAATCCATAAAATACCAAATCTACTCCCACGCAGCTTGTATTCAATGAATATACTGTATTTACATTCATCACAGAAATACATTGTTATCACCAAAAACACATACAACAAAGATATGGATAAAAGGAAGACACTGCAAGAATCCAGAAACTCGTGTTTGTTTTTTTTCTCTCTTTTTTGGTAAAGAAATTCCTCTATTTACATTTGTTGGTTTTGGTAGGTTAGGAGATAAATCAGGAGAGATGCTGCTCCAGTTTATTATTACGTCCTCACACACACCTTACATTTAGCAAAATATCGAGCCTAAGACATGGATTACCAACTTGAATGATGTGGAACATGTGTTAAGTGCTTTCAAATACCATTATGAAAGTTATACGTTTTACTCAAAATCAATTAGTAACAGAAAAAGTATGCCAACTTCTTATATACTCATGAGAGACTTCTTAATTATCTCAAGCATTACATCCTCTCAAATTTTGCAAAACCTTTCTTCTTTTTTTTGGAAACTATTTTGCAAAACCTTTCTACCGACCCCTAAAACCTTCTTATTTGGACCATCCATCCATTCCCTTATCATCTTCTTTAACGTGGACCTATCAAAATTTCCCTTAAAGCAAGCCTGATCTTCCAATCTGACAACCAAGCTTGACCCATTTGTATAAGATCCAGCCCAACTCAACAATTTGTGATTTATTTATTTATTTTTAAACAAACGATATAATTTATACTAAGGGGTGGGGGAGTGGGCTAAGCCTCACAATGAGCTAGCAATAATGTGGTTTAAATTTGTTTTTGACGAAATTTGAACCTAAGATCTCTCAGTGAAAAGAAATGCTACTAGACCGTAGTACTAAGTGACAATTTGAATACTGAATAGGAGGTAAGCAAATACTAAATAGGAGGCTGGTTACATGAATATGGGGGTACAATGGTACATAATACCTAATGGTATGAGTTTTATGCCGGTATGAGTTTAATGTGAGATTTAACTATTGCCAAAATTCAATAAATCTCTTGTGCAAAATTTAATCGTTAATTTTCTAAACCACTCAGTAATACATACCATAGAAGAAAATTGATGAACTGAGCATTTGGTTCATTTCCTCCTTGCATAATATTGCCAAATCTACAAACCAAGAGCCTAAAAGGGCAAGAGTAGCTTTGGAGTTAGAAGAAGCTTTTGTAGTCCTTGTGTTTTTATTTCAGCTTTTCGCTTTAAGTTATGCTCTTGAGTCTTTTCCCTTAATCATAGAGAGAGAGAGAGATATCTTGTTTCATTATGCACAAAAGGGCAAATACCAAAAAAATATATGTACAGATCGCCCACATAGTAAAGATCATTGGAAGAAATACTTGATTTTTACACTTTTATTTTCTCCGTCCCCACTTATTTTTGCTTTTCGAGCTAAAACTAATGGGTGGTGTTATTCATACACCATTTTTTACTTCTTATACATGTTTGTTAACTTCTGTCATTTGATCTTTTTCAATTCATTCGATCTGACGGTCAAAAATTAAAAAAAAATGTGTAGAAGGTAAAACGATGTGTGTGGATAGCACCACCCAAACTAATAATCGAAGATTCAAGAAAAAGAAACTAAAAATGTGTGAAGTTGTGAACATGTCTACGAGAATAAGCCCAAATTGGAATATGACAAGGAGAAGTCCCAAAGAAATGGAAATAATCCCGGAAAATGAAATGAGTTGGATGCCCACATATCAACATTAGTTGCCTCATTAAAACCTTGCTTGGAAAAAACCATAGCGAAGGAAAAAGAGTACAACTTTACCTGGATTGTTGATATAGTGTTAAGTATGCTTTTGTTGCCTCGTTAAAATCTTGATAGGAAAAACCCAGTGGGAAAACCCATAATCGAAGAAAAAAGAGTACAACATGCATGTATCATGGATGCTCCCCCTGATATATATCTCCCATTGATTCCGCATTCTCCAAATTTAGTTGTTTGGTAAGTCGACGTAATCCGATATTCTGCACTATCTTCTGAAACGTGCATTTTGGTAGAGATTTGGTGAACAGGTCTGCCAGATTTTCATTAGAACATATTTGTCTGACTTCAATAACTTTAGCCTTCTGAAGCTTATGTGCACTGAAAAACTTTGGAGAGATGTGTTTAGTCTTATCGCCCTTGATGAATCATTCCTTCATTTGGGCAACACAGGCTGCATTATCTTCATGGATGACAGTTGGATTGTCTGTCTTCGAAGTTAGACCATATGAATTCCGGATATGATGGATCATTGATCTTAACCAAGAACATTCACGACTTGCTTCATGTAAAGCAAGTATTTCTGAGTGATTTGAAGATGTAGCAACTAATGTTTGCTTTGTTGAGCGCCATGAGATTGCTATATCTCCATTCTTGAACACATATGCAGTTTATGAGCGGGCTTTATGCGGATCAGATAGAAAATCAGCATCTGCATATCCAACAAGGACCTGGTCATTTGTGGATTTCTTTGAGTAGAAGAGACTCATGTCTGTTGTCCCACGAAGGTATCGCAATACATCTTTGACTCCCTTCCAATGACGAATTGTTGGAGCAGAGCTATACCTTGCTAACAAGTTGACTGAAAAAGCTATATATGGTCTAGTACATTGTGCTAAATACAATAAAGCACCTATTGCACTTAGATATGGTACTTCTGGACCAAGGACCATTTCATCATCTTCTTTTGGACAGAATGGATCTTTCTTAATGTCCAGAGAACGAACGACCATTGGTGTGCTGAGTGGATAAGCCATGTCCATGCTAAATCGCTTCAGGATTTTTTCAATGTAAGCTGATTGGTGGACCAAAATTCCATTAGCACAATGCTTAATCTGCAGGCCGAGACAAAATTTTGTTTTTCTAAGGTCTTTCATTTCAAATTCGCTTTTCAGATATTTAGCAGTTTTATTTAGCTCTTCAGGGGTTCCAACTAGGTTCATATCATCGACATATACTGCCACTATAGCAAATCCAGAGTTGGATTTCTTACTAAACACATAAGGGCAAATGACATTGTTGATATATCCTTCTTTAATCAAATACTCACTGAGACGATTATACCACATTCGTCCAAATTGTTTCAGCCCATACAATGATCGCCTTAACTTGATTGAGAGCATACCTCATGGTTTGTTAGTTGTTTCAGGCAACTTAAGTCCTTCTAGGACTTTCATATATATGTCAGCATCTAATTCTCCATATAGATACGCGGTGATGACATCCATAAGCCGCATGTCAAGTTTTTCTGAAACCACTAAACTTATTAAGTAACGGAACATAATTGCATCCATTACAGAAGAGTATGTCTCCTCATAATCAATTCCAGGTCTTTGCGAAAAGCCTTGTGCAATGAGTCGTGCTTTATATCTTGCAACCTCGTTTTTCTCATTGCGTTTCCTTGTGAATACCCATTTGTAACCCACGGGGTTTACACCAGGCAGGGTTTGGACTACTGGTCCAAAAACATTTCGCCTTTCCAAGGAATTTAATTCTGCCTGGATTGCATTTTTCCACTTAGGCCAATCCTGTCTCTGTTTGCATTCATCAACAGAGCGGGGCTCAATATCATCACTTAATATGATTTCAGTAGCTACTGCGAATGCGAATATGTCGTCTATGATTATTTCATTCTAATCCCATAATTCATTAGTACACGCATAATTTATGGAGATTTCTTTGCTTTCATGTACCTCTGTTTCTTCAGGGACATGTGTTTCTTCAGGGACATGTGTCTCATCAAGGACATTTTCTTTTTCTGAAAGTACAGAATCATAAATTGTGGATTTGTCATTCATTTTCTCTTCTTAAATGATTTTATTTGGATTCAGTTATGTCCTCGTCTTTCTCTTTCGAGGGGCTGAATCTTTTGAACCTAGGGGTCTACCACGCTTCAGGCATGCACTAGACGAATCATTCGCTGCCACTTTATTTTGTCCAACAGGGACATCAATTCTTGCAGGTGCATTTGCAGCTAGTATATGTGATTTTGTCACTTTCATAGCATCATTAAATGCATCTGGCATTTGATTGACAATACTTTAAAGATGAACGATCCTGTTCACTTCATTTTCACATTGAGTGCTACGTGGATCAAAATGAGATATATGTCAGCTCTTTCCATTCTTCTGGAACGGTCTTTTCTCCCCCTAATGACGGAAAGACTATATCATCAAAGTGACAATCAGCAAAACAAACTGTAAACATATCACCTTTCAAGGGTTCAAAATATCTAATGATAGATAGTGAATCAAAACCCACATAAATTCCCAGTCTGCGTTTAGGTCCTATTTTAGTGCGTTGTGGTGGTGCAATAGGTACATAAACAGCACAACCAAAAACTCGTAAATGTGAAATGTTTGGCTAATGCCCAAACACGAGTTGTACTGAGGAGTATTAGTGGTTGGCTATAGGTCTCAATCGAACCAATGATGCAGCATGTAAGATTGCATGTCCCCATGCAGAAACTGGCAATTTTGTTTTCATGAGCAGAGTGCGAGCTATTAACTGAAGCCGCTTGATCAATACTTCTGCTAAACCATTTTGAGTATGAATATGAGGAACAAGATGTTCAACATCAATGCCTAATGTCATGCAGTAATCATCAAAGGTTTGAGGCGTAAATTCACCAGCGTTATCAAGTCGGATTGACTTAATGGGGTAATCTGGGAACTGTGCTCGCAACTTAATTATCTGAGCAAGAAGTCTCGCAAAAGCTACATTCCGAGTAGATAAGAGACAAACATGTGACCATCGGGTAGATGCATCAACCAAAACCATAAAATATCGAAATGGTCCACAAGATGGTTGAATAGGCCCACAAATATCCCTTTGAATTTTTTGCATAAATGATGGGGATTCAGCATCAACCTTTAGTTGTGATGGTCTAATTACCAACTTCCCTTGAGAACAAGCCTTGTAAGGGTTATCATTTGAGATAGCAATGTGTCTGCTCAATAATGGATGTCCATTAGAGTTGGTAATGATTCTACACATCATGGTAGATCCTAGGTGACCCAGACGGTCATGCCAAAGCATGTAAACTTTTGAATCAATGAATTTCTGGTTCATGACAATATGTGATTCAACTGTCTTTATGCATGTATAATACAATCCACTCGACAAACCACGCACCGTCTCAAATATACACTTCTGGGTATCATTGGAGGTAATGCATAGATACTCCACATTTTCTACACTTTTCGTTTCAATGTGGTATCCATTTAAATGTATGTCCTTAAAACTTAACAAATTTCGAGTAGGTCGAGTAGCGTACAACGCATTCTGTATGGACAATATTGTTCCTTTTGGTAACATAATCTGGGATTTCCCTGAGCCTTCAATCACATCTGATTGCCCTGATATTGTTGTTACCCTTACTTTTGTAAGCATCAATCTTGAGAAATACTTTCGATCTCGAAGTATTGTATGCATGGTTGCGCTGTTTGCAAGACAAATATCTCTGCCATTTCTCATGTTTTGAGAATGACCATAGTTTTTATCCATGCTCTCTAAGTAAGGGAATCACAATTAAAAGCAAGTTATAACAAGAAATTTAAATGCCACTTTATTGAATTTGAAATGCTAGTTTTAAACTACAAGTTTAGTACATCAAACATAAGCAATTTAGTCAGACCGGTACACTTCATTCCCCCATTTCCACAATGAAGTCTGAGACATCTAGGTGGGTTATGTTCAACTGCCCTGATAAGTCACACACTGGATCAGGTATATCCATTGGTTTAGCCTGGTCGAGAAAATTGGTCTCGACACCCTTATCCTTAAGGAAAGCTTGATACAGATCCACCAGATGTTTTGGGGTACGACAAGTACGCGCCCAGTGCCCATTGCCACCACACCTATGGCAGGCTTTTTCAGAGTTTCTGGGAACATTATTCATATGAGCTCTGCCTTTGTGGCGATTTACATTTTTGAAGCTTGGGCCTGAATTATGCCTTGGAACCTGGTTGTGAAAATGGACACCATGATTATTGCCTTTCCCGTTCCACCGTCCTCGTTTATGATTATTGCCACCAGAGGATGTGGCGTTCACTTCGAGGGAAGCATCATTCACTTCTGGGAATGGTGCAGATCCAGTAGGTCGGGAATGATGATTTTTCAGCAGGAGCTCATTATTTTGTTCAACAACCAGGAGCACAAATATCAGCTGGTTATATTCAGTGAAACCTCGCGCTCTATACTGCTGCTGCAGGAGCATGTTTGAGGCATGAAATGTGCTGAAAGTCTTTTCCAGCATATCTTCCTCAGTGATGGTTTCCCTACAAAGTTTCATTTGGGAACTAATTCTAAACATCACATAATTGTACTTAGCCACTGACTTGAAATCCTGGATCCTTAGGTGAGTCCACTCATAATGAGCTCTTGGAAGAATCACGGTTTTCTGGTAATTGTATCTGTTTCTTAATGCCTTCCACAGAGCTAACGGATCTTTGGGAAGTCGAAATGGGAAGGGGAATGATGCAGCTAAAGTTGATGAGCTGGTCAAGCACATGTCAAACTTACCCGGTTATCTTCAACGCCCTGCGACAGGAGAAAATAACCAAGAGAAGGTTTTGAATGTTGGGGTTTTGGATTGGGGTCGACTAGAGAAATGGAAGCACAAGCATAAGCCTTTTCCTGAAAAAGTTAGCGGCAGGTCATCCTTGGAAAGGGCTATTGGTTCATCTACATCATCTGTTGTAGTTCGCAATGGGACAAATGCTGAGCAACCCTCTTCGCATTCTAGTGTCAAGTCGTCTCAAAAGAATGGCCTTTCGCAGGGTGTCAAACCATCTGTCCGTAAAGATATGCGCTTCCAGGACTCCAAAACAGTTCTTCGCGAGGGTATATCCAGCAGTTGAGGCAGATGAAGAAGATGAACAATAAAATCCTTAGAGGAAACTTTTTTTTTTCCTTTCGTTCGGCGAAGAGGAATGATTTCTTTCGGCAAAGAGAAATGAGAAATGGTTACATTTAGAGAGTCATGTTGATAACGTGTTATAAATATGTCAAAGTTAGAGAGATAACATTTACTAGTGACAGGAGCGAAGCAGGTATAAAATATTACACTGTAACTATAGCACAAGAGGATGACAAATAAAATATGGAGGGATAGATACCGATGTTATTGATCTTTCCTTTCTTACTCTATATCTTTTTATAGTAGTCGGAGTGCTCTATTTATAGAGCAACTCCATATGAACATATTCTTACACTTTGAAATTTACAACACATGACTTTGAAAATACAATCACTTTTATTTTCAAAGTCTACATCACTTTGTGTGGATATTGAAAAAACTTATGTGGGCATTCATTAAACTGTCAACGGTTTCAACATTGTCAATGTTTTCAACAATGAGATGGGTCCAAGTTTTTTTTCCTCGCATTTTATTTGAGGTAGGGTTTTTCTCTTGTCGAGTATTGTATTAGTAGTGCGTGGTCCTTGCCTGCGGTAGTGTTGAAATTTGAGGCATGGATTTATGGAAAGTCAATCCATTCACAGGGAACCTGCTTCTTTCATGATCACGGTCATACTGCGAATATATTGGGATTCATTAATCAAAGACTTTATCTAATCCACACTGTATCATTCATTCTCCTGTTTTTGTTAATGATTCTTATTTTATTTACTTAATTTTAGGACTAGAAACGAGGAGCAACGCAAAAGAAGAAAATGAGAGTACAAAAACCAGTTCTCATAACTCTCTTTGATTATAAGGTTATGGGGAAAAAATTGTTGGGATGCATGGTAGAAGGAGCGTAAATCGACGAACTAATCCGAGCAATTTAGTTTGGTTTTTACATTATAAAAGGTGAAAACCCATTTGAGACAGCCAAAACCAAATCAAATTTCTTCCTTAATTTTTATTCTTAATTGTTATTATTTTTTGCTCTTATGTTATGCGAATTTGACGTGATCTCTCTCTTTCTATGTCTCTCAGGGTTAATCCATATTTGATACATGTAATATTTCCTTAATTGCTTATTAAGAGAAATGGTAGAACCAAATCAAACCAAATTGACTACCATAAGAATCAATTTGGCTTGACTATGTTAGTTTGAAGGTTAATCTGAACTCATCTAAATTTGGACTTTACACTGTATAATTTGAAGTCTAAATTGAACTCGATTTGTAATTTGAGACCTACACTAAACTTGATGCGTAAATTAAGGCCTAAACTGAACTTCTATCCTAAAACCCCTCAACGACTAGACTTAGGTTTTTCAGCCATCTGTTCAAACAATAACCTGTACCTTTGAGATTAATAAAATTGATTTTTTTATTGATTGGATAGGTTCTTCCTTTTGTTTACAGTAGAATTAGTTGTACTTCTTTCCTCTTCATAACGAGTAGTTACTTTCACAGAAGCATTATCTATTTTCTAATAGCATTTTCTTCGTTTGGTTAGATTCACGCGCAACTCCGAGTAAAAGAGTATTCAAAAAGGGGCAAGAAAGAAAGAAGCTAGGCTTCATCCAATCGTCCAATCAAATCTTGAATTGTGCACGCCAGGTCCCTTGGGTGTCTTATTTTGATCGAGTTTACCGTACATTCAACACTTACATTACATTCAGATGCATAATTTGAGACTTACGCTCAATCAATATAAATCGTATTCGCATTTTTATGCGATATAAATCAACCAAAATGAGACCAAGGTAACTTTGTCTTTGTTTGATGGTTTCTAGGACAACATATATACAAATGGATATTTATACTTTGGGTGGATTATACAAAGAAAAAGAACAGAGGTTAAGTCCAAGCTAAGGAACCTCAAATCCGAATAAAACCAAAACAAAAGAAGAAAAATACCAAACATTGTCGTAATCCTAGTCATAGGCCAGGTGCCTAAAGCCACAAGCCCACCTCCAATCAGAGCCGCCGCTGACATAGCCAAGGGAAATTTTCGGGCCCACACATTTCATAGGGATCCGTAATAAGCGAAGAAGTCTCCTTGTGGGACCCCCGACAGCCACCTCCACCTACGATGATGTGACCCCCCTTTCAACATCATAGCCTCATACCTATACACTCTTCGCTCCATCTCAGCCGTCCGATCGAAAAACCCTCTCTCTCTTTTTCTCACTCCCCCCTCTTTCTCTCTCTAGCTCAGACTGAGAGAGTCAGCAAAAGCACAGTGACAGTGTGAACGTTGCAGATTTGTCTCTGTCCGCTCTCTCCTCTGAATGCTCCTCCGCCTCCGGCGGAACGAAAACGCACCCTTTCCCACGCACGCGGATCCCAACAACGGCCAATTGAACCGAACCGCTACAGCGGCGGCGCTCGCAGCTTTTTTCTTCTGGCGGTAAAAAATTTTGTTTGCTTATAATCTACGTCGCTTCGCGGCTTTTTATACTCTTTGTTGTTACGTTTCGGATCTGTGTCGGAAACGACGCGTTTCGGAGAATGCGTTTCGTTGTGAAAGGAACTTGTGCTTTCTTTCGTTTCTAGAAAGTTCGTTGTGAAACATGTCAGCGCATTTGGAATTTTTTGTGTATTTTGTGCTCTGTTTGGTTGCCGAGAAAGTGGAAGGAAAATAAAGGACGAGGAATCGTTTTTGCTTGAAATGTCGTTGCTCGGAATTGGAAACTTGCGAAAGTAAAAAGCTTTAGCTTGGTTCTTGCGCGTTTTGCATTTTCCTACATTTTCTTTGCAACCAAACAGAAAATAATAAAGGATTGAAGTTTTTTCCTTTTCTGCTGTTTGGTTGCCGTTTCTGTGTGAGCTTTTTAGATCTATGAGTTTCTTGCTTTCAATGTGGCATTCATGTGCTTTGATCATGCATTTAATCTTGGAAATTCCATATTCTTAAGATGAAATGAGAGTTTCATGAAATAACTGTATTTCCTTTTACGTACTTCTCTTATTTTGTTCATAATCTGTATAATTTGTGACAAAATTGGAATGTGACATCGTTCTTCGCTGTATAACTGCCATCCGATTGCGATTCTTCAAACAAAATTGTTCTTAATACCGTCGTCTTTCGGCCGAATTTTAGATCCTGGCAAATTTTCGCAATGGGAAGTACCTCAAAAGTGCGAGACAATGTTGTGCAGCGCCAAACTAGTCGAAGAACCAGACATGTAGAGAAGGCGAAAGTGAGAACTAGTGTTGGTTTGCAGCAGAATGATGTGCATCGTAAAGCAAGAAAAGATGCAGGTGATGGTGCTGTGGGCCAAGAAAAGTCTTCGGGAAGTCGAAATGGGAAGGGGAATGATGCAGCTAAAGTTGATGAGCTGGTCAAGCACATGTCAAACTTGCCCGGTTATCTTCAACGCCCTGCGACAGGAGAAAATAACCAAGAGAAGGTTTTGAATGTTGGGGTTTTGGATTGGGGTCGACTAGAGAAATGGAAGCACAAGCAGAAGCCTTTTCCTGAAAAAGTTAGCGGCAGGTCATCCTTGGAAAGGGCTATTGGTTCATCTACATCATCTGTTGTAGTTCGCAATGGGACAAATGCTGAGCAACCCTCTCCGCGTTCTAGTGTCAAGTCGTCTCAAAAGAATGGCCTTTCGCAGGGTGTCAAACCATCTGTCCGTAAAGATATGCGCTTCCAGGACTCCAAAACTGCTTCAAAGAATGCCATTCATGGGCAGAAGAAGATATCCTTTCGCAGGTCTCTTGGAAGAAATCACTCAGATATGATGCTTGATAAGGGGAAGGGAAAATATTCAGATAAGAAGTTCCCTTCAGAAATGGGGAATGCAGCAGCAAACTTGAAAAAGTATGGAGTGTCATTCGGTCCAAAGGACAAGGTGGGCACCGGGGATGGTCGAGCTATGGAAACGGAATCAGATATCAAGAAGAAAAATAATGATCAAAGAATCACTACGGAAAAGGGAGCTCCATCGCCTAAATTCAGAAGTTATGATGCCTCGCTGAGTTCGAAGGGAAAGACAGTTGCTTGTAATGATAAAACTGAGAATAGGGTGGAAGAATTGCACAAATCAGACATCAGCACAGCTCATCAACACTGCCCTGCTTCGGAGAATACCGTTGTTCTCTCTCCATCGAAGGAACTGCCCCAAAATGACTTTCTGGAGGTCCTCCAGCTTTCACAACCAAGAGCATCAGAGGATGAGTGTATGACAGAACCTGATAAGATCAGCTTCTCGGGAGACTTTTCTACCAAGGAGATGGACTTTGCAGAACTCTGTTCTGAAGTTCCTTCTGAAGTTCCACACTCATGCCCCCTGCCTTCTGTAGTTGACACTAATACAGGATCAAACATGGTGCCGAATAGCTCAATCAACGGTAAGAGTGCAGGGCTTAACTTTGTCCCAGCTCACATGCCCCGATGCTCAAACGAAACACAAGACCTCCTATATGAAGATAAATTTGTACACAAGAACAGTTCAGAGAAAATGCTTACTCGTTCAAGTTTTGATACTTCAAAAACATTGGATCAAGAAGATGTTGAGCTAGCAACTAGAAAAGGCAGAAGCCCAACCCCCAATCGCCGGTTTAACTTCAGCTTAGAACGGCTTGGTAGAAGTTTAAGTTTTAAGGAAAGTTCAGATATTCCGCAGTTAAGTTCCACATATATGACAGTCAAATCAGGTCCTGTGAGATCCGGAACTTCTTATTGCCCAGATAATCCAAACAGAGAGAAAGCAAGTACTCATAACCGAGCTAGGTCAAGCCCGTTAAGAAGGTTACTAGACCCAATATTAAAGCACAAGGAGGCAAATCTACACCATTCTGCTGAAGCTGTTAGACCCCCGAAATCACTTTTTAATTCCTTCGTCCCCAAGCCAATTAATATCAGCGAGTCATTACAGAATCTGAAGGCTGAGGCATCATGGGTTAAAGCATCTATGCAAATAACAATCAAGAATGGACTTCCTTTGTTTAAGTTTTGGGTTGACAACATCAACTGTTTTGCGGCAACCATGAAGAATTTATCATCTGGGAAGGATGACTTCTGCCAGTATTTTACATTTTACTGTATTAATGAAGCCAAGAGAAAAAATGGTGGCTGGATGAGTCAAGGAAGTAAAGGCAAAAGTTGTCGCTATGCCTACAACGTTGTTGCTCAAATGAAAGTTTCTAGCTCCGACTTATCTGATGTTAATGGGCAGGACTTAAGCAAGTGTGTGGTAAGAGAGGCTGTTTTGTTAGGTGTTGATCTAACACAAGCAGATCTAGAATCACCAAGCGTCGTACCACATGTGGAGCTTGCTGCTGCTGTTGTCAAGTTACCTAGGAAAGACTTGAGCCATTCTGAACAGCAGCGTGACGAGGAAGTTATGGAGAAGCAGAGCTGCGCCAAAGATTCATCCGAGGATATCTGCTCTTACAGCTGGGAAGATAATACTATAGTCATACTTCCAGGTGGAGTCCATAGCTCGCCGAACAAAGGAGCACCTTCACCATTACTTGACCGTTGGAAATCTGGTGGGTTATGTGATTGTGGAGGCTGGGATGTTGGTTGTAAGCTGCGTGTTCTCTCCAACCAGAACAAATGCTGTCAGGTTCCAAAAACATCCTCCGCATGTTACCCTTTTCCGGATACTTTTGAACTATTTGCTGAGGTATGATTTTTGTTTTCTGCAAAGCACTGTCAATATCACACATTTGATGGTGGTGTTTTAGCCAATTTACATGTTGATTTTGTATTTCATTTCAGGAGGGAGCTCAGGAGAACAGGCCAATTTTCAGTTTGGCACCAGGGAAGGATGGAAGCTACTCGGTTGAATTCAACAGATCACTTTCTTTGTTACAAGCGTTCTTCATCTGTGTTGTCGTAATCAGCAGTTGCAAACCATCAGATCTTTCAGAAGTTAGTAACGTGACAGAAGCGAAAGATTTCCAGGAACCGAATTTGAATCAAAGTAATGGAATCCAGGTGACAGGGCCGGCAAAGTATGCTCCAAATCCACCCCTGTCCCCTGTTGGGAGGGTCTAGGTTTGTCCGCAGAAATCCTTTTTGCTGTTCGAGTCCAACAATCGATGGTTTCAAACACATCAGGAAACATCTGGTAGCCAACAAACCATTTGTCGTGTGAATCCATGGATGCTCAAATTTTTGGGGAGACTTGCATGTTGTTACAGAAAACATGTATGAGTACAGCCGTTGCTCTTTTTGTGCTGGTTTTACTGCATTACCATGTGTAAAGGGAAAAACGCAAAAACCGTTCTTCGAAATGACGGTGTAAATATGCCTATGCTAGGGCATTTCAGATATGACAGTACTAATTCTCCATGCTTACCAGTTCTGTTTAGATGACGTCATCGGACTTCAAGCCGTTACTCGTCTCATCCTTACTCATCCTTGTTTATTATTAGTTTTTAGATTGAATAAATCAAAGGAGGGCGGAAATAAACAGGAGCGTGTAGAATGAGAGAATGGGTGTCCGGAAATCATTTCCGGCTCAGAAATTTGGAAAGTAAAGGTTCTCAAAACCAGAAAAATAAAGTTAACCGAAATTCGAAAATGCGATATAAGCAGGGAAGTCGTACATTATAAATGTATTATAGTTCGTAAAATTCACAAGTCAAGAACTGAAGCATGGTGAATACAGATAAACCATTTACCATCAATTTTCTCAAACACATTTGTTGCAAACTGTCCCCCCCAACTGCTGCCCTTTGTCTTAACCAATTCCACACAAGAAACATACCCGACATCCCCTCTAACGTAAACATTAACGTCTTTCAGCTCAATCTCTAGTGGAAATTCGTAGTTTGCCCACACGTAGTCCCAGCTAGTCATAACATCTTCATAACCGTAGATTCCACGGGCACCCGGGTGCACACAACAGACTTCTTTCCTTTGGGCCCAAAGGGCTTGCATGGCAGCTAAATCCCCAATCTTGAATGCCTCATAGAATTGTGCATTTGCTGCTCTAACAGAAGTTAGACTATCCTGCATCAGAAGTTTGAGGCTGTCACGAATTTGTGCTGCTTTGGCATAGTTCTCCTCTGCAATGGCAATGTCTAGATCACGCTCTAAAGTTTGTGCATCCAATATGATGCTTTCGCCACTGCTTGAGCTTTCCTTTGAGTCATCGCCTTTCACATTACAGGGCCTTAGTGACCGCAATCGAGAGGCCTGAACAGAGGATACTGCACTGAAAAAATAAGAATTCAAACCGATGCTACCATTGCATTAAAGTCATCGGACCCCATTATGGGTCATGTCCTAACAAAGGTGCTCAAGAAAAGCATACAGTTTATAGTTGCCGGGATAATAAACTTACTGGATCCTTCAGTTCGCAATTTGAGCCGATGATAACCAGGAAAGAACGGAACTTTGTGCCCCTTTTCGAAAGTCTTTGCGACAACTAAATTGTTCTTCCTTGAAGAGAGTGAAGAAGGATGATGAAGCATCTCAAAAGTATAAATGCAGGAACGCGGCAAGCGATTAAGCTCCCTAAGAGAAACATTGCCCTAACAACATAAAGATCGAAGTACAAACCACACAACCTTTAAAACAAGCATCGAAATAAGAATGCAAACAATAACAAAGGATTTGATTAACAAATTCAAACATACTCCACTCGTTTCTTTCCTAATCTTGAAAAACTCAATCGAAATATGAGATTCCCAACACTCAATCATGACATGGAAACTCGGAACCAAAGTGAGCTCGTATCAAATGGGAGTTAGGTCAGTTCGTTAGAGCAATGCGCCCGCCACATTGCACCGGAGTTCGAATCCCTTCCCCATACATTAGAGCAGTTTACAATAAAATTGTACCTCACCATGCATCACCCACTCTGAAGCTAATTAGTAACTTAATTAAACGTTAGGAACCAATCTTTTTTCAAAACGGGGAACATACAGAGCAAAATACAAACTAAACGACATTGATATTTAAGCATAACTCACATTTACGCAGAAGCTAGATCCATGGAGCGCCATGAAAACAGATGAATTTCTGCAATCCAAGCACAACCCAGAATTATACAACTAGAAATATGAAAGGGGTAGGGATAAGGATTTAGGGTTAGGGCTTAGAGCTAGGGTTTCGGGCTGTCGGAGGCTCCTGCTTTTAGGCTTTTCGCACAGAGAGAGTTCTCCGCAGGAGCTGGAAAATTTAGAGTGGTGCGGAGGGCATTTGAGGGAATAGCAAAATTGGCCCAATAAGAAGATAAAATGGGCCAAGCCAGGTTTTTTGGGCCTGGGCCTAAACTTTAGACCAACTCTGGACCTTCTAGAAAAGAGGTCGTTTTCTTTCTGGAAACAAAGAGGAATTTTGAAAGAAACTTCCGAAGGCAAATTACAAGTTAGCTTAATCGTGTAATGGCTCTAGAACATTCTAAGAATTTTAAATTCGTGGCTTAAAAATATTAATTTAACTAATTCTTAAGAAAACTTCATTGACTTGTTAAAATTTTACGTGTCGTTATATTAAAAAATGTATTTAAACTTATAATGCATATGAAAATAAATGTACCGACTTTGGTACATTTAGATTCTAAATACATCAAGAAAAAAAATGTACCAGAAATCCAAATGTATCTATATTGAAGGTAATCAAACATACCTCTAATAAAATTGTAGAAAAAAATATTTAATCAAATTCTTAAAAAGAATAGATGTTTAATTAACAAAATTGAAAAACAAGACGTTTATATCAAAACGCTACTTAAATATTAAATATATCCATTTGCTTTGATTTTTTGTTATATTTTTCTAGGAAATTTCGATTGCTCAAACTTACTTAATTGACAACCAATTTTCTTGTTAGTTAAACTTGGAGGGGTGGACTAATCCCACATTCTCACATGGCATGTTTGATGTGACTTTTCAACCCCCAAGATTTCTATACAATCAAACTTATATTATATGTGTGTGTGTATTGACCAAGTAACTTAATTGAGTTGCTTAAATTGTACTTTGTCAAATGTCAATTAAGACATTTTCTTTTTTTTTGGAAACTATGTCAATTAAGACATTTTGGTCCAAGATAATTGAATATAGTTTTGTGAAGAACGCCATCCGTACATCCAAAGTCTAGATATAGAGATGTGGTCAAAATTGGAAAGCTCTTGAAGCTTTCATGGAACGAATGGCATCTAGTAAACGGGAGTTTTTTTTGCTATTATTAGAGATATGTTTCTGATTGTATGCTATAATCTCCGCCAATAAGCGGCAAACACTAGGTTGTTGATGTTGATATATTTTCGTTTCTTTATAAAAATGATCATGTGACTTACAAGGACGGAGCTCGATATAGGCTCTAGTGGGTTTTAGCCCATCTTAAATTTAATCTATACTTCTTGCTCCTTAGATATTAGCCTAGTCTTATATAAAGCGGGGAATGGTAAAACGCACACATTTTTTATTTTCTCATACACTTTTTTTTTAACTTCTGGTCGTCGAATTTGATAAATCAAACAAATTAACAGACATAGTTTAACAAGAGTATATGAGAAGCTAAAAAAGTGTGCTATTATTTCTTTATAAATTCCCAATTTTGCTCTTGACTTGGTCATGTAACGAGTCTTGCAAGTCACTTAAGAATATAGAGAGGTAGGGGTAGGGGTATGTAGGTGTCTCCCAAGCACATTATTTGGCAGACAATGGGATCTTTCATCTTTTGCGAGGTTGTGGGCAAAAGAGGGTACTCTTAAGGAAAAAGATAGAAATAATTTTACCCAAAATTGTGGAATTGCAGAGTACATATTTGTTATGGTAGTAAATTGACTATTCATTGTGCACCACCAAGTGGTTTGTTAAGTTGTCCCCTTGCCTTGCTAGCTTTGACACCAAGAAGCTGATAAAACCCAACAAATGGAAGACTAAATCATTGCCCATTCAACTACATCAATGAGCCAATAACAAGCCTCCCAAAACTCTACAATTTTTAAAGTGGTATGTAAATTATCGTTCGACACTAGTTACCAAAGTACATACTACATAGTAAAAAAATTGTAACTATGAGTGTGAATAACATTACCAAAAACTATCAGAATCGCATTATTTACTGATACTTATACTGGTATCAATATTTTCGTAAACTCGAACTGCCAATGTATATACTTGATATCCTAATCTCTATGTTGTGACAAAATTAGGGTTTTGGTAGATAGGTAGAGCTAATTATGTAACAGCCATATATGTTTTGAACCCTTCGTTGCCATACAATAATTAATTGGCAATTACATCTAATATAATAGCACTAATAATAAGCAAATTAAGGAAGGACACGTAGGTATAATGGGAATCTTGGGCCTCCTTGGCACGTGACACGTGGCAATCACGTGGAAAAAGCCGCCATGGCCGTTTATTGTCTTCAACCTTAACCCCCAACGACCTTTGAGTCTTTTGACCAATCATTCACTCATATTTGATTAGGAATCCCCTCCTAATTTCAGTCCATTTTGTTCTGCCCCTCCTCACGTTGCCATGGTCATATGACCAAACTACCCTTTCCTATTTACTGTTTATTTTCTTTTGATTATATTATTGAGATAATTAGTTCCTAAATGTTAGCTTAATCAGAGCTTTGGTTATTGAATAAAAAATTCGTGAATATATTAGTTCCTAAACTTGTTATAACTTCGTTAAAACTTCCATTCATTTTTTGTCCAATTAAACTCTTTATTTTGGATGAAAGTTAACCAAAGAACCATTACTATACATTATAACGAGTCCAGAGATCACTCTTTACAAATTTATACGTCAAGGATCAAACTTCAATTAAGCCGAATTTTAAGGACCATTGCTTCAATTTTCTAAATTAGATCTTAGTCGCTGGATTCAATGAATTTATAAAACACATGAAATAATTTTTTAATTAATTATTTTAGCCGTTAGATTTAAATTTGGACAGTTCCATCTTTCTTTACCGTTAGATTTGATCATATTAAATCTTAGTTGTTGGATTCAATGAATTTATAAATATAAAACTAAAAAAATACACATATTGTGGGCCAGCCAGCCCACTAACACATGAAGTAATTATGGGCTAAATTTACCCCAAAAATGAGTTTTCCGTTAAAACTCATATTTGGCTCTAGGGTTAGAGCAAGTTGGGATAGGTTTAGAACCTAAAATTTGAGTTTACGACAAGGGTTGGAGTATGTCTTATAAATGAAACCAATTACAGTGTACAACAACCACAATATCGAGTAATGTTAGGTAGACTAAATTTGTAGATTAAATTTGCAAACTAAATAATGTGTTACCAATAAAAAATAAGCACGTTGATCAATACTTAGTACTAATCCAATCATCAACTTTTATGTCATTTAGTTTACAAAATTTAGTCTCCCTAGCATTACTCATAAATATCATATAAACGCATCAACCTACAGAAAGCAAATCCAATGTACAACATTTGAAAATATTCTCATCAAGTGGCCTCTTGCGTAACACATTTGATTCATGTCCAATAAGTGGCCTTATTACACACTATTTGATTATTCTTGTAAATATGAAAATTCTGTATCAAATGAAACGAGAACACAACAAAGTAGATTTGTATTGATTTGAATTTGTAGGTTACAATCTCTGTTTACAACTTTTCCTCCGATTCAGTCTTCAAATTTGATATAGATGCGTGATTGTTGATCCAAGGGTCGCGATGACTTGATCTCAGACGAACGATTGAACGGTTGCTTCAAGTTTTGTTCTTGAAACAAACGTGGGGATGGTCTTCACCTCAAGGGTGCGGCAAAGATGGTGTGGATGCGGGATTACGTTGCTTCAAGGGTCTTGGTGACTTGATATTGAAACGAACGTTGCTACAAGTTTATAAGCTTGCAACGAAGTCTTGAAGGAATCGGCACGAGCGCTTGTCGGATTGCAAAAAAAAAATTGTGATTTGGTTAAAAAAATGTAAAAAAAAAATTTACACTATAAATTAGACAAAATTCTTACTAAATCATAACATGCGGTGCTACGAGATTGATTAAAAATCTTATCCCAATTTAAACATAATATTATCTTTTTATTTATGCAACTGCCTGAACAATTTATTTACAGGATGAAAATGCACTTAGACAATTACTATTCATTAAGATAATAATTATCTATTATCCATTTAGCTGAGCTATCATTGCTCTAAAGAGTGAAACTGCTTTTAAGTGCATCTATCACAATAACTTTATTTCTTCGTCTTTTTAATGAATTTAATCTTTTTGAACCAAGAAAAATATGGCACAAGAAAATAGAAAATCAATACAAAATACAAATAACAACAATCCCATAAATAACTGAGCAGCAAAAAGAAAGAAAAAAGAAACTCCAAAATCGAAGGCTCACTAACGAATCTACCTATCTTGAACCCGGGGTAGGTAATTTGCACTAAAAAGGGCAAAAGAAGTTGGAAGTTAGTGGGTGCCAAAAAACACCTAGTTCGACAGACATGCAAATATGCTACACCAATATTATTTATTTATTTATGTGTTGGACCAAAAGTAAATTATATTCATGTTATGTGGACTTGAAAATTAAACTCCCACCACCAATCAACCCTTTACTTTTATTTTATTTTATTTTAACAAACGATATTATCTACACTAAAGAAGATGAACAGGCTTTTCACAATGGGCTAGTAATAATATGGTTCAAATTCGCCTTTGACGATAATTGAACCTAAGACCTCTCACTTACAAATGAAGAATAATTCTATTAGACCGTAGTACTAAGTGGTCAATCAACCCCTCACTTTGTCGTGGCCTTTTACGTAGCTTGAAATGACACACATCTTTTAAAGATAATATTTCTGGTTTTAAATCTTCATATTTGAGTTTGGGATAGAATGCTCTGGGTTATCTTTTATTTTGGGCTAAAAATGTTTATTTCGTTGTTTTATAAAACGATATATACATATACATGTACTTTTAAAATGATTTCAAGCGTTTTTTGTGAAAATGTTTTGGAACCAATCTTTAGTAAATATGCAAGTAAATCCTGGAAAAGCACTTAAAGTGTTTCCTGGAAGAAGCACATAACTGGTGCGTCTTGCAAAAAGCACTTCAAGTGCTTTTGGAACCCAAAAACATGTTATCTAAAAACGCTTTCAGTCATTTTAAAAGCACATTCAAACGAGCTAATATATATATAAATATAAATATATATATATATATAAATATAAATATATATATTAAGAGTGAGAAAATAAATTGGTTTCAAACTTGTCATTTACGAGAGTCGGACCTAAGACCTTTTACTTACTAGTTAAGAGGAATGCAACTAGACTTCGTTTTGAATAAATAATTTTCTTTAAAAGCTTTACGCTGGATACAAAACGTGTAACCATTCTAGGGCTCATTTAGAAATGATTTTAAAATGCTTGGAAGCGCTTTTAGTGACAATGTTTTTGAAATCTATCCTTAGTAAAATACAAGTGAATCCTGGAAAGCACTTGAAGTGATAATCATATAATTGGTGCTTCTTCTGAGAAGCACTAAGCACTTCAAGTGTTTTTGGAATTCAAAATAATTTTCTCTAAAAACGGTTTTAGTCATTTTAAAACACTCTCTCTATGTGTTTAGCTTGCTTCCCATTTTTCACTTCCATTTTTCCCCCTAAATCTTTAAAATTTACTTAAAATTGTTATAGGCATAAATAGAATTAAGGGTTAACTTGACACACCCCGTCCCGAAGGAGGGCATGCTGGCCGTCACGTGAGAGTGACGTAACCATTTACACAGTTCGGAAGCTTTAAAGATACAAATACTAAGATATAACACCCGAAGGTGAAACCTACATTTGTTCAATTCTGTCAGAACACCGTTGGATTCCTCGTGGCCACCAAAGCTCTGCTCTATCTCGAACCTGGAGGGGCGAAAAAACATAAAACTGAGTGGGTCAGTAAAACAATTCTTTTCAAAACCTTTCCTTTCAAAAGTAATAGCCCCTCGCCGTAAAACCTGTATAATTTTCCCAGAATAATGTATATACTCATATATATATATATATATATATATATCTTTCTCAAAAACCACTGTAAAACAAGTATATATAAACGTATGCATATGCCATGCCAAAGTATCAACTGAATGCCAAAGCATCTCTGTGAATGTGATTGAATCATCAAATATCATCTCAGCCCTCAGCTGTATATAGCTCATATCATACTCATCAATTCATATATCTCATCATCATCATAATCAAATCATATATATATCCTGCACACACATCAATACCACCTCTTGTGGTCTGCACAATATCACTGATAATAAACTAATATGCTCTAGTGCTACAATCACGTGAAGACTGAGCGATAAATCGCGGGTCACCTACGAGTCGAACCCACCTATAGTGGCCTATTCGACAGGACTGAGCACCTAACTTGGATCCAAGGCGAGCATGCGGTGCGGGAGGTGAACAACACGTGAAAGACTGAGCCCCTCTCTGGGCGTGAGCACTAATATCAGTGTGCAGGTCTATGAGCTCTAATCATATCACATCACATCACATTTCATCATTCGTTCTCAATAACTAGCATATAAACTTACCTGCCACTTACCTGGGCGTCCTCAGCACCGACATTAATATAAACAATCAATAATGCATAATTAAACATATAGATACTTTGCATGGCATTTCATATCGCATTTATAACACATTTCATTTAAACTGATTTTCTGGGCAAAATTCATTTATATAGGTATATACGGAAAATAACTGCCCACTCACCTGGAGTTCGCCCTACAACTCCCTAGCACAACCCATCAAGGCGTCATGACGATCGGCGCCTAGAACAATCATCAAATCATGCCTCAGAAATCATATCGATAGAATATAAACTTATATAAAACACGTCACTATGCAGTTCGATCCGGAAGATCTGCAACTCAGATTTCCAATCCGTAACCTCCGGAGGTCCATAATAAATCTCTAGAACAACATCCTAAAATTTCATGACCATCCAACGGTCGGATCTCCGTCAATTGCCAAACTAAGTGACGGTTAACATTATATTTTATGAACTTACAACTCCAATTCCGAGAGATCCGTAATTCGGATTCTCGATCTGTAAGTTCCTATAATCCTCAAATATTACGTATTACAACGTATCAAAGTTTGGTGACGATCCAACGGTCGGATCGTCAATTCGTCTTTTAGCCTAACCATGCATCGTATCGAAATTAAGTCCAAATGATCAACCAATGTTAAACCACTATCAAAACTGAACTCAGGACATCCAATATAGCTTAAAAATAACATTGGCGGCCCACTGGCCACGCGCCGCCGCACGCGCCGCCGTGGGTGGCGGTCGGCCGCCCCGGCTCGCCGGAAAATTCAACTTTATCAAAAAATTACCAAAATTTACAGAAATGAAGATCTCAATGAGTAGAACAACTTTCATACCTGCGACCAAGGCCAATTCGTCCTGGAAAGGCTCCAATTTCAGCAAACCCGTACGAAACCCTAGAATTTGGTGTGCTCCAATTCGACCTCCAAACTTGTTCCAACGCTTCAACCACTGCCTGGGCTTTGTTCTAGGCCTCAAGAGGATGCCATGGGTGGTGGTAGTTGGAAGAAATTGCTTCGGGATTGGGTGATTCGAAGCCAAGACCGCCACACCCCTCTTTGCGGTTTCACCCAATTTCAAGGCCAAATCTCTCCAAATTTGAGGTGGAATGGGTAGAGGAAGGGTCCTAGAGTGTTTCCCATGAGGTTTCTTGAAGCAATTCGCCGGAAAAACGGGTGGAAATCAACGAAAATAAACATGGGTGCCAACCGGGTCGAAAACGGGTCAAGGGGATCCGGCCGATCCCCCGCGCCACACTCTCCCTCCTTTCTTCCTTTCCCTGTTCCGATTGGCTGGGCTTCTTCCTCTCTCCTCTCCCCATTCGCCAGCTCTCTCCTTTCTCTCCCGAAGCTCTCTTCTTCTTCCTCCTGGTTGGGCAGTTTTTGCCCAATCTTCTTCTTCTTCTTTTCTCTTCCGCCAGTCACACACACACACACACACAAAAACTCATTTCTTCCAATCCCAGCCATCCATTAATTTCTTCATTAAATCTGGGCCGTCCATTTTCATAAAAGAAATTCCATATTTTATTATTATAATTCCTAAAATGCCCAAACTTCAAACTTTAATATCTTTTTCGATATAATTCCAAATCACAAACCGCTTGCGCCCACGCATCCGTAGTGACGAGTACTACGAGGATATGTCAAGAAAACAAATCTTAGATGGCACGACACAACGGTTAACCTCGAACAATGCGCGTGCCTCAAAGGGCATTTTTGTAAAATCCTTTATTAAAACTTTAAAAATTCTTAAAATCAGGGACGGGCTGTTACAATCTACCCACCTTATAGAATTTCGTCCTCGAAATTCAAACAACCAAACAATCCATTAATAATCATAAAATAATCTGGGGTAGATCTCCCTCATCCGATCTTCTGTCTTCCAAGTAGCTTCTTCCATTGAATGATTCCTCCATAAAACTTTCACCAAGCTCACAGTCTTATTTCTTAGAACTTTGTCTTTCCAATCCAAGATAGTCAATGGTTCCTTATTATCTGATAACTCTGGATAAATTTGCAAAGATTGAACCAGAATAATATGCGACGAATCCGCTACATAGTGCCGAAGCATCAACACATGAAACACATCATGAACTTACGACAACTCTAGAGGCAACTCAAGCCTGTAAGCAACTTCATCGACTCGCTCGGTGATCACATAAGGTCCGATGTCTCTAGGATTTAACTTACCTTTCTTCTCGAACCGAATCATACTTTTCCAAGGTGAAAATTTCGAACACACCCAATCACCTACATAATACACTTGATTAGTGGCATGTCTGCTAAGCTCTTTTGCCACTCCTGGGCTGCTTTCAGGTTAAACTTAATCACTTGAACATTCTGAGTAGATTCATCCATAATCTCAGGGCCCGCAAAATTCTTTCGACAACTTCTGACCAACATAAAGGTGTACGACAAGCTTTTCCAATAAATGCCTCAAATGGTGACATACCAATGCCCGAATGAAAGCTGTTGTTATAGTTACATTCCATCAAATCCAACCACTTATGCTAAGCGTCACCAAACTGCAATATTGAAGATCTTAGTATATCCTCCAACATCTTAATCGTCCTCTCAGATTGCCTATCTGTTTGAGGATGATTAACCGTACTATAAAGTAACCTTGTAACCAAAACCTCCTGAAATGCTAACCAAAATTTTGAAGTGACCAACATACCCCAAAAAGCTCAACAGATCCGTAAGCCCGAATCTCTTTTCCATAAAACAAATAAATAATTGTTGCACTTGTTTGGAAAGGTTGTTGTTCTCCACTGGAATAAAATGCACTGACTTAGTAAGTCGATCAACTATAATTGGTTTGACCTAGAAATTAGCCAATAAAGCTTCTTTTCGTTCTTTCACCTTAAGTTTCACTTCAGTCAATCTCAATTCCGCAAGAAAAGAAACATGACAAGTATACAAAGCATTTATTCTCACGAGAGTCTTCATGTTAAGTACATCAGTCCAAACATTTGCACGATCACCCTGGTCGTGCAATCATAATCACTAAGCAATTCAATCCATCTTCGTTACCTAAAATCAAGATCCCTCTGAGTAGACAGATATTGGAGACTCTTATGATCCGTAAAAATCTTGCACTTCTCACCAATAATATAATGTCTCCATAACTTCAAAGCAAGGATGATAGTCGCAAATTCCAAATCACAAGTAGGGCAATTCATCTCATGAGGTTCCAATTGCCGTGAAACATAGGCAATCACCCTACCATTTGCATCAACACACATCCAAACCGTTCAAAGAAGCATCCTTATAAACCTCATAATTCCCGTTATCATCTGAGAGTGCTAACATAAGTGCATGAGTGAGGAAATACTTCAACTGTTGAAAACTTTGCTCACCATTTTCATCCCACTCAAACTTAACCTCTTTTCTCGTCTATCTCGTCAATGGCAAGGCAATGACTGAAAAATCTTTCACAAACTGTCTATAATAGCCTACTAAGCTAAGAAAACTCCGAATCTTAGTCACGGTTCGTGGTTGTTCCAAATTCTCGACCGCTGCTACCTTTTAAGAATTCACTTGAATACCTTAAGCAGATATAACATGTCCCAAAAATGCCACTTGATTCATCCAAAATTGGCATTCGCTAAACTTAGAATACATCGACGATCCCTCAATCTTTGTAATACCAATTTAAGATGTCTAGCATGATCTGCTCAAGAGTATACCAGAATATTGTCAATGAAAACAATAACAACTTGTCTAGATATTGTTGGAATACTTGGTTCATCAATTCATAAAAGCAGCAGATGCATTCGTCAATCCGAAAGGCATCACCAAAAACTCATAATGACCATAACGAGTTCCGAAAACCGTCTTAGGGACATCATCACTCTTAATCTTCAATTGGTAATAACCAGACTTCAAATCAATCTTTGAAATTACACAGGCACCTCTAAACTGATCAAACAATCATCAATACTCGGTAATGGATAACGATTCTCAATCGTTACCCGATTCAATTGTCCATAGTCAACGTATAGCCTTAACGTCCACATTCTTCCTCATAAATAAACTGGGCTCTCAACGACGGCATACTAGGTTGAATAGAACATTTATCTACCAATTCTTGCAATTGAAATTTTCAATTCCCTTAACTCATCATGAACCAATCTCTAATATAAGGTCTGTACCTGGAAACAAATCAATAGAGAACTCTACATCTTGCTTGGCGGCAATCCAGGTAAATTCTCAGGGAAAATGTCAGGAAAATGTCTAACCACCTTGACCTTTTCCACACTACTCAAAGCAATATCTCTTAGTACCGCATGAACTAAATATCCTTGGCAACCTTTCGATAACGATCTCTTTGCTCTCACAGCAGAAATAACGGCATACCTCACTCCACTTTGCATACCTCCAAAAGTAACCTCTGGTCATCCAGGTCGATGGAAAGCAACTGATTTCCCTTAGCAATCTATCTTGGCACGATTATAATACAACTAGTCTGTGCCTAAAATCACATCCAAATCCACAATATCTCACAGGATAAGATTCACTGGCATAACAACATCTTCCACCATCACTGGATACCCTAAATAACACCATACCAATGTAGGATGACCTACCTGTTTACTTGCTTAACGAATCCAACGAATAAGTTATTAATATTACGGTCTGCAGCCCGCAATACTGATAAATCACCGTTGTCTCGATAAGTAAGCAACAATCCTCAAGGGTGCAATATTACCATCTTGCCTTCATTAGAAATACATATACACACCTCGATCGTGCTCATTCATTACTCTTTTTGGCAACATCGTCCATAACAAGAATCATATCAGCTAGAAGAACTAGAACTAGCTTTACTTCCTTTTGAAGCTTTGTGTCTTTTGAAGTCCTTAAGATTACTGACCTTTACCTTTGCCATCTTTCCTCTTATTCACAATCTTTTCCTCTTCTTCATCACTATCGCTGGACATAATCTCAGAATCCTCAATTCTCAATAAAATCTCGTAAAACTCCTGATAAGAAGCACAATGGATAGTGGTCGCCAAAGAATTCCACTTCTTCTTATTATCCAATTTAAAACGACATAACATTCCACCGGATTAACAACAACATTCGAATGGTAATGAGACAAGTCAATAAACTTTCCATAATACTCATTCGCCGTTATCTTTCCTTGTCTCAAATTTGTAAACTCTTGCTTCTTACCATCAATATATGCCGGAGGGATAAACCTTTTCTTAAACAATTCTTTAAACAACTCTCAAACAGCTATTTCCTCCGGTGACATCATATAAGACTCCTGTCTCCACCAGGATGCAATTTCAATACTCAGAAACCAAGTAGTCGCCTCGACCTACCTTTCAAAAGAAAGATTCCCTTAACTTGCATAAACCGAAACGTCTTTTCCAAATGATTAAGCCATCGCTCTGCTCCCTCAAGTCTTCCATTTCCATAAAGTGATTCAGCTTCAACTTATAACCAATCTTAAGAAAGTCCTTGAATAATAGAGTGAATCACAATAGCAATAGCTTCCCCTACTGAGCTATATCAGGGCAACTAAACTCAGCTAAACGACGTGGCTCTCTACGAGGCGGTATAGTTCTGACAGAAGACACTAGGAAATTCTCAAGATGCACATGACTGCAACCTGGCTCTGATACCAACTGACACACCCCGTCCCGAAGGAGGGCATGCTGGCCGTCACGTGAGAGTGACGTAACCATTTACACAGTTCGGAAGCTTTAAAGATACAAATACTAAGATATAACACCCGAAGGTGAAACCTACATTTGTTCAATTCTGTCAGAACACCGTTGGATTCCTCGTGGCCACCAAAGCTCTGCTCTATCTCGAACCTGGAGGGGCGAAAAAACATAAAACTGAGTGGGTCAGTAAAACAATTCTTTTCAAAACCTTTCCTTTCAAAAGTAATAGCCCATCGCCGTAAAACCTGTATAATTTTCCCAGAATAATGTATATACTCATATATATATATATATATATATATATCTTTCTCAAAAACCACTGTAAAACAAGTATATATAAACGTATGCATATGCCATGCCAAAGTATCAACTGAATGCCAAAGCATCTCTGTGAATGTGATTGAATCATCAAATATCATCTCAGCCCTCAGCTGTATATAGCTCATATCATACTCATCAATTCATATATCTCATCATCATCATAATCAAATCATATATATATCCTGCACACACATCAATACCACCTCTTGTGGTCTGCACAATATCACTGATAATAAACTAATATGCTCTAGTGCTACAATCACGTGAAGACTGAGCGATAAATCGCGGGTCACCTACGAGTCGAACCCACCTATAGTGGCCTATTCGACAGGACTGAGCACCTAACTTGGATCCAAGGCGAGCATGCGGTGCGGGAGGTGAACAACACGTGAAAGACTGAGCCCCTCTCTGGGCGTGAGCACTAATATCAGTGTGCAGGTCTATGAGCTCTAATCATATCACATCACATCACATTTCATCATTCGTTCTCAATAACTAGCATATAAACTTACCTGCCACTTACCTGGGCGTCCTCAGCACCGACATTAATATAAACAATCAATAATGCATAATTAAACATATAGATACTTTGCATGGCATTTCATATCGCATTTATAACACATTTCATTTAAACTGATTTTCTGGGCAAAATTCATTTATATAGGTATATACGGAAAATAACTGCCCACTCACCTGGAGTTCGCCCTACAACTCCCTAGCACAACCCATCAAGGCGTCATGACGATCGGCGCCTAGAACAATCATCAAATCATGCCTCAGAAATCATATCGATAGAATATAAACTTATATAAAACACGTCACTATGCAGTTCGATCCGGAAGATCTGCAACTCAGATTTCCAATCCGTAACCTCCGGAGGTCCATAATAAATCTCTAGAACAACATCCTAAAATTTCATGACCATCCAACGGTCGGATCTCCGTCAATTGCCAAACTAAGTGACGGTTAACATTATATTTTATGAACTTACAACTCCAATTCCGAGAGATCCGTAATTCGGATTCTCGATCTGTAAGTTCCTATAATCCTCAAATATTACGTATTACAACGTATCAAAGTTTGGTGACGATCCAACGGTCGGATCGTCAATTCGTCTTTTAGCCTAACCATGCATCGTATCGAAATTAAGTCCAAATGATCAACCAATGTTAAACCACTATCAAAACTGAACTCAGGACATCCAATATAGCTTAAAAATAACATTGGCGGCCCACTGGCCACGCGCCGCCGCACGCGCCGCCGTGGGTGGCGGTCGGCCGCCCCGGCTCGCCGGAAAATTCAACTTTATCAAAAAATTACCAAAATTTACAGAAATGAAGATCTCAATGAGTAGAACAACTTTCATACCTGCGACCAAGGCCAATTCGTCCTGGAAAGGCTCCAATTTCAGCAAACCCGTACGAAACCCTAGAATTTGGTGTGCTCCAATTCGACCTCCAAACTTGTTCCAACGCTTCAACCACTGCCTGGGCTTTGTTCTAGGCCTCAAGAGGATGCCATGGGTGGTGGTAGTTGGAAGAAATTGCTTCGGGATTGGGTGATTCGAAGCCAAGACCGCCACACCCCTCTTTGCGGTTTCACCCAATTTCAAGGCCAAATCTCTCCAAATTTGAGGTGGAATGGGTAGAGGAAGGGTCCTAGAGTGTTTCCCATGAGGTTTCTTGAAGCAATTCGCCGGAAAAACGGGTGGAAATCAACGAAAATAAACATGGGTGCCAACCGGGTCGAAAACGGGTCAAGGGGATCCGGCCGATCCCCCGCGCCACACTCTCCCTCCTTTCTTCCTTTCCCTGTTCCGATTGGCTGGGCTTCTTCCTCTCTCCTCTCCCCATTCGCCAGCTCTCTCCTTTCTCTCCCGAAGCTCTCTTCTTCTTCCTCCTGGTTGGGCAGTTTTTGCCCAATCTTCTTCTTCTTCTTTTCTCTTCCGCCAGTCACACACACACACACACACACACAAAAACTCATTTCTTCCAATCCCAGCCATCCATTAATTTCTTCATTAAATCTGGGCCGTCCATTTTCATAAAAGAAATTCCATATTTTATTATTATAATTCCTAAAATGCCCAAACTTCAAACTTTAATATCTTTTTCGATATAATTCCAAATCACAAACCGCTTGCGCCCACGCATCCGTAGTGACGAGTACTACGAGGATATGTCAAGAAAACAAATCTTAGATGGCACGACACAACGGTTAACCTCGAACAATGCGCGTGCCTCAAAGGGCATTTTTGTAAAATCCTTTATTAAAACTTTAAAAATTCTTAAAATCAGGGACGGGCTGTTACATAACTACGCAACATTTTAAAGTGATTCCAAACTAGTCTAAATTGTTTTTTTTTTTTGTTGAAAATCAAATATTAGTCTAAATTGTTATTGGCATGAATAAAATTAAGGGTTAAGTATAGATAACTACGCAACATTTTACAGTGATTCTAAATTGATCTCAATCTTTTAAAATATTTCAAATAACCACATGGACATTTGTTAGGACACCTGTGTTAAGTGAGAACATTATCAACATCAGGTGAAGTTGTTACTAGCATTAAATGATGAGATGGATAAATACTGAAGTTGGTTTTCACTAATCGTATTTTTTAAAGCTCTAATCCCCAAAATTGACCCTTTTTATTCAAGTTAAACAGTAAATTTACGTAGCTAAATGCATCAATTTGGATATTAAAAGCTTCATAGATGACTTCAAAATTAAAATATGCTTTAATATTTGTCCAGGTCATCACTTAGCACTAGTAAACCTCACAGATGTCATTTTTTAAAACTTTAGGTAGTTAATTGGAGTATTTCAAAAGGATAGAACCAATTTAGAATCACCCGTGAAGGTTGGATAGTTATCCGGATTTAACCCAAGAATTAATATAATAAAATGGAATTAATCAATAATGAAACTCCAACATTATTTCTGGACATGGATCCGGAGAGGATCCATGTATCATAATTCACCAAATTCATGTATATGGATCATTGAAATTTGATTCAACGACTAAAGTTATTATAACTTTTAAAATGAGCTTCTGTTTGTAGCAGTTGGATCAAATTTCAATGGTCAAGATACATGGATTTGATGGATTAGGATACATGGATCTGGAGAGGATCCATGTCCATATTTTTTAATGAAATGAAATTTTTTAAATTTAATGAGCGGACCAGTGAGTCCGTTATCATCGTTTACTGAGCCCAAACGGCGGGGACCAGAGTTAGTCATTTTCCACTAAAGTCAAGGACATAATCGTAATTTGGCTACAGCCTCCAAACTTGATCCCATAAATCGTTTGATTAAGAAACTAAACAAAAAAATAGTAATTTCATAAATCTGCTACTTAGTATCCTCATTAGCGCAGGCCGTGGCCGGACGATTTATTTACCGCCTTCCTCCACGGCCACGCACAGTAAAAGAAAAAAATGTGATACAAAATTGTCGTTTATCTGCTACTTAGTATTACGTTCTAACAGTATTCTATTTTATTTGTAAATGAGAACTTTTAGGTTCGATTTTCAAATGTAAATTTACACTACATTATTACTAACATATTACGAGATTAAACCACATCCCTTCTAGATAAATCGTTTTTCAAAAAGAATAAAAAATCGCCGCCCCTCTTTTATTTATTGTCCTTTTTAAACCGCAATATTTTTTTTTTTTGTCAAATTAAACCGCAATATTCAGTTACAGTTACAATTTCGAGAACGAGAATATCTGCTTTTACCTCGTTTTATTTATTTATTTCCCTTCTTATAAAACGAAATAAAAAATAAAATTAGTGTTAAGAACAAGAGAGAGAAAGTGACGTGAGAGAGAAGGGGTCAGCGATTTCCAGTAAATTAAAATAAAAAGGAGGGATTTTTCTTCTTTCCCTTCTCCATTTCGCTCTCTATTCTCTCCTATCTTTGAGGTTTGCGTTTCTAGAGAGAGAAAGAGGAGAGAGAAAGAGGAGAGGGAGAGAGAGGGAGATTAGGATTTGGATTTGGATTTGGATTTGGGATTTGGAATTTGAATTGAATTGAATTTGGTGGTAGTATTTCTCTTTTTCTCTCTGTCTCAACTGTCGCCCCCGTGTTCAACTCGCGTGGTGGCCCAGCACTACTTGACAGACGAAGCCAAACACAAAGGGGAGAGAGAGAGAGAGAGAGAGCGAGAGAGAGAAAGCAAAGCAGGAATCAAAATTTCAAAAGCCTTTCCCTTTTCTTCTTCCTCTTCCGTTTCGCGATTCATCAAAATTTGTACGCGTTTGATGCTCTCTCTCGGATCTCCAGGTCGCAATCCGTCATCCCCTTCAGAACCCACCTATAAAACGACCCCGTTTTGCTTCCCTTTATCTTCCTCCTCGCATTCGATTCGATTCTGGAGGTGCCCAGCAATCAATCATGGAGGTGTTGAACTTGTGAAGTAATATGGAAGCTGTGGTTGCGTCAATAACAACAACAAGAACAATAACAACAACGAGTGGAAGAAGATGACGCTTTACATTGGCCGCGAGTCGTCAAAGGTTTGCTCTTTTTATTCACTTTGCAGTAATGCCCTTTTGTTTTTCCCTTTTTTAATTTAAAAAAAAATTGAGTTTTTGCTTTATTTGTTCTTTACTGATGGTGGTCCTTCTTTCTGTTTTTCTTTTTTGGGGGTCTGATTTGTGAAGCTCTGGAAGAGAATCTGCGCTGAGGTAGTCACCGAGATCAATCTCCTCGCCACGAATTGGAAGTATCTTCTCGCCGGTCTAGTTTTTCAGGTGCTTCTTTGTTCTTCTATTCGTCTACCTTTTTGGGTTTTTGAAATTCGGAGGGTTCAGGTGAATTTTGTTGAGGATGATGAAAAATGGGTCAGCTGGGTTTTTTTTCTGATTGGACAAGTGATTTAGCAAGATGGGATTTTCGCTTTGATGGAGAGAACAGAGAAAGTGGGAAGTTGGTTTTGGTAGAAAGTTTCGATCATGGTTGGTTGCATTGGGAACTTTGAGAGAAGATGTATGCTTTTGAGCGTTGGAGGAAGTTCCTATAAGTTTATTAGTGTGATTAGTGTTAAACTTCAAGTTGTAGCAAATTTCATCTCCAAACGATTGATGGGTTTCTATCAGTTTCAGTCCTTTGGATGAGAAAAGTTCCCGTGTGATCGTTGCGATTTTTAATCTTCTTCTCATGTTGGTAATTGATCTTTATATTTCAAGTCTATCTCATTTGCAGTACATACATGGTCTAGCTGCTCGAGGAGTTCATTATATACATCGGCCCGGGCCAACGCTCCAGGATGCTGGTTTCTTTCTTCTTCCAGTTCGTACCTATCATTTTTTGTTTGTGAAACTATATAGTGTGAATTTGAACATACAAAGTGCTTTCCTCTATTTATTTTTTGGTATTTTGGAATAATGAGTTTTGGTGTTTTTGTAGGAACTTGGGCAAGACAGAGCCTACATCAGTGAGACCCTTTTCACCTTCATCTTCTTATCTTTTGTATTGGTAAGGTTCTTCTGTGTTGTCTTTGTCATATTGGTTTCATCTCTATGACTAAATTACACGTGCCGGTGTTCTGTTCAACAGTGGGAGTTGTGGTTGTGGATATATTGGAGAAAACGGTGTGTTAAACAAAATACATGTTGTTTCTGATATTAGGATGCATGGAAGGCATCAAGTCCAATAATGTAATTTACACATTTAGATGTGATGATTTATTGTTTGAATGTTGATTAAAATGTGTTTTTTTGTTTCAATGACTATTGATTCTTCCGTTAGCTTTGATGCGTATTTGTGTTCAGAAGGCCAGGATATAAAAGTGAAATGAAACATTATTGGTGGTGACTTAATCAGAAGCAGTTCTACAGCACTAAAACTTACGCGCTTCAGAATTAATAGTATTTTCCTGATTAATTTTTCCCAATTTCTTTAACAGAAAATGCCATGGGTCGTTTTTCCTCCCTTTTGATAGTTTCTTTATTTAATATTCTTCTTTTCTTTATAAGTTTTAAAAGTTTAGGCGTGTTTTATGCAATACTATCTTTTAAATTAGAGCACTTAAATTTAACATGTTATCTGCTGTCCATTTAGGTTTTTAATTTTATTCCCTTATGAACTTTCTTGGGTGTCTTTTTCTTTGATTTATTAATATGCCTTCATCTTATTGTGCACTATTATTATGGTTTATTCTCTAACAAGTACCAGTCAGGCTTGTGCTTTACAGAAAAGTTCAGTTTTATTTATATTTTTCCTCATGTGGTGAATGTTCTGTTGCAGTGGACCTTCCATCCTTTCATTTTCAAGGGCAAAAAGATTTATACAGTTCTCCTCTGGTGTAGGGTTCTAGCATTCTTATCGGTAAGTGGTGATAACAGGTTTTGAGAAGTTAGTTCTGTGATAAAACTGAGAAATATTGGTTCATTTTGGTTTGATCTGTGAACTTTTTATTTTATTTACATTAACTTGTACCTTGTCTGACAAACTCATAAGAAACTTATGACAGTTAATTTGTTCTTATGGTTCATTTGATGTTTTGAACCATAAGATTTCCATTTTTTTTTCTGCTGATTTTGCGTCATTTCATGAGTTCCTTTCTTTTCTAAGTGCTGTTAGAGAGATAAATTGGGTAAAAAAAATTTGTTTTTCAAAAAAGAAAACAAGGATTTGTCATTTCACTTGTGCCGTGAACTTTAATCATGTAGTAGTCTAGGCACGGGGCTGGTTACAAATATATTCCCTACCTTTTTGGTCTGACAGTTTCCACTGTTTATTGCAGGCTTGTCAATTTCTGCGGATTATCACATTCTATTCCACCCAGCTTCCTGGTCCAAATTACCATTGTCGAGAGGTAGGTTGGTTGTTTACTTTCTTGTCGGTTTTGTTGTATACCCTAGGATGTAGTAGAGAGTAGAGATTACGTTTTATTTATGTTTGAGTTTATTTCTCTATTGGCGGGGTACACAAATCTCTATGTGGTAATAAGCTAAGAAGCTCTATTTTAATTGTGCAGGGTTCTAAACTTGCCAGGCTGCCTCCTCCGGAAAGTGTATTAGAAGTCTTCTTGATCAGTAAGTTATCTTCTTGTAGTTTGGGCACTTGGCATGTTGCTTCGCATAATACATCTCTGTGCTGATTTGTGTTTGCTAAATATGCAGTTCCGCATGGTGTACTTTATGGTTGTGGTGATTTGATTTTCTCATCACATATGATATTTAGTCTAGTCTTTGTGCGCACTTATCAGAAATACGGTACACAAAGGTAAGCATAGCTTTGGTTCATGGCTGACATCAATTTTAAGTGGTGGTTATTTGACTTACTGCTGAGATAAATGTGCTGCTTTTGATTTGCTGATCGATGCAGGTTTATAAAGCAGTTAGCTTGGTTACTCGTTGTGATCCAGAGTTTCTTGATTGTGGCATCCCGCAAACATTACACAGTTGATGTTGTTGTTGCATGGTATGGAGATTTTTTGCATACTTTCATCTTTACCTATGTTATAAAAGCATGTAAGTATTGTTTCTAAATTCTTTATTTGGTTGAACAATATGATCTACTGCAGGTATACTGTTAATTTGGTCGTATTCTTTATTGACAAGAAATTGGCAGGTTAGGACGCCTCCATTTGTTTTTTGTTTTTTTTTCTTTCTGTTTTCTCCATATTTTTGGTTGCCAACCAATGAGCAGTGATAATAACATAATTGTAATTGCAGAATTACCTGACCGGACCAACGGAGCTGCATCTCTCTTGTTACCGCTAAGCACAAAGGACAAGGATGGTAAGACCAAAGAAGAGAACCACAAGCTATTGAATGGAATCGTCGGAGACCCTGCTGATTGGGTATAGTGAATCTTCATGTTGAGTAAATTCTATTGATATCATCATATCAGCACCATTTTGTGATCTGGGCAATCATCTTACAAACTTTTTGCTGTTATATATATATATATATATATATATCCAGAGACAAAGAACTCAAGTTAACGGCAAGACTCTAGATGACGTAAACACAGTACATGCCGATGCTACAATGAACGGTGCATAGAACGGAAGGATTATGTCGTTGCAACAAGGTGACTTGATGTGATTTGTTTAATAGGGGCCCTGGGTTTGAAAGGTTGTGTATCGTGTGTGTATGGGTTCTGTGCTGGAAACACGGCGTGATTTGTATTCTAATGGAAAAGGGATTGGGGTTAGTTTTCGTGTTTTCCAGTCCTGCTTTTGTTCTAGTTCAGATAACACCAGCATCTGCAGCATGCACGAGAGATCTTAGATGATTTTCCCTTCAACCTGCCGGTAAAATGGGCCAAATAGTCTGGTTAAAGAGGACTTACCTGCACCCGAGATGCCACTATGGCAGTATTCCAAACCAATACACATTACCATGTATGTTATTTGTTTCAAAGTATGTTACTGGTTTCAGATACCGTCACAATAGTATTCCGAGAGTCGGACATTGTATTAGACGTGGACAAGAGGGGAAGAGGGCACATGATGTTATATGTGCCACCACCCGCTACATTGTTCTGCCGTTTTTCCTTTTGAGTTGGAACTTGTAAGGACCCCCTCCCCTACAAAATTGAGAACTCACCCTCACATGTGCCCTCTTCTCTTATCACGTGGAGGGATAACGTGCTTCCTATCTTTTACTCTCCTAACAAAACTCAAATTCTAAATGCGGTTAGGTTGCATTTTCTTTAACATGGGGTGAAAAATATTTGGTATAAAAGTTGGCATGCTTACACCATAATGGTCCATGATTAAACCCTAAAATCTCCCCGCTCCATCGTTTCTACATAATCCTTCCGTTGATATCAATCCTATATGTATCCCAACGCATTGCGTCGGACACTTACAAGAATCATATAACTTCCTTTCTCATGCAAGTTTCATGTGTGTATTATTGCCTTGACGCAGTGCGCTTGAAATATTTCTCGTCCCAAACCACATTCTTCAATCGAGCTTATGCACGTGTGAGTGCATGTGTTCATGTCGAACATATAGATGGGTGTGTAAACAAGAAAATAAATTTCGATGTCTACAGGGTGATTTGAACTTAATCCATGTAATTAATCAATGCAAACAAGATCTTTAAATTTGTACTTTTAATAATTATATTCTTTTTGCTTGGTTATATTATAGTTTGAAAGATATGGGCTAGATCACTGCAAAAATTGCTTGCTCGGCCATGTGAGCTTTTGCTGTTGATACTCGACAGCATGGAGGCCCCAGTGTGCCTGCCTCAACCCCTCTCTTCACTCATGAGTTATATGAGAGGCATAATGCCACACTTGGTTGCCATGGCCAGAAAGCACGCAGCGCAATTTCAGCTGCAAAAAGTTGGTCAATAAAGTGTATTATTTGTCCAATACACAGTTGTTATGTGGTCCGGTAATATGAAGAGCAATGTACCTGATACAGGTAGATTGCAACTGTATCGTCTTGTGCCAACGAGATAAAATTATGTGTAGAGAAACTTAAACATACAACGTGGGAACAATACAATGACAATGTGCCCGTGTCGTAAAAATCGTTGTCGTGTGAAGCAAGAGGTGAAAAATCATGATTGAGGCATGTCTAGGCTTTTAAAAAACCCACCACTTTCTCCATCGATTTGCTCTTTTTCTTTCTTTTTAATGTGTAAAGGAAGGGGTCCTCTAGACACCCATATGGGTGCATGTTACAATGTTACTACTTATGGCAACACTTGTCACACTATTGTCTTATCAATCATGCTCATCTTTCATTTTTTTTTCTTCTACTTTTTGGAGAAACCTGCAATAGGTAAAAGGTTGATCTGGTTTTTCCCAAAAAGAAAAGGTTAAATTTGATCGACAAAGTCTCCCACAACGATTTAGGTGAGTGTGATACTATATGTAGGAATCAGATATCTTGAATTGGATTTGTATTACACTATTATTTCAGTGGTGTGAGTTTGATACGGGTGAGTTTTATATATTAAATGTGGGACCCATCCACTATATTGTATAAGTATTACACTCATGAGAATCACTGTCGTATCACTTAGATTTTTCCGACCTACTGTAGAAGTTTGCTTCCTATATTATTGGTATCACACTCAATTTCCCGGTCTAGTGTGGGGGTCCTTAATTCTCTAAAACAAGTTAAAAGACTGTTAAGTAACAATGAAAAGTGGCTTGTTTGGCCACAACGTGCATAGCCAATTTTACCCAACATTGGACTTTCTATTGCTACAATGTGAAGATAGGGGTAAAAAGTTAAAAACGATTATCCTTCTATAATTTGGAATTGCCACCCTTCCAAAAGCCAAAGGAACCTTGTCAAGGTACAACTTTTGTTTTTCTTTCTTGTCTTGTAACGAGCGTATCTCTCTCCAAAATATATGTGTCACTTGATGAGAGAAATTATATAAAATGAATGATTGGGCATATTTTCTTCGCTTGATCAGCCTCTATCATGTAAAAATCATCAAATATAACGAGCAAAGAGGTTGAGATTGCAAACACGTGACTTGCGTATATCAGTATTAGGCATGTGTCAACAATTTTTAGTTACCTTGAATCCTAATATCCTAATAGACATGTAATTGCATATCACGGTAGTATGGTTGATTTTCTCGAAGGACCCTCCTCTGTCGTGTCCTGAGTAGAAAATATAGTGAGCCTTAATTGCACTAACAAATTAATTACCCTTAATCATAATATACCAAGTCACTATTTGCAATCTACTTTTTCTTTAATAGACACATTATTGTATACGATAAGTTATATGATAGATTTTCTCGCATGACTCTTTGAAGTTACGTAAATATCAGTAAGTATAGTGAGAAGACGTTAAGATTGCAAACACGAATTCTGATACCAATATTGGAAATAATGTTAACAAATTAACTGTCCTAATTGGATTAACAAATTAATTACCCCTAATCATGATACAACATGGCATTGTGTGCATGGAATATCTCTACCTATGAAATTGAAAGTCATCATCTTTTAGGTATAAAGAGAGACCAATTGGGCCAATGTTGTCACACATCATAGCAATTGTGAATAAAGTTTTGTTTAAGGCCAAGATTGTCACCACCAACTGCCATCAATTCAATTGTTTGTCAACATTTTGTAACAGAATAATGGCCTCCTTGGGATGGGACCCTGATTGTCAATTTGTGAAAGAAATGGGGAGATCGTATAATGTGTATAAACTGATGGTGACTAAGCAGAAGATAAAATCCAATTTTGGATATCAGAAAAACTTAAGGAGCAGTGTCCGATCACTTTATTGTATATGCGTTGTTAAAAAAACATGAATATTGTTCAATTTTAGTCCTATCCTATTTTATACAAGTCATATTCAGTGCGATAGCTAACCTAGTCACGTATTCTAAGACCGAGTGAGATATTGGGGTGTGTTTACACACTTGTAGTCGGAATGAGAATAAAAAGTTCGATTTCGATTACGGATCATTCTTGTGTTTATTAAGATATGGAGGAATTAAGACTGTGTGAGGCCCGCATGAAAAATGGAATTCAACTCCTCTTTTTGGAGAAATTGAATTCCTTGGTGGGAGGTGGGAATTGAATTCCAAGAGTTGGAGCAATCAGGAATGCATGATTTTTACCCATTATACCCCACATATTTTATAAAATGCGAAGTTTGCTTAGGGTGTACTCATAGCAGTTTGGAGATGATGGCCTAAACAAAAGCAGTTCAGAGAAACGCTTAATTGCAAAGTGAGATTACAGCGAAATAGGTCTTTTTTTAAGGAAAACAAAAATCAGGTTTTAAAGAGGTGGAAAATGGGCAAAAAAATATGGAATATATTATAAGGTGGTAGAAAGTTTCTATAATTTATAAGTATATGTTTGTATGGAAATTAAAGTTATTATCTAGTACATAAATTAATTTATTCAAAATATGGGCAGTTTAATAATTATACTCGTTTTAATTCTGATTTAGGTGTATTTAGTAAATAGCTTTTATAAATCTTACTCCAATTTTAGACGATTTATTAGTTGACTACTTTCATAAGAATCTAATTCTAATTCTGATTCATTCTCAATTTAATTTCTCTCGAACTGATTAGAGATAGTAAACGTGCCATTAATAAGGAGTGAATAATCAAAAAGAATTTTATACATCAACTCAACCGTTAGTTTGTTTGACTTTGTTGAAGCCATTAAATTAACAAAGCAAAACGGCCATTGATTTGACCACTAACACTAATCCACTCCCTTGGAAAAAAAAAAAAAAAAAAAAAAGAAAAGAGAGGGAAAAAGATCATGACTTTGCGGAAGAAAAAGGCTCTTTCCTTTCCAAATTTGCATATTATGCATAGAGTCACTCGCACTTTCACTCTCTGAAAGTCTGACACTCACACACCAAACGTGAGAGACACATTCACACTGATTACCATCTCCCAATGGCCTCCCTTCAAATCCAAACAATAACAGTAATTAATTAACAATTTAACAATAATAATCATCTTAAACACTAATTAAGAATTTAATTTGATTTTTTTAATGTATTTTTTATATTTACTTTGTTAACACTGAACTTGCTGGTAGCAGCTACTTGGACTGAAAGCTCCTGAGAAATGAATCAGCTTTGGATCCAGAACTTTACTCTCTGAACTCTGAAGATTCAAAAACTGCAACCTCCTCTGTTTTCCTCTGTTTCTCTCTGATTGATGTTCACCGTCTGATCATCTGACTTTCCCACTCCCACACTCGCTCTCCACTGCTGGATCTCAAATGGGAGCCCGCTGCTCCAGATTCTCCCTCTGCTGGTTCCACTCCCACCTTAAACCCTCCGACCTCGAATCCTCCGAACTGGGTAACCAACCTTTCTTCTCTGTTTTCCGTTTTTGTTTTTTGAGCTTCTGGGTGTGATTCGGACCATTCGGTCACTGTTTTGTTGCAGACAATGGGGGCAAAAGCGACAAAAGCATATGGCCGGCCTTCACGGAGTACAGTCTCGACCAACTGAAAGCCTCCACGTCCGGCTTCTCCTCCGACAACATCGTCTCCGAGCACGGAGAAAAAGCTCCGAACGTTGTCTACAGGGGAAAGCTCGACAACGGCCGCTTAATCGCCGTCAAGCGATTCAACAAGCTCGCCTGGCCGGACAATCGCCAGTTCCTCGTCCGTCCCTCCTTCCACTTTTCAACATTTCGATAAATCCCAGTCTAGATTTTTGTTTTCCGAAAAAATAAGGAAAGATTGAATTTTTTTTTTGTTTGCAGGAGGAGGCGAGGTCGGTGGGGAGCCTGAGGAGCGAGAGGCTGGCGAATCTGATCGGATGCTGCTGCGAAGGGGAGGAGCGGCTGCTCGTGGCGGAGTTCATGGCGCACGAGACGCTGGCGAAGCACTTGTTCCACTGGGAGAGCCAGCCGATGAGGTGGGCGATGAGGCTGAGGGTGGCGCTGTATCTGGCTCAGGCTCTCGACTATTGCAGCAGCAAAGGTCGTGCCTTGTACCATGATCTCAATGCCTACAGGGTTTTGTTTGATCAGGTAGATTATAAAGTCTTCTGTTTTTTTTTTTTTTTTTTTGAATTGAATTGAATTTTTGACGGGTTAATCTGTTTGTTTTTTTTTGTTATGATCGAGTAGAAGGGAATGCAACACAAAGACTTCCCGCGAGGTTGTGAATCGCGGGTTTATCTGTTTTTATTATTTACCATTTGGGTTTTTGATTTGGTACACAGGATGGTAATCCCAGGTTGTCATGCTTTGGCCTCATGAAGAATAGCAGGGATGGCAAGAGTTACAGTACAAACTTGGCTTTCACTCCTCCTGAGTACCTCAGGACAGGTATGATCACTTCGATTGAAAAGCTTTTGGTTTTAGAAAGTATTAGCGACATTGTGCTTTTGAATTTTGTCACAGACACTGCTGTGTAGACCCATTTGCTTAGAACTGAATTCGAATTTGGGGAATCAATTCACCGAATTGGGGATTTGTGTATTGAAAAGTTAATTAACAAGCTTTTGTGCCACCTTTATTCTTTATAAGAATCAGGGTTTTATCAATCCCTTTCAGTATAATTCCGTCTTAGAAGGATGCCAGGTTGTATATTGGACTGTCGGTGGCACGCATGGAAACCAGCATTACATATTTGATTTGTTTTTTCCCCTTTCCTTTAAATTACGGATTCCATTGGGTTTCAAGATTTCAATATGATCAAAAGGTACTATAACTTCATAAGTATACACGTGCACGTGCTTTGGTTGGCAGGTAGGGTGACGCAAGAAAGTGTAATTTACAGCTTCGGGACGTTGTTGCTTGATCTTCTAAGTGGCAAACATATTCCCCCCAGCCATGTGAGTTCTATGGTGATTTTTCTTTATAATGACGTTTCACGATATGTAGTAGTGGGGAATTACAGGACAAAAAAAAAAAAAAAAAAATTCTCTATTGGAATGAAACTTAATACATGAGTTGCTTTGAATGCCTAATAGCAAGCTAGGGTCCCGGAATCTTTGCATAAATATGCACTGTGTTTGGGAAAAGAGAAAATAAAGATATCTAAACGTTTGGTCTCAACTAAACAATTCCAAAATATGGGTGAATTCCCCCTGATTATCGTTTTCTTTGTTTCATTTGGTCCCTCCCCACTTAGTGGGAAAAGGCTTTGTTGTTGTTGTATTTGGTCCCTAGTAGTTATGGATTCTTTGTAGCTTGGTGTTTGGGTAATAATACTGGTAAGCAGTTTCATGCTCCTACCGCTAATACTTTTTTGCTTCAAAAGTTGGTCCTTGGTGATTGCAGAAGTAGTACTTGTAAACTGATGAAAGCTAACCGTTATTAACACCCATAGGACCCTTCTGTCTTATGACTCCTAATGAATTAGGGGTGACCATGTTTGCATGTCTTGTTTGAAGGCGCTAGATCTAATTCGCGGAAAGAATTTCCTGATGCTAATGGATTCTGCTTTGGAGGGTAATTTCTCAAACGATGACGGAACTGAGTTAGTACGCTTAGCTTCCCGTTGTCTGCAATATGAAGCTCGTGAGCGGCCAAATGCAAAGTCCCTCGTCACTGCTCTCATGTCACTTCAGAAAGAAACAGAGGTAAGGATTCTTTCATTATTGTTACTGTGTATCTCACATATTCCACATAATCCCGTACAAATATTAGGTCTAGATTCTTACTTTTTCCTTGTAATGCACTACACCCCTCAAACATATAACTAGGCTTTCCCTAGTACATACATTATTACTTACTCACAACATGCATTATTTCCTCTTTCTTTCTTTTGCGTCTCTATTCTATCATGATATCAGAGCCACCAAGTAATGGTTTTACTAATTTGTTAACTAGTACCAGCTATCACTGTCACCATGGTGATCTGTTATATTACAACCAACCATCTCTGCACACCGTCTATATTCCTTCTCTCTTTAATCCGAATATCTTTTGGTCAAATCAGTTTAACAGTATCCCAATTTGATTTCATATAGTAAGAATTCGAACCTAACGCGTGTCTACGTTATTATGTGAAATGTGAGAAAAACATTGACAACGTCTGAAAATCATGGGTGATACACAAGAAACTACCTTGAACTTGTATAAACAAGCCAGATATAGGTTAGAGTCATTTGACCCCGAGTTTGAGAAAGATGCATTGTAATATCTGACATGTATAGCTGAGATATTTCACATGAATAATTAACGTAGAGTCCTAGACATGAATTGGGTTTATATTCTTCTAAACTTGTATTGTCTCTGGTACCATTGTAATAGATCGCAAACCCTAAGCCTTTTACGTTTTTACCCACTTTGACGTACTATCTCTCTCTTATGTTATTCTTAAATTGTTTACCTTTTTGAGTGTGATTATACTTATCGCCTTTTCTTGATACTAACTGCTTTTCTTTTTCAACTTAAAAAAACAGATGCGGGGAAGGAAATTTCTTGCTTAAAGTGAAATTTACTTTTCCCCTATTCAATTGTGGACATGGCATTGTTTAGTGCTAGCCTGCCATTTAACAGCTATAAGTTTGCTTGAGAAGAGTAAAATTTCTCATTGCATAGTTTTCAAACAGGTTGCTTCACATGTTTTGATGGGTATTGCACATGAAACTGCATCCTCAACGCAGCCATTGGCATTAACACCTTTTGGAGAAGCTTGTTTGAGAATGGATCTCACTGCCATACATGAAATATTGGAAAAGAGTGGATACAAGGACGATGAAGGCATTGCTAATGAGGTTTGTTCCTGTCTGTCCCGTACTCGATTTTTTAACTGTGATAATCAATAGAAAGATTGTGTGTGTGAAGTTTGATCAGCAACAAGTGCTTGTTTTAAATATAATTATTCACCGTAGTGCTAATTTTGCTCGAGATATTTGGCCCTGCAGCTTTCTTTCCAGCTGTGGACTAATCAAATGCAGGAGACTTTGAATTCTAAGAAGAGTGGAGATTCTGCTTTTCGAGCTAAAGACTTTACAACTGCGATTGATACCTATACAGAAGTGAGTTTCTGTTCGGGAATAATTTTAAACTGGTTGCCTAACTTAAAGACATCGCCGCGTTCAAAAAGTGACCCGTACCTGGATTTTATATTTTATTTTTCAAGAATGCTCACAAACAGTTTAGTAAGCCTCAGAATCTGATAGCAGTTTCAGATTTTGTTCATTTCTGCACTGTTTCTGTACGTAAACTGTCGATCATATGATATAAATTGTCAAACAATTTTCTCTTATTTGCAATGCTATTGAGAAAGATCAGGAGACTAGCATTGGCTGATTTATGTTTCTACCCTCTTCTGGTGTCTTTTGTAGTTCATTGACGGTGGGACCATGGTATCACCCACGGTGTATGCTCGGCGCTGCCTCTCTTACCTGATGAGTGATATGGCACAAGAAGCTCTTGGGGACGCTATGCAAGCCCAGGTGGTTTCTCCCGAGTGGCCGGTGGCTTTATATCTTCAAGCAGCTTGCCTGTTCAGCCTTGGCATGGACAATGATGCACAAGAAACACTCAAAGATGGCACAAATTTGGAAGCCAAAAAGAACAAAACTTGAAGTGTATAACCTTAATAATTTTTCTTTTTTTTTTTCCCTTCTTCTTTTCCTCCGTTAACATCCCGGCGACGCTTTTATTCGTAGTATTTTGTTTAGTCTTGTATCTAATTCTTCATTGTTATGATTTCGGTATTTTAAGGCTTTGAGCTTTGCTTGCTTCAATTCAGGATTTTCGGAAGATTATTCTCTTGGTTTTGATAATTTGTGTTTCTGGCATATCCCTGTTAACGATTGTTGGAATTATTTTGATTCTCGACTTTCCTGCATTTATGAAAACATTTCAATTCCCGAGTTCTCATGTGCTTACTAACACGTATGGATCAAAGAAGTTGGTTCTGTGTTAAAATGTAATCGAGGGGCCGGCGCAATTCGCCTTTCCTACTTTAGCATTATGGAATCAAAAGCTGATTCTTTTGCTCAATTTGAGAACACCACCGGTTGATTGCCGGCGCAACCAGGAGCGTGCTGAGGTTATCCATTACAGGAGCGGATTCGTGAACTTCAAGTAACAGGGGCGTGAGTCTCTTTTGACACAAATTGAGCGGCTCTCGCGCTAAGTAGCAAATCTCCGTGAAACAATAGATTGATCTCATACCAATTCCTTCCTTCTCCTAATTCATGACTTGTTCGTACCATGTAAGTAAACATGCCATATAGGTTCGCCGAGTAACAAATAGTTGAACTTGATGATGTGGTTGGATAGAGTATGATCCAAGAGCAATGAAGCAATTTTACAACTCAATTCAGCAATTTTCCTACTCTTCAGAGAATACCACATCCTCCGGCCAAAACAAAAAAAGAAATATATATTTTATATAATTATATTTCGGGTTAGGATCGAGGGATACCCATTTTTTGACATGTAAAAAGCCTTGAAGAGAAGACCCGATAAACGCTGCGACTTATGAACAAGAAGCACTCTAGAGAAGTGGGCATGAGGTAACATATGATGTATTACTACTAATCTATATGAATGCTGCAGCTTTCTTTTACACTTGTTTTCTTCCTTTTGATTATCCAATTTTTCTCAACACTTTGCTCGGCATTTCACGACGGAACGTTGAAGTGAAAGAGCCACGATATGACAAAAGCAAATACCATGCAGGCAAGAAGGAAGTTGAGGAAGCGGTGACCGTGCCAAAAACTTTGAGTCTCTGTGGAGGGCCCTGGGGCGGCAACTGAAGCTGTTGCTGAGGCAGTACTGGATTCGTTCGACTGCTCTGTGAACTCGATGTCATTTGGCCCAACGACGTTGCGTGCAACTGCCTGGCATATCTCACAGGTCCTGGAAGGTGGAAAACATGTAGTGAAATCAATACAGTATCCTAATCGTTACCATCTAAAAGATTAATTTCCAATGAATAACAATCTCAGAAGCAGGCGATAAGTTTACGTGAGGTAAGCGGTAATCAATTCAATAAACCAAGATGAATCACTATGGCTTGATGAGAAAACAAGTTAAACATCCTAGTTCTACTTTTAACGAGACAAATTGGCCAAAAGAACGACCCATTTTTCGGCAGGCCGCGAAGTTTACACCCCCACTCAACAGTCGTGAAATTTCCGTGAGAGATAGAAGTTTAAGACTAAAAGGTAGGAGTGTAACAACTAACAAGACGCACAGCATATGCGAGATCATATTGCACAGCTTTTTACAAATATACAATAAAATTTCATAAAATCTCATCAGATTCAAACATCGAAATTATCAGGTTTCATATGAAGTATCTGCACCATGTATTTGTTAAGGATTTGGATATCAATGTCCAGCTCTAAGGAATCTCTGAGCATCACCAGGACATGTGCAAATTGCAATAACGAGATTTAACACAATGGCTGCCAAATGGATTAAAAGTGGCAATGCCACCACACATCTTACTGTCACCATCTATTCTGGCATTGCTACACATATATAATCGAGAGATTCTCTCAAGAAACCAAGTTTTAGTCCCAATGGCTTCACCGTCCAATACATGATTGCGTTGTTCGTTCAAAAAGTGTGCGACTCATCCAATGAACGATTGTGATATGGGGAAATAGTGACATGAGAGAATCTATCCGTATAAACCCTCATGATGAACGACACATGGCAATCCGTCAAAAGATTGATTACTTTGAGTTCGAAACATTAGACCAATAATTCTCCATCTATCATACTCAAAATATGCATACGAAAAGTGATTTGTCACTAAGCATGGTGGATGAATAGGAAATGTGGATATACACACAGGAAATCATCAATTCTTTAGTGCTTAGGCAGACAACCCAAAGATTAATAAATCTAATGGAAATATCAATAAGATGTCTTATTCCTACTTTCATAAGACCATCTCCAACCATTGGATAAAGCTAAAAAATATAGGGAGTTTTAACGAAACACTCCTAGTACTGTTCACTTTTAACGAAAAACCACATTTTTACCTTTACCTGACACTATTCACTATACCTTTAAAAAGGGCTTTTCGTTGAAAGAGAAGTTTTTTGGACTTTTCATTAGTTTTCCTAAAAATATAAGCTTTAAACCCCCCCCCAAACCATCTTCAACCATAGGCTAAAATAAGCCCGGGGAGAAGATATATCTCTGGGCTATAGATTCCCTCCAGGATTTAAGCCTGGCTTAAATTATTCTGAACCCACCAAACTGTCATATTTCAAACCATTTTTTGTTTTTTACTTATAATCTAACGGCTATGATCAAATGAGACCAAATCTAATAGTTAAAAAAAAAATTTGACGGCCCAAAATTAAATCTAACGTCTAAAATAATTTAAGAAAATTATTTAAATCAAATTTAACTTAAAACTTTATAAATATCTATGTATTTGTATGATTTTTAATTACTTATCGGAATTTAAATATTTTTAGACTAAAATGTTCGTAAAAATAATTTAAGATAATCTACATAAATTTTATTTTCAAAAAAGTTACCGAAAACAAAAAATTAAGCTAAAATAATTATTTAATCATCACAGGCTAAAATTTTAAGTCACAAGAGTTGGATGAGAAAAGCAACTTCTGATTTATGGTTTAAAATTTTCTGCCTTAAAATTTTAAGCTTTATCCTTAAAAGTTGAAAATGGTCTAAAAACGAAAAAGAATCACAGAGGAGCAGAGATTCCTAAACTTGGAGAAAAGACAAAGCAGTACTTGGACACATTTCAATGCTTTCACCTTTTTTTTTTTTTTTTTTTTTTTTGTTAAATAAATGCTTTCACCTTTCCCCTTGCTTTGTCTGCCCTCTTTTAATAATCCTCTCATTTTTCGACACGATGATATGTTAAATTAATCTAGTTTACAGAACGAGATTTTGTAACGTAAGGAGCGAGAACACTGATAAGACCAATTTGCCTAACTCATGTTTGGACTGCATATCTCCTATCTAGAGCCTTTCTATATGTCATCCAACTATTACTAGACTTACTTCGACATTAAGAATCGGGTAAATCTCGATCTATTAAGGGCTAACTAGCTTATCAAGTGTAATCACAATCATAAACTATATCAAATAATAAAAAAAATATAAGCTTGGCATAATGCTACAAACTAAATACCGAGGTTTTGTGTTCGATTCTCTCTTCCGCCTAAGCTGGTTAGCTAACCATTACCGAAAGAACTTGAAATTTAATATATATAAAAAAAACAGAGAGAAATTAACTCACTTGTTGCCCTTAATCTTGAACCACGTATCAGCACAGTTCTTGTGGGCAGCAGCCAAATCATCCTTGCAAGAACAACCCAATTCAATCGGAGCCCCGGATTCGTGGCTGTTACTCTCCAAACCCAGATGACAAATCCGACAATCTCTCTCTACTATATCCAAATGCACCTTAATTTCCGGCACTCCAATCTCAATTTCGACAACCTCGACCGAACTGTCCGAAACAGACGAGGCTCTCCGAGAATCTGACACCACGCCGATCTGAGGATCAGAGACGAACGCAAAATTGTACTCCTCGTAGGAGCCGCCATTGGTCGAGAAGAACTGAGAGTAACACGACCCGTCGTCTGCGTCGGAGAAGCAGACGCTGCTTCCGCCGTCGGCGTTTCCGGAGAAGGAGCGGCGGTGGGGCCCTTGCTCTAAGTCGACTTGGGACATGTTCCGAGGTTAAAAGTTCAAAAACCCAGAAGCTGAAACTCTGCCGGAAAGCAAAGAACAGAGCATTCAGACATTAAAGTTTGGAGCTTTGGGGTGTTTCTAATACTAAGTTGACGAAATATTTGATGGAATTTGAGGATTTAAGGAAGTGGGTTTTGTTGGATTAGGTGCACATCGACTCCATTAAGATTGTTTATGCTGGAAATTTGTTACCAACAAAATTAAATGCACCGAAAAAAGTTTATTCAGTTTAAGGACAAAGGTTAGGCTTGCAAGCTTGAAGAGTGTAGAGACAGAAAGAGAGATGAGAGAGAGAGAGAGAGAGAGAGAGAGAAGAGAGAGAGAGAGAGAGAGAGAGTGGTTTCAGAGACCAAGAGTCATGCTTTGGAGACTTGGAACTGAGGTCCCCTCATGGAGGAGGAAGAGATATACAGAAAACGTGCAGTGGGTGCACTGATTATTTCAGAAGAGAGATTTTCGTTGATAAAGACAACTGCAAATTTATAAAAAGCAATGATAAGTGGAAAAAAGAAAGAAAAAAAGAAGAAAAAGTTGGTGGAATATTTGGTGCTCCGGTAATTTTATACTAGAACGCTCCTTTTTTTTTGTTTATTTTTTTTGGTATTTTAGCTAAAATGGTTTTTGAAATTTGCATAACTCATTACTTTGATATTAGAAATTTGAAATCGATATAATTGGTTCCTAAGTTTGTCCATAATCAAATATTTTGATCATTCACCTAAGTTTGTCCACAATCAAATATTTTGATCATTCACCGAAAAATCTCCATAAAATAAGGATAAAATGACCAAAATACCCTCAACCTTTGTCAAATCATTTGGCCTATTGTTTATTATATTGAGGGTAATTTTGTCATTTTGATCTTTATTTAACATAATTTTTCACCAAAATACCAAAATGATTAATGGTGGACGATCTTAGGGACCACTTCTATTATTTCAAATCTCAGGGACCAAGGTGAGGAGTTATGCAAATCGCAGGGACCATTTTGACTAAAAAGTTTTTTCTTTTATATATTTTTATTTTTTCATTTTATTTTAAGAAATTGCGATAGGCGACACAAGGGTAGAAGAAGATCTTTCTCTAAAATCTCTATGTTGCTGCCAAAACTTAACCCTAGATCAAAGTTCAGCCGTCGTCCCTTGCTCTTGCTTGGGGTTAGCGGCAGCCTGCTACTTCTTCCTTCTTTCTTCCTGCTTCCCTCCCTTCTCCTTTGCCCTTTCCATCTTTTCCTCCTCTCTCATCTCCTCTGCCCCTTCCCCTTCACAACATCTCACCTCATTTTCCTTCCCCTTTTCCAGTCTTCTTCCTTTTTCTTTTATTTTGGTTCTCGTCTGAGTTTTATCTCAGTTTTCTTTGAGCTTGGTCTCAATTACCTCCTAAGTTCGTAATAGGCTTCATGCCCTTTATCTAGAGTTTTTTCGCCTCTTTTTACTGCTTTATGTTGTTTATTTTTCCTTCCTCCCTCTTCCTTAGAAGTGATTCTATCCCCACCACTTCTTGTGCTCGGATATGCGGGCTCCAATCATAAATTGGATATCAAATCCACTTTTCTCCCCCACTTCCCTTCCCCCAACTAGCATGTTGGATCCCCATCGAGGTCAAGTGTTATGCGGCCTCCGCCACAGGAAAGGTATTTTATATACCCGTTAGCCTCACCTTCTATCCATAAGGTACTTTGTTTGTATATATATTTGTAGGGTTTGTGAAGGGGACTTGGATCTGGTGTCTACTTCTCAGGTTGCAGCTCTCTTTTTGCTTGGACTTGTTAGGCTGTTACTTTATCTGTTGTTGTTTACCTGGCTCTTTTTGGGCTTGATACTAGTTTTTAATGGAAGCAATCTTGTTTGACCCAAAAAAAAAAAACTGCAATATAATTTCATTAATCAAAGTGAACAGAGAGAAACAAGAAGGCTAACGAACAACCTACAAGACAGAACATAACACTCTACAAATAACAAGTCTGAAATGAGGTTCGGCAGATCTTCAAACCAAAGACAATCAAAACCAGATGAGTAACGTTATTGGCCTGATGACGAACATGAGTAGAAGTAGCTCCAGTAATTGAAGCAATCAACACCTTATAAGAATCCTTCAGTGCGGCTACAATCTAGAGTGAATGGCTCTCCAACAATAGAATTTGAAGTCCCCTACCTTCAATGCACAATGTTTGTTTTCCCTAGAGTATTGAGGTTGTGTGACAAACATGTCCGTGTAACACAATTTGTGGTGTAGATTGAAGGGATACGAACACCTTATAATTTCATAAATTTCTAAACGGGAAATCCTTGGCTCCTTTGTTCTTCCTTGTCGAACAATCCATTAGAGGTTAATGATTTTTCTTGTAATTTAGGATAGTATTTGGTTTTATTTTACTAGCATTGAGTGTAAAGTGAGGCATATTGACCTAACTTAATTGGCTACGCTAAGTTTTGTTACAAAAATATAAGAACAAAAAGGAGCACTAGCTGACTACAAACACGAATTCTTACTCCATTAACAAAAAAATAAATAACATTAAAAAAGGAGCCATTTTTAACTTCAAAATTTGAAGAAGTGTCTTTTTTTTTTTCCAATTAGAAAAAGATTGTCTCCTTTAAAAAAAAAAAAAAAAATCAAAGTCTATATCAACTCATAAATCTTGAAAACCGTGAGGTCTTCTTCGAATTATTTATGATATGGATGTCTAAATCAGATTAATTGTTTGATATAATAGCATTTCCTATTTATAAACTCAAAAAATACATACATTTATTACATGGGCAATTGCTACCAAATCTTCTTAGTGAGACTTTCGCATTCTACCTTCTTCATTCTTATTTTACATCTTCAAAACGTAGTTCAATGATATCAATCTTTTACTTTCTGGTCACCATTTAAAGATCATATTTGTAGAAAATTAGTTAAATTTAAAATTATTTACTCATGTAACTATTAGCTAATAAATAGACGAACAATGTTTCATACTTGAACACTGAAATTTTATCAACGTTAACCGAACAGTTTAACAATGTAATTTGGTTAATTTTTTGAAAAAATAATTTTTAAAAGATTATCTAAAATTAGACGTTCTAATAAACAAATATTATTATGAAATAAAAATCGAAAAATAAAGGGAGAAAGTTAAAAAAAAAAAAAACGATTGCGACAATTGAACAAGAAATGAATGAAGGCAAAGAACATGAGGATTGATAGAAGATGAGGAATCCGAATCCTCTCCGGATTCTTTTTGTGAGGATTTCGAAAATTCGTAAATCGTGTTCGTTCATCGTATATCGTGTATTCATAAATTATTTTATTTAAAATTAATACAAAAAGTATCTAACAAAAATTGACTGCACGATGTACGAAGAACAAATAAAATTCATAAATCTTTGGAATCCTTGCAAAAAGACCTGGAAAGGATCCTGTTGGGAAGATGAGAAGCAATGGTGTCAAAAACTACATCTCAATTATTTAATACTTTCAGTTACCCAGTACATACATTATTCAGCAGCTGCTGCTTAATGCTTCTTCTCCTAGACTACAAAATAATTTTAGTACCTGCAACTACATACATTATTCAGCAGCTGCTGCTGCTTAATGCTTCTTCTCCTTTACCACGTAATGTTTTCATGCAGGGATCATGGCCGTCTATTTTCGGGTGCTATTAACCGAACGAGGAAATGGACGAAATCAAGACCCTAGATTGTGGATATAAGCATCAGTTTTTTATTTTTTTATTTTTAAATCCCCTAATTTTTTTTTTTAAAATTTTGGAGGTTGGAATTTCCCAGTCCTGATGAAGTTGACTGGAGGTGGGACCACCTCATGGTCAGTGTCGCCTATGTAATCTTGCCTTTGCGTGAAGAACAAAAAAGTAAAATAATTTATCATAAAAAATTAAATCTGATGTAAAAAGGAAAATGGAGTAGAAAATTTGAAAAGAGCTACATTCCAATTCTGGTTGTTTGCCATCTCCTAAAGTTCCAACGAACCAACTCGGAATTGGAATGGCCTTTAAAATCTCCTCTCTCTTTTTCCTCTTTTTGAAAACATTTGTATTTTCAAGTGCTACAATGCATCATAATGGCAAGGAAAATGCTTTGTATTCTACAAGGATTTATTCTTCGTTATTCTCGATTACCTTTAGAAGAAGAGTTTTTGTATCCAAACGCTTATATAAAATACCAGATACGAAAAAGTGCGTGCGAAGGTGGTCTACCATATCATTTGGACGCCTGCACCTTAGAATTTGTCTCTCCAACTCGAACATATTGTTAACTAATTTTGTTTTAGTGGTTTAGCGGTTTAGCGAGTTATTTTAGAAGGTGATTGCAAATATTGTAATGGAATTAAAAATATATAGTTGGGTAAGGAGTTGGAATCTCATCCTTTCTTCTACTTTTCCTTTTAGCTTTAATGTTCTTCCCTCCTTCCTTGTGTTGTGGGTCATCCTTTGATTCCTCCATCTCATGACAAAAGAGCTGTCTTCAATATCCACTTTCACATGACAAAATAATTAGCAAGCCAACACCACCAAATAGCAAACCAGAAAACGCACCGTTTCGGATTGCTTTATATTTACATGACGAAATAATTAGCAAGCCAACAACACCAATAAGCAGACCAAACGCACCGTTTTCGAATTTGCTTTATATATCTTTCTCACATGTGGAGTGTGGGTGGAACCGACCCACTTCCTCCATCTAGAAATTGAAAGAGGAGCAAGTAATCCTTGAGGAAGGTCATATAGTACATCGTGGTGGGGCTGCCCTATATCTAATAACTTCCCCTTTATGGAACAATTTGTCGACTCGACAGCTACATTACACTGAAAAAGGAGAGGAGGCTTGGAGGACACCATCCATCTTCTGGGTCCTACTTGTGTTTAGTTACTTGTTTCTCTCTTTCCACTGCCACAGTTTGGAGCTGGTTTTGTTGCTCCTCTGAGTCCTCTCAATAAGTTGGATTCGAACTAGTCATTCTTCCTAGTTATCCATTTGGGTAGGACCCGAAAGCTTCAGTAGAGCCGACTGACTATGATATCTCCCACACATGGTGGGATCAACATGAAGTTGAGTGTGATAAAAATGCAGGGGTATCATGTTTTTGTTAAGAGGTTCCCAACAGATGATTGATCGGGTACCCTACGCAAGTTTTTTCTCCTGAGAGATATCCCTTGGGTGGGGCAAGTTGCGTCCCCATCACACAAAAGATGAGTGTGAGGTCGGTTGGACCACAATACAGAGGCTCATATTTTGTCTATGGGTCGTACGGATGACTTGATCCCCACAATCGGACCTAAGAATTTGGGTTGGTATTAGGAAAGGAGAGATCTTAAACAAAACATCACATGGCAAGTAATGAAACGTCAAAAAGAACTTGAGTTTTGAGGATGCCCAATAAACCTGGAAGTGGTAATGTGTGCAAGCTATCATTTCATATGTCAAAAAGCAGGAAATGCACGATTCTCCAAAGAGAGACAAAAGAGAAGATGGATGTGAAGTAATATTCCGAACATAGATTGAACAACAGAAACAATGAAACATATCTTCTAAGCTGACAGCAGCTACAAGGGAGATTGTTTCTTGAGTTGAAAAGAGTTGCTTTAAGTTCTGTTGAGCTAAATAACTACAAGCATGTGGAATGAACGGAGAGGCAATGTTCGCACCTTTCTACTGAATTAACAAGTTACATTCTCCACTTGAACATATGGATGGAACTGTGAACTCATGCCACTGCGTCAACTAGAGAAACAAATTTCTTCATCATGCTTTTACATCGGAAGTATGCCTCCGACACAATGCATCAGCTATTATGTCGTACAACATTCAGGAACCAAGGCCAAAAGGTTATTGAAAGTTTCTTAAAGAAAATTTTGAACCTTTCTCTTATCCGTGGCTCTTAGGTTGATAGCACATTTGTCTTCATGCCCATTAGCCTATCCTTTGTCTCTTCAATGCGAAAAAGATGATTCATTCTACTCTCCTCAAAACGCCCCATTTGGTCTTGAGACCCATGAGTTGTTATTCTACCAGCCGTTTCACCCACTGCTCTTACACTGTTATTCTCCAACCCACTTTTAAGCCAAGCAAGGTTACTTATATCTGTGGCAATTGCAGCCAATTCGAAACTTGGAAACAAGGGAGGCTCGGAGAATTCCTCGAATTCTGGCCCCAACAACGAGTTTTGAAAGTTCATACCACTCTGTGCACGACAGCAACCGTGGCCACACCGATCAGGCACTGATTGCTCACCATAAACTCCTTCGAGAAACTTACTTATGCCAACATCTAGTTTTGATGCTTGAACAAGAGGTCCTTGCACTGGAATCGGCCTTGGGAATGATGATGCAGGCTCCTGGCTATTTGATTGGTTATATACACTAAAAGCACTGATCCTTGCCATTGGTCTAAAGAGAGTAGGCTGTTCGGTGGCTTCATGACTAAACTGAACTTCCGATGACCAGTTGTATTCATCTTGATCATCCATATGCTCTAAAGAACTGACTTCTCTTCCTTCCATAGATTTAGATGAATTGACGTCCCCATACGAGAAGGTCTCTTCAGATGATCCTTTTGTTTTGTCAAAGCTAACATCTTCAACCATATTACCAGATTCTAACTTTATTTTGTCAGGGTCCATGCACCGGCGCTTTAGTGTGGAATTCCAATGGTTTTTTATGGCATTATCGGTCCTCCCTGGTAGAAGCCGAGCAATTGCAGCCCATTTGTTTCCATGGATTGCATGGGCTGCAACTATCATCCTATCCTCCTCATCTGAAACAATTCAAAACCATCAGCCTTCTTCTCCAGGAAGACTCATGTAGACATGAATTGATGACAAATGGGCTGGATAGCCGACGGAAGAAAGTGATGAGATTGAAATTATATGATATCAGATTTCAACATAATGCACTATTCCACTAACCGAATATGCATATTACATGTAACAAGTCAAGTGTGCCTGTTCTTTAGGTAGATCCCTCCTACTATACATCAACGTATTATATACATTGTCTTTTCAGTAGCTCATATCAATCCGTTAAATTCCCTTAGATTCTTAAGCGCAGACCAGCCGTTTAATTCAGCAATGTATGCTACACATTGATGTATTCTAGAATTTTTTATTTAGGTAATAAGAGAAAGCCTAGCAGAACATGTGAATAACAACACTGTCCGATTCGCGGTAGGTAACGATTGAATCAAACTCACGACCAAACAAAACATCACACGAAATTCTCCAAACGTATACAGAACACTGTCTGAATCATGGTCAAATGCGAAAGCTTGTTAACAATGTGCTCAAACAGATAGTGCAAAAACCCAACTTGAAATCAAATTGAATCTCGTTCAGTAAAACACTTGAAACAAAATCTTAATGAAAAGGCTGCAAAAGCAGCAAAACCCTCAATTCGAAATTCAAAGTTAGAACAACATACATTTGATTAAAGAATTTGAGGGTTCAGTTTAGAACAAAGAGTACATACCAGTAAAGGGCTTGCGCTTGACGGCGGGGTCGAGCTGATTACACCACCGCAGGCGGCAAGACTTGCCGGATCGTCCGTCGATTCCTCGGGCGATCAAGCTCCAATTCCTCGCCCCGAAATTACTCACCAACCGGGTCAGCACCGCGTCTTCTTCCGGAGACCAAGGACCCTTCACGTTGTCACGCCCCGATTTCCTACGGCTTCCGCCTCCCGCCATAGCCTCTTCGCCGCTATCTCCTCCGCCGCATCCGGCGTCGATATCGACGGCGGCGGGGTCGTCGGCGACTTCCGTTTCCATCTTTATCCTGTTTTGATTTGTTGGTGTTTGGAATTGGAAGTGGATGACAGTACTCGTACTGGACCACCTACCTGACTTAACTACAAGAGTAGACTACTAGTACTACTACTGTCGCTGTTGACACGACAAAAGACTTTATACGACAATTGTTTTCTGGATTTTCTGTTTTTCTTTCGAATATCCGAGGTGTTTTGTCATAAATTTACCTTTGCGCCCTCCGCGGAAATTCATCCTAAGTTATGAAGAATAGTAGTTTAGGGATTTTAATAGACATTTAATTTTTTTAAGAGTACATCCAAATTTAGGTGTATTTAAAAAAAATTAAAGATTTTATTAAGTTGGGAATTTTAAAGACTTTTTCTGCTACTTGAAGGTACTACGAATTTGGGCTTATCTTTACGCATCCCTAGCAGATTTAACCCCCTGATTCTTAAAATGATGCTTGCCTTGTTTGTTATGTTACCGATGGTTATCCGCACAAGGCACGTTTTCAAATAGTTGTGTCTTTACCGTTTGGAAATACCACAATATTTTGGAGGTCCACGAAATGGACCTTAGTTGAGAAATTTTCGGATTGTTCCAAGACTTACCACACCTCACCACGCCAAACTTGAGAGACATGGTTGAGAGCTCTTGTTGAGTATATTCAAAATGCCTGCGGTTTTTATCCACCGTTGAGACAATGTTGCATGTATCGACCAGATTAAAACATAATACATCAACAAAGTCAACACCAAGTATATTGTGCTATTATCGCATCAACAAAGCATCAAAAGATTGAAGTCAAGCAAATCCGATTCCAAGACAACCTTGCTGACCTTTTCTTGAAGTCATTACCGAAGTCAACCTTCCATAAGTTTGCCCAAGGAATTGGTAAGTATAACTATCTCATTTGCAACGCTTGTAGTTCTCATTTGGAAGTTCTGTTAAACTCAGGAGAAATATCTAGAAGTATACTCTCTTGAGCTTAATGTACTATTTTTCCCTAGGATTAAGAGCATTTTTCCTACTGAGTTTTTACTACTTGACAAGATTTTAACAAGGCACCTATCCTGGGCTGGTCATACCCTTGTGTGCGCTCTACTTGCTTCCTGAAGGTGTTTAGTTTTGACTTAATGCAACTTCTCACTTTTCTCCTTACACTATGAGTTTTTGTCTCACCTTGGGTTTTATCATAGCGATGTTTTATGAGTTTTACTATCAATGCACTATTATGTACATTTTGATGAGACTTGCATTCGCTCATTTTGCCGACTAGATGAGACGACTTCATCAATTATTTGTACATCATCATATGAGGACATGACACGTCATTTACTTGAGTATTTACACACTCATTTTGCAAGATGGCTTCGCCAATCAAAGAAAGAAAAGTAAATGTGACCTAGACTTACATATCTATCATCAAAGAAGAATCCGCACTTACATCTTTGGAAATGTAAAATAAGATATAGATGTAGCCTTGACAATTTTCCACACGGGTTTGTGTTCCCGTGAGGTTTCACCTCGAATGGGTCTGGTATGAAAGATAAAAAGCGAGGATGGAGATGAAGTTGGAGAAATTTTTTGTTATGATGTTCGGGGTGGGGCGGGATGGCACTTGACCTTGAACCAAACCCACCCCGTTTTGAGAAAATATATTAATTATTTTGTATATAATTAATTTTTGTAGTACATATGTGTTGACCCTAAAAACTACCAAGCCTACGTGGCGCGCAGGCCGAGTAATCTATGAGCCAACTACGTCATTCGGTTGTGTGCGGGGCGTGCTAACTCGTTGGCCGAGCTCGGTCGAGGAGTAAAATTTGTTGATGTTGCGTTGAGCGCACGGCTGACTTCTGCGTCTTGCGATTGCGACCGAGGAAGGAACAATTCTCGGCCTTCGGGTTCTAGAGCCTGAAGACAAGGCTGCTAATTTGCGAAGTTCAATATCAAATTCGACTGTTAATGTGCCGAATGTAGTAACCTGGTAACACCTCACTTCGCTGAGAAGGCTAATGAGATGACTTCTGCCAATAAGGATTCGAAAATCCTTCTCGACCGAGACTTGGATAGGTAACCAGTCGGCTCATTCGCAGTGCTGTTTATCCAAACTGAAGGTGCTTCGCGATCGGCTGATTCTACGGCGATAGTGCTGTTTATCTAAATTGAAGGTATCACCGGTTGCCTTCACATTGTTGTTTATCCAAACTGAAGATGTGTTGGTGAAAAGGAAAATAAAAATCTCAAGGTTGTTGAGAGGTTTCACGTAAAGCGAGGGTTTGCGCAGGGCAGATTTGTGTGTTGAGTTGGAGAGATCTCGAATGGTGCCACTGCCTCTGTATTTATAGGAGCAAATGTTGTGTTTGGCACGGCCTGATCCTCAAGTAGAATTTGACTTCCAACTAGACGAGCGAGAGCCTATCATTTAGCAAAAAAAATAGATAACCTGATTGTCACCATTATCCAAAAAGCCTATTTTTCCTTTCTTATCTTTTGGATGCCCTCCACGTGGTCATCATGATAGGCAGAACCTATCACCTACTTACTTATCTGACAAATTTGTTTGACCAAATAGGAAAATAAAAGAATATTCTTTCATTATCCCTTCAAGGCCCATCTGATCATGCCATCCCATTCTTCAAGACTCATCTGATCACGCCAAGTGCTGATCTCTGCACGTTCTGTCAGCAAACCCCAATTAATTCAAACTCTGTTATTGCTTCTTCGGGATATGAATCGCATTCTATTTATCTGGTTTAAGAAGATACCGAGATAATTCATATTAAAAGATAATTATAATATTTTCCTTTAATAACCAAATTATCTCCACTTTCTCATCTGGCGGTTGAGAACCATGCCCACTCAACGGCCTCGATCACTTGGGCCGATGGTGTAAAATCGGGTCCAAACATTGCCCCCCAATTTCCTTGAGCTTCGGCTCGTAAGCCGAATGGTTAAGGAAATTAATTGCTCGTAGCCAACAACATTTCATCGTATTGCCGAAACAAATTTTGTTTCTCGGCATTAAAATCACCTCTGTTCTGCCAATGTCATGATCTTCCTCTGTCAGTGTCGTGAACTACTCCAACTCTCGACTGCCAGGGTCGAGGGTAAATGGGGCCGAGACCGAGAAGAACTGGGGTCGAGGTCGATAAAAACTGCTCCTGGAGCTCGGCCTGCCCATGTATGTATAAACCTGATTGCTTGATGTGATCTGTCGGCCATGCACTTGACATATAATATACATATATATGTACCGAGAAGAAAGGGTGTCATATACATATATATATATATATAAGAGTAGTCTGATGTAAGGTAACTTTAACACCACACTCGGCCAAATTTCTTTTACTCGGTATTGTTATCTTCTGTCATGCACTTCTTGAGCCCTCACGTCACCCTTTGGAGGATCACCTAAAAGCTGCTGCAACTCTCAACTGCCGAGGCCATGAAAAAATTTGGAAGTTGAGAAAAATTTGGGCCGAGGTGAAACAGACCATTCTTGACAGCTCGGCCTCGGCCTAGACAACCGAAATTTTTTTTTTTTTTTTAGTCAGTGCATCAAAGACCATGATCACCGAGAAGCAAACCATGATTCATCCTTTGTCTCTCTTCTGCACCGAGAATCAAATTTCACCAAGTAGCTCCTTTATATAAGCTCATCCTCGGCGAGATTTAAAAAAAAAATCCGTCGATTATATCTGTGTTGCCCTCTTATTTTCTTATGCATCGGCCTAAAAAGCCGAATGGTTAAGAAAATAATTTATTCAACTTTTTTTTTTTTAGACGAAAATAAAAGTGGCCGAACATAGTCAGGAGGAGGCCAACGATGCTTTATTCCGAGCCGAGATCTTGTAACAAAATTTTCAAATTGATTTCGCCCTAGGCCGAATAAAGAATTTTCTCCAAATATTTTTAACTTGGTGAAATATTTTTCATTTTCGGGCGCCGAATGTGTTGAACAATTATTATGCCCCCCAGGCATAATTTCAGCTTTTACTTCAAATAACTTGGCCGAATGAGATTTCTCCTTATCGGCTTTATCACCAATAATCATGTCGATTGGCGTGATTTTTTCGGCTAGGCCTATGTCTTGGCCTTGTTCGCCATTGAAGCACTTCTTTGACGAATCATTTTCTGAGTCGATTTGTGGCTCAGAAACTTGAATTTTCTCTTCTAGGCCTACCACACTTTCAATCTCGACTGAGACAACAGGTGGCCTAAGTTCTTTTTCGGCCGTCTCGACAATTTGTTGAGGCCGAATTTTAATTGTGGCCGGAGCGAAAATTTGCCCCCCCTAGTATTTTGAGCCAACCATTCTTCAAATGGAATTGATTTGAATCCAAAAGGCGTTTTCTTATTGAGCCACTCATAATATCGATCTCTATCTTCATTTAACCACTGATCTTGTAAGCTGTGATGAACCTTCACCTTTATCATTTGAGAGAAAGATTTTCGCCTTTCTTCATTTGCTTCAATGATCCGGCCAAGAAGGTCTTGTTGCTCGACAATTTCCTTGAATAGGCGCCGAATCTCATCTTGATATATCATGTGACCTTCGTAGTTTTAGCACTTGGTCCCACTGCGCGTGCCAAAATGTTGACCCTAAAAACTACCAAGCGTACGTGGCGCGCAGGCCGAGTAATTTATGAGCTAACTATGTCATTCGGTTGTGTGCGGGGCGTGCCAACTCGTCGGCCGAGCTCGGCCGAGGAGTAAAATTTGTTGATGTTGCGTTGAGCGCGAGGCTGACTTCTGCGTCTTGCGACTGCGGCCGAGGAAGGAACAATTCTCGGCCTTCGGGTTCTAGAGCCTGAAGACAAGGCTGCTAATTTGCGAAGTTCAATATCAAATTCGACTGTCAATGTGCCGAATGTAGTAACTTGGTAACACCTCAGTTCGCCGAGAAGGGTAATGAGATGACCTCTGCCAATAAGGATTCGAAAATCCTTCTCGACCGAGACTTAGATAGGTAACCAGTCGGCCCCTTCGCAGTGCTGTTTATCCAAACTGAAGGTGCTCCGCGGTCGGCTGATTCTACGGCGATAGTGTTGTTTATCCAAACTGAAGGTATCACCGGTTGCCTTCACAGTGCTGTTTATCCAAACTGAAGATGTGTTGGCGAAAAGGAAAATAAAAATCTCAAGGTTGTTGAGAGGTTTCGCGTAGAGCGAGGGTTTGCGCAGGGCAGATTTGTGTGTTGAGTTGGAGAGATCTCGAATGGTGCCACTTTGTATTTATAGGAGCAAATGTTGTGTTTGGCACGGCCTGATCCTCAAGTAGAATTTGAATTCCAACTAGACGAGCGAGAGCCTATCCTTTAGCAAAAAAAAAAAGATAACCTGATTATCACCATTATCCAAAAAGCCTATTTTTCCTTTCTTATCTTTTGGATGCCCTCCACGTGGTCATCATGATAGGCAAAACCTATCAGCTACTTACTTATCTGACAAATTTGTTTGACCAAATAGGAAAATAAAAGAATATTCTTTCATTATCCCTTCAAGGCCCATCTGATCATGCCATCCCATTCTTCAAGACTCATCTGATCACGCCAAGTGTTGATCTCTGCACGTTCTGTCAGCAAACCCCAATTAATTCAAACTTTGTTATTGCTTCTTCGGGATATGAATCGCATTCTATTTATCTGGTTTAAAAAGATACCGAGATAATTCATATTAAAAGATAATTATAATATTATCCTTTAATAACCAAATTATCTCCACTTTCTCATCTGGCGGTTGAGAACCATGCCCATTTAACGGCCTCGATCACTTGGGCATATGGTGTAAAATCGGGTCCAAACAATATGTTAATAAAAAAAATTAATTTGTGCCTTGCTTGCAACTCCTTCACGGTGAAAATGTTTTGGGGACTCGATTAAATTCGGAAACACTTTTTGATGTTCGAATTTGCTATTATGATTATTCTTAAAATTATTAATTTTTTAAAATAGTCTAAATTTTCAGTTGAACAAAGTATTTTAATTGGAATTTTTTAGTCTTTGTTCTCTTAGTCGTAAAAAAAAAAAAAACTGTACATAATTGACTGTTTTGATCAAAATATAATATTTGATTGTAAAATGAACAGAGCTTACGCGCAAAACATACGTTGAAAAACCAAATCTTGGTTGCCACTTTCCACCGAATCAACTTCTTAGTCTTCTTTCTCTTAGTCGTCAAGAAATTTTTATTTAATTTATGTAAAATAATAAATTGCTGGAAGAAACAAAACATTACAGAAGCTCAAAAACAAAAGAAAAGCACCTAATTAGCCCACCTGCTATATGTGGAGTCGATCAATTTCAAAGGTCTTTTGCGCGTGTGAATTTTTAGGGTTCTTCCAGTATTTTATGTCCTGATATATTTTCAATTTCTCACCAAATCATCAACCACGTAAAGTTGACATATATAAATGAGAAGGCGACAAAGGGAATTAAAGTATTTAATAAATATTATTGTTTATATATTACTCACTTTTGCAATTGTACTGGGCATCTGTGTCGGATTTAGGATTCGAATTTTGAGGTCTCATATATTAAAGTTCAAGTGTTTTAAATAGAAATAGAGCGCAAAGCGTGAAAAAAAAAATTTTAGTTTATTTATTGAGACATTTCGCGGAATACATGTCAACATATATCGACATATTCTTAAGCAATCTGATTAGTGATATCGAGAGAAGTTGTCAAGTGTTGTCGACATAACCTGTAGAGATGTACGTAGCAGGTATTATATCAAACATTTGGCAGGTACAAAAGGGACCGGTTCCAATATTCGAAGGGTTCTCAAAAGATCTCCATATATATATATATATATATATATATATATATATATATATATATATATATATATATATATATATTCCGAACTCCGAATGATTCTGTGACCATCTTGGTCCCAAATGTGCATCCGTCCCTGCAGGACATGATATGGCAAATTAGTAAATTGCATCGGCATGTGATTGTGAAGCTGTTGACCCTAAAAACTACCAAACCTACGTGGCGCGCAGATCGAGTAACTAATAAGCTAACTACGTTATTCGGTTGTGTGCGGGGCGTGCCAACTCGTCGGCCGAGCTCGGCTGAGGAGTAAAATTTGTTGATGTTGCGTTGGTCGCGCTGCTGACTTCTTGATCTTGCGACTGCGGCTGAGGAAGGAACAATTCTCGGCCTTCGGGTTCTAGAGCCTGAAGACAAGGCTGCTAATTTGCGAAGTTCAATATCAAATTCGGCTGTCAATGTGCCGAATGTAGTAACCTGGTAACACCTCACTTCGCCGAGAAGGCTAATGAGATGACCTCTGCCAATAAGGATTCGAAAATCCTTCTCGACCGAGACTTGGATAGGTAACCAGTCGGCCTCTTCGCAGTGCTGTTTATCCAAACTGAAGGTGCTCCGCGGTCGGCTGATTCTACGGCGATAGTGCTGTTTATCCAAACTGAAGGTATCACCGGTTGCCTTCACAGTGCTGTTTATCCAAACTGAAGATGTGTTGGCGAAAAGGAAAATAAAAATCTCAAGGTTGTTGAGAGGTTTCGCGTAGAGCGAGGGTTTGCGCAGGGCAGATTTGTGTGTTGAGTTGGAGAGGCCTTTCCGTTGTTTGTAGCCTTGTATTTATAGCAACAGATCCTCCTTTGATCAAATTAAAACCTCACTTGGATTAGGACTCCTCATCCTGATCCAACCCTATCTCGACCAGTCCTACTTTCGTTAGGACTCTGAACCTGGCCTTTTGTCAAGCCACATCCGTCTCCATGTCCCAACATCCTTGTTTCGCCGAGACTCCTTGTTTTATCAGGATTCGACCTCTTTGCCTTTATCCAAATCACTCCTCCTCCCAATAGGACTCAGCCAACCTGACTTGGCGGCCTATGGCGACTGGACGGCCCATAATATTTCCGAAAGAATACTGAGCCGAGAACAAACTTAGACTCGGCCCAATAATATAAATTTGGGTCCAAACAGAAGCATTTCTTGATAATATGACACTTAAAAATGGATAATATAAATTTTTTGGATGGTAATGTTTATTCATCCACGATATCGACATGAACGGTGTTGATTCTTGAATGGCAAGGCAAAGTCGCTTTTAGTCGGAAAATATTTTTGCCAACAACTGCACCCCATGCATATTGGCCACGACAACTTCAAGAATCAAAACGTTTCTTTTGAATATGACATGAGACGTTTCTTTTGAATATGACATGAGGACAAAATAAGGTTGACGATATCTATGATGTGACTTGTAGATATTTTGTTTAACTTCTGGGATTTTAATAGGTCAATATTGGAATGAACGTGTAGTGGTTTAGGGTTTCACCAAATGAGAAAATGAGCTTAAAAAACCAATTGAGTCCCTGGTCCCTGCCATGGCAGCTAAATTAACATATCTTTCGATTCAGTTTACGGAATGGGATAAAGTAGGACACAAATGATGAGTACTAAGAGTTAAACAGAATGCGATAAAGTAGGACACAAATGAGGAGTACTAACAGTTAAAATAGACAAATATATAATGTAGGGATAACAATTACACTTTGTACAGAGTACTCGGAGTAGCTACAAATAAACTCTTTAATTTATAGATAATACATGCATTCCTCTTTGGGGGCATGAGCTCCTTACTAATAACGTATCTTGGTCGTACAAATTTTATAATCAGAATTGTTCAATTTCTTCATCTTTATTAAAGATCACCCATACAAAAAATCATTTTAATCGAAGATCATTCAGTCATTCAATATATAGAACAAATCGACAATATATATATCAAGTACCATATTCATGATAACCTGTCTATTTATTTTAAAACATTTGAATGACTAAAGATCTCCAATTTGAATGATTTTTTGTATGAGTGATCTTCAAATGAAAATTAATAAATTAAATATTTTTGATCATCGATTTTATTCGACTAAAAATACGTTATTCGCAAATAGTGGATATGTGCATCCCCATATGGGAATGCAAGTATTATCCTTAATTCTTCAGAGAATTCTTCCTAAATTAAATTAAAAAAGAAAAAGAAATTTACACACACACGAACTTTTCCCCTTTTATAAATTAGAATTCCCAATGTCAACGTTCTTCCGAGCTGAGTTATTTACCGAGAAAATGTCCTACTATGTTTACATTGAGAATGCAAATCCAAACGTGTTCTTCTAATACCCAGCGGGAGTTCCCCTTTTTATACTTCGTCAGCCTGTAAAGTACGTAGTTTGGCCACGGTCAAAAGGATCTTATTCAACATGGTTTGTGCCTGAAGAACCAAGTTTCTGACTTGATGTCCGTTCATAACTTAATGCTAGCATTCTCTGATGAATCGCCAACTTAATCAAACTGTTAGCTGGGTACATGATACCAAACAAATACCAATTTATTGCCTAATTTCTCACCTAATCGTGGAAATAATGGGTCCCCAACTTCTTTCCAAATACCTATATAAACATAACATATATCCACCTCTGAGATATCACAAGAGTAGTACAATATCTTCATAACAGTATACAATTCTCAAACTTCTCATTTCCCCATCAGCTAGCTCTTTAATTTGTTCCCCATATGGCACGCTTAGCCTTTCTGCTAGCTTGTGCTCTAGCTCTTTTGGCTTCCTCAGTAGCCTCTGGTGCAATTGTTGAGCATTCTTTTAATGTAAGTCTTGCCTCAATTTGAGTACGCTGGTGAATGTTTCTAGAATGGCTGAAAGCGCATTCTCATGTCCAAAATTGCTTCTAATTCAATTTGATGGAAAAATTAAAATATTTTTTAGTCATAGAAACGGTTTTTTGAAACAATATTCAAACGAGCCCTTTGAGATCCTTGTTTTTTACCATGCATATTTCCTTACTAATTATTTGAAGGTTCCTTTGAATAATAGTAATTATATATGTATTTTTAATTTCTATTGCTTCAGGTGAACAACTTGACTGTTAGTCGACTGTGCCGAAATCAATTGATTACTGTAGTAAATGGAAGCTATCCAGGACCAACAATCTATGCACGAGATGGAGACACACTTATCGTCCACGTTTTAAACCAGTCGCCCTACAACATTACTATTCACTGGTAATTATTAGTTTACATTTCCAAAACCATTTGCCACTCAACATATTCTAGAACAAAGGAATTCTATTTGGGCGCACTTACTGAAGCACACTGCATTTTCAAGAAAGATGACCTATCAAATTTGGGAATCACATGTATTAGAGAGTGTGTTAACAAGTGTGTTAGTTATGTGTATCTAAATCACATTACTTAGAACAAAATGCATATCCATATTTTCTTAGTCAATTTTTTTTTTTCTGGATTAGCAAACTCCCCCCCCCCCCCCCCCCCCCCCCCGGGGGAATGTTGGGTTATGTTTTGTTAATGTTTTATAGTTTCTTTCTTAATGCAGGCATGGAATCTTTCAGCTTCTAAGTGCATGGGCGGATGGACCTGCATATGTAACTCAATGCCCTATACGCCCTGGACAAAGCTTTACATACAAATTTAATATCACCGGACAGGAAGGCACCCTTTGGTGGCATGCCCACGTTTCGTGGCTCCGTGCAACTGTCCACGGAGCACTCATAATCCACCCGAAAGCCGGTCGATTCTTCCCCTTCCCCAAGCCTGCCAAAGAAGTTCCCATCTTATTAGGTAATTAACGATCAAACTATACAATTCAACTTAGTTTACATTAATCATGAAACGCATTTAAACAGTGATTTTCATGACTAATTATAAATTGTTTGATGGAATTGCAGGAGAGTGGTACAATGGTAATGTTGTTGACATTGAGGAAGAAGGCCTAGCTACCGGAATTGCTCCTAACGGTTCAAATGCTTACACCATAAATGGACTTCCCGGCGATCTATACGATTGCTCTCAAAATCGTATGTAACCATGCATGCATGCACGTAAATTTATTTATTTTTATATTACTTTTGCATGATGAATATTAACAATTTTAACATCAATTTATCAGAGACATATCAGCTTAGTGTGGTGAGAGGAAATACCTACCTCCTACGCCAAATCAACGTTGCACTTAATACCCAACTCTTCTTCAAGATAGCCAATCACAACATGACAGTTGTTGCCATAGATGCCACCTACACCACACCTTATGTCACGGACGTGGTGGTTACTGGACCCGGTCAGACCACTGACGTTTTGGTCAAATTCAATCAACCTATCGAATCTTATTACATGGCCGCCACTCCGTATGCTAGCGCGAACATCGGCTTTGATAACACGACTACTAGAGGCATCATCGTTTACAAGAACTCCAAGTCATCAACCCCCATTATGCCGGCCTTACCCAACCCTCGCGACACGTCGTTGGCCCACAAGTTCTATACTAATCTCACTGGCCTCGCCGGTGGGCCCCAATGGGTCCCGGTTCCACTACAGGTGGACGATCAAATGTTCGTGACAATCAGCGTGAACTTGGAAGTGTGTCCTGAAAATACCACATGTCAGGGCCCACTCTTTAACCGATTGTCCGCTAGCATGAACAACGAGTCATTCGTGCTCCCGAGCAATACATCCATGATGGAAGCACAGTTTAACAACGTGAGCGGGGTTTACACTAGGGATTTTCCTGATGAACCTCCGATAAAGTTTGACTACATGGACACGAATGTCAGCTTTGATCTATCGCTGATATACGTGCCAAAATTGACCAAGGTCAAGACGCTAAAGTTCAATTCGATAGTGGAGATCGTGCTTCAAAACACAGCATTTTTGGCGATCGAGAACCATCCGATCCATCTCCACGGCTTCAATTTCCACGTGTTGGCACAAGGGTTTGGTAACTACGACCCGATTAATGACCCCAAAAAGTTTAACTTCGTTAATCCGCAAATACGTAACACAATTGGTGTGCCGGTTGGAGGATGGGCTGTGATCAGGTTTCAAGCAAATAATCCAAGTTAGTTTTCTTAATCACCTCATCAATTAAATGTCTTGTATTTTAATTATATTAGTACTAGTTAATTTCTGATTATTTGTTTTAAACTATTGTCTCAGGCATTTGGTACATGCACTGTCATTTGGACGTTCATGTGCCGTGGGGGCTAGGCATGGCTTTTGAGGTTGAAAATGGACCGACGCTAGAATCTACTTTGCCTCCGCCGCCATTGGATCTTCCCAAATGTTAGAAGTTGTTTGGAAGACCTCAAAATATTGCTTCGTTTTTTGTATTCTTTAAATTATACACTACTACAATATTAGCTTTAGGTGGCGGATGATGGTGGCGGATATAGGCAAATCCTGTCGGATAAATTATATCCGACACATAATTTAATTAGTGGCGGATATTAGAAAAATATTGTCGGTTATATCCGACATAAAGTCCTGGCGGATATTTAATGGCGGATATAAAAAAAATCCTGTCGGTTTTAACCAACAGTATTTTTGAATCTTTTTTTAAAAATATTTTTGACATATTCTGGCGGTTTTTAAGTTAATAGTGGCAGTTATAAACCGACAGAAATTGACTATTTTATTATTTTACTTTCTGGCGGTTATTATTTTAGTATTCTGGCGGTTATAACCGACAGAAATGAAAATTTTATTATTTTAAAATGTTATATTGATTAAAAATAAATAAATAAACAATTATTATTTTATTTTTTAAAATCGTAACAAAATTTGGGGGGAATTTAAAATTTTGGTAGGGAATTTTGGGGGGATTTCTGCAAAATTCCATTAAACCTCACAAATAAAAAAACCATTAAAACTCTCTCCCCTTCACAAAATTCCAACTCCTCCCCTTCATTCCCTCCGCTGGCTTCCCCCTTCATTCTCTCTCTCTCCCTATTCTTTTTCATGCAGCAGCGGCTCCGTCCTCCGATCACCAACGAGCGTCAAACTATACCTCCAGAATCCTCTTCCCTTCCTCTTTCCAATCCTCAAGTTAGTTTCTCCAAATTTGTAGTCGAATTTTCTCAATTTCAGATCTAAGAAACGGTGATCGTGGGTATTCCGGCCAATTTCCGGCGAAGTCTGCCGGAATTGGACCTCAACCAATAGGTAAAAATGATAATCTCCTCATGGCTGTTCCCTAGTGTAAGTGATTTCTCAAAATAAAAACTTTCAATTTTTGGATCGATTCTAGATTTCAAATTTTAATTCCATTTTCTGTATGCATGTCGAAGATTGGGGACGAGGAAGGTGAATCAAGGTTGTTTCCAACCTGGGCCGAGAAGAATGGAAGCCTTGGAAGGTTGTGGGTGAAACTAAGGTAAAGAGGGTTCTTGCAAAAAAATTAAGGTGAACAGGGTGTTTTTCTCAATTGCTAAGTACATATAATTTTGCTTCGATTTGCTCATCTTCTTCCAGATTTCTGTTCCATTTTTTTTTTTGTTTTATATTGTTTTGGGATAGGTGAATGTAATTTTTTGGGTATTTCTTTGCTTCAATTCTCTCTAATTTTTTGCTGTTTAGTTTGAACTCCCATTGCGGCATCATCATCTGCTCTTGCTGCTGCTGCCTTTGATGCAGAAGTTCTCAACCATTACATCGGAATCAAAATTCTGGTGCGCCACTTGACCTTTTGATGTAGTGCTTCCCCGTACTTTCCATTTGAGTGATTGTTATTTTTGTTTCTGAGGATTTATGATAGGTCAAGGTCCCCACACACGTGTAAAGCTCCATTTGGTTTTGTTGGATGAATGAAACTACCATTTTTAGGCTTTCATCTGTTTTGAATTCATTGATTGGGAAGCAGCTGAAAAAACCACCACCATTTGAGAGAAAAAGGAAGCAACTTTAACCATCAGAGGAACGAGCAGAAAAAAACCCATCAAACTTATCCAATTTCCCAGGTGGGTTTTTTTATTTTTTTGGCTTTTGACTTTGACTTCCATTTGGGTTTTTGATTTTTGCCTTAATGCATGTATTTTGTGGTATTGTAAGGATATGATGACATATATGCCTTTTTCAAATTTTGTTTCATCCTTTTGCCTCCAGTTTTCTCAATTGAAAGTTGACAAAATCAATGTCATTGTAAGAGAGAGAAGTGAGACAAATAATGAGTAGAGACTATATCCAGTTTTCTCAATTCGGTTCTGTTTGTTGGTACTTTTCCAACTTTTCATTCTATTTTTACGGACAAATACTTGGCTATCATTCTTATATACAATTAGAAAAAATGTGTGTATTTCGTGCATCACCTTTTGTTCTTAATTACAGACGATCGGTTATATGGCAGAACGTGTTGTAGGTATTGGATCATTTGGAATCATTGTGAAGGGGAGAAGAATGCTCAACGAGAATAAGGGAGAATGCTCTCATGTCCTTTTAATTTTTTTTTATTATTAATATATTTGATGTCGGTTTTATCCGACAGAGAATGCTTTACTTATTCATTATTAATATTTTCTGTTGGATATAGCCGACACAAGTTCTGTCGGTTATATAAATTTTCTGTCGGTTTTAGAGTATTTTCTGTCGGTTTTATCCGACAGAGAATGCTCTAATTTATTCTTTATTAATATATTCTCTGGCGGTTATATCCGACACAATTTCTGTCGGTTTTAGAGTATTTTCTGTTGGATTTTTCATTTCCTGACGCAGGCAATTCTGTCGCTTATTATATCCGTCACTGCACACATTTTTCGTCGGATTTTGCTTAATTTCCGACAGTATTATACGTTTCTTGTCGGTTTTTAAACCGACACTAATGGGTACTTTTGTAGTAGTGATAATATCGTAGTCAATTTCATTCTTTTGGTTACAAATCAATAACTTTGTAATAAAATTAGTCACAGATGTATATAAGTTGGTCATCATTGTTTGACTAAAATCACAATAGATTATTTAATTACTCATATTTGAAGGGTCCTAATTTATTCACCGAATGACTTGACATCCTTTGTTTACTTAATCTCGTTACCTCTGACCTCATATTTTTTCAGTAAGTAATAGTATCATACATAATAGTATTCTTGTTTATTAGTACGTG